>CM060305.1:41703819-41726319 GCA_030674185.1 Monoplex corrugatus | reverse complement strand
TTCCGTGCTTGTTTGTTTGTTTGTGTGCTTGTTTTCGATGGATAATGGTGACTCTTCTAGGGGAAAAAAAGGCAAAATAAGATAAATGAAATACTAAAGGTAAATCATGAAATAATAGAAATATAGAAATAAATTGATAAATGATTAGAAATAAAAAATACATTCTGTCTCTCACTTTGTCTCTCTCACTGTGTGTCTATATGTCTGTCTGTCTGTCTGTTTTCTCTCTCTCTCTCTCTCTCTCTCCTCTCTCTCTCTCTCTCTCTCCTCTCTCTCTCTCTCTTTGTCTTCCTGCAAGAAACGACCAGGTCGTCCAACAGCTCTCTGAAATAGTCAACTCATTATTTTGAGCTCAGCGCAGAAAAAACAAGCAAACAAACAACAACAACAACAACAATAAAAACCACACACGTTAGGATGAAAAGCAAAGTTTTGCAATCGTTTCACACTTTACAAGGTCTGTCGCCCCAAGAATACTGGCTATGCCTTTTCATGCAGCTTTGGAACCCGAGTTATGCACGTCTCACATTTTACAAGCTCTCGGCTTTTGCCCTTGAAGCAGTGCTTTCATCCAGTGCGGAACCACAGTTATGCATTTACATTACGTGTACAAGTTTCCATTCTCACCTTGCTCGTTGTGCCTTTTAGCTTAATCGATCACGATTGGTTTGTGTGACTGTTTCTCCACAGGTTGCGATATCTCTGTCACACACATACACGCAGGCACTCATGCACGTACACATGCACGCATACTCTGTCTCTCACTTTGTCTCTCTCACTGTGTGTCTGTCTGTCTGTCTGTCTGTCTCTCTCTCTCTCTCTCTCTCTCTCTCTCTCTCTCTCTCTCTCTCTCTCTGTCTTCCTCTCTTTGTCTCTCATCTTCCTTTTTCTCTCTCTCTGTCCCTATATCTTGTCTGTCTCTCTGTCTTCTGTATCTCTCTCTGTCTCTTGTCTCTCTCTCTCTGACTCTCTTGTCTCTCTCTCTGTCTCCTCTGCTCTCTCTCTTTCTCTCGTTGTGTGTGTGTGTGTGTGTGTGGGGTGTGGTGTGTGTGTGTGTGTGCGTGAGCGCTTGTGTGATGTGTGCAAATTGCCGTACTTGCTAACATCTGTATCGCTTGAAAATATATTTTCATTCCATTCATTCATTCTTTTCCAATCTCTATCTCTGTATCTCTGTCTTTCCCCCTCACTCTCTGTTTTGAGAATAACTATGTGACTGAGAGAAAGAGAGAGCTAATGATCGCCCATTGTAATTCACACTTAAGATCTTAGGAGGATTAGCGGAGTTAGGTAACCATTCTGCCGCTTGGTTTAATGGGAGCTGCCATTCAGTCGATCACCCAGTGATTGCTGTAGTCAGCAGTGGCTTCTTGATCCTGTCAAGGCGTTCCGGCTTCTGTAACGATGAAATAACTGTAGGGCTACGTGTGAATTTATTAGTTTGACCTGCATGCGGTATGCGGAGCCCAGATGTTTAATTCGTTAAAGAGCCTGTTTCAGTCATCACCCCCAAACCACAATGTCACAATCAAGGGACAATCAAACAAATGAATAAGAAGGAACGAGCGAAACAAACGTGTAAGAAAAACAGAATAGAAATGGATTAAAAAAAAACCCAGGAAACTAACAAAACAATCGTCGTCATTGTTGCTAACAACAACATTGACGTCAATAACAGTAATCACGGCAGCAACAACAACAGCAACACAAAAACTAACATAGACCAAACTTTAACAACAACAACAAATTTTCAAAAGAAGAATCATATATCTGTAAAGCTGTGAAGCAAAACAGTTTCACAGCACAGTGTGATCAGAACTTTTCAAAACAAAATCCAGAAAATATACTTCTTAAAATTGCGAGAAGGCTGTGTGCTTATGTATAGGGAAGGGCGTTTGAAGAGGGGACAGTTGGGATATAATATATTTTTCTGTCTCGGTCTTTCAGTCTGCTTGCCTGCTTGCCTGCTTGCCTTTCTCTGTCTGTCTTATCTGTCTCTGTGCTTATCTGTCTGCCTATCTATGTCTCTGTCCTCCGCTTCCCCGAATTTATGCACCTTCTCAACTGTGCAGGAGGGAGACAGAGAGGTACAAGCAAGGCGTAATGTATTCAACTAAATCTGACGATATGTAAAAGAACGGCAGTTAATTGTCAAGCAGTAATACCTTTATTATCACTGAAGGAAATTCATTTTCAAAGGATGAACAGAAACACACGCATACAGAAATACACCATAGCGCTGAAATATGTATTATATACAAACACATTTGAACAGTTTCTAAAATAATGGAAATTGCCTTTTTGACTTTGTAGAGCTATTGTTCCTTTAACATCGCTGTAATCCAGAAACGCCCGTCATGGGTCAGCGCCTTGCTCAACAACATTCTTTTTAAGAGAAACTGATTGTTCCGTCGTCCATTGTGATATGTAAGCTAGTCTATGGCTTGAAACTTCAGTGGAAAAGCGGACATGATTTTCAAGAAACCAAAACTGTTAACATGCTCCTTGCCACCATTACCAGCGAGATACAACTTGCAGGTGATAGGGGAGGTAAAGATACTGACGTTTCATCCTCATATTCAGGTATGGTCCATCTTGTATTTTGCACGGTGCCTTTTGAAATTTGAGTTTGATGGTTGGTTGGTAGGGTGAGATATTTTGCCCTTGGATGGATGTAGTGTGTGTATGTGTGTGTGTATGCGTTTGTGTGTGTGTGTGTGTGCGTAGTGTGTGTGTGTGTATGTGTGTGTGTTTGTGTGTATGTGTATGTGTGTATGTGTGTGTGTGTTTGTGTGTGTGTGTGTGTATGTGTGCGTGTGTGTGTGTATGTGTGTATTGTGTGTGTGTGTATGTGTGTGTGTGTGTGTGTGTGTGTGTGTGTGTGTGTGTGTGTTTGTGTGTGTGTGTGTGTGTGTGTGTTCTTAAGTGGACGCTGTATCGAAGTGGGATTAGAGGTTTTGATTTAAACTTTGATTCTACCGTATGTAAAACTAATAAGGAAGTTTTGCGAGAAGTGCTATAATTGATTCACACAAACTTTTCGCAGTTATTTAAATGTCTTTAGTTTGTTTACATGTACGTATGTATGTACACAAACACACACAACACACACACACACACACACACACACACACACACACACACACACACACACACACACACACACACACACACACATGTATGCATACATACATACACACACATGTATACATAAATATGTATGTATATACGTGTATATATACATATATACATATTATATATACACACATACATACACATACATACACCTAACAGTGCTACAAAAGATATGTTCCTCATCAATCACTGATTAAAATCTCCGACATACGCGCTGATGAACACATTCGTGTACTTAAAAAGCACCGCAGCGCTTGTAGACAGCGCGCGCGCGCACACACACACACACACACACACACACACCACACACACACACACACATGATTAAAAGCGCGTGCACGCGTGCTGGCGAATCCATGCATGTATACAAACGCACACGCGCACGCACACATACAGACACGCTTGCGCGGCGCACTCACATATCAAAGGGCACTTTAGATAACACTGAACATTTTTTTTATGACTCATGAAGTGTAATTACACGGACATTTATCATACCCGTCGGCTTTAGCGTATGCCTCCGTCCGTCACCACAAACACCACCACCCTCTCTCTCTCTCTCTCTCTCTCTCTGTCTCTCTCTCTCTCACTCTCTCTCTCTCTCTCTCTCTCTCTCTCTCTCTCTCTCTCTCTCTCTCTCTCTCTCACTCTCTTCCTTCCTCCTTCCCCGCCTCTCCACACCCTTCGCAGGCGGTTTAAGCCTCTGCACGAATAATGATTTGATGCATTTGTGCAACATGGACTTATCGGAGACTCTGTCTGTCTGTCTGTCTGTCTGTCTGTCTGTCTCTCTCTCTCTCTCTCTCTCTCTCTCTCTCTCTCCTCTCTCTCTCTCTGTCTCTCTCTCTCTCTGTCCACGTGTCTCTCTCTGTTCCTCTTTCTGTCGAAGTGTTTGCTTTGCTAGTATGGTTGACGATGCAGGATGCTGGTGGACAGGGTACCGGAGTCAAAGGGTTAACAGAGATTTTCAGATATTGCTATTGACGCATTTTCAAACGTTAAGCGCATGTGTTTTAGAGACGCCAGCACTCACAGTGGACATCACGCTTCATGGACAGATGATGGTTGATTGACAGTAGAACGGATGTGCGGAGAGTGGGGGGTGTGTGTGGGGGGGGGGGGGGGCGAGTAAGAAGATCAGAAATGGGAGTGGCACCACTGACTGCCTGACACAGTCTGCCGTGAGCTTCTTGTGCGTCTTTTTCAGTGATGTGTTGATGTGTGTTATTGGTAACAACGGTGGTGTCTTCTCTCTCTTGTCTTTTTTTTTCCCTGGGGACTCAGTTTTAGTTTCTGACTCAATTTCAGTACCTGTTTACTCAAAAAGACGTTACAGACTCGGTTAGTTTCTGACATAATTTCTACTTACTCTAAAAGACGTCAACTCGTTTTCATTCGACATCATCCTGTTTACTCAAAAAGACGTTACAGCGCTCCGGTGGTTACCTGCACATACCACTTTCAGAATGACATATGAGAGAAATGTCAAAATCATCGTGGCATTTTCCTCAGCTATGTGCATAAACGCTACTCGCCAAATCAGTTCTTTAAGTTCTAACTCAAATGCGGGTCCTTTGCATATCCAGTTTATGTAAGATACTTATACTAATTATAGGCGATGCTTCTTTGCTTATGTGCTTGGACTCGCGAAGAAGACACTGTAGACAGACATATCGTCATGCAGGTGAGGTGTGGGGTGGAAGATTCACACTAAAACAGGACGAATAATGATAACAGTTTTCCCCACATCGGTGTCTCAGACCCAAAATGTTCCCCACATCAGGTGTCCTACACCCAATGCGTTCTCCACATTAGGTGTCCTACACCCAGCGTGTTCCCCACATCAGGTGTCCTAGACCCAGCGTGTTCCCACATCAGGTGTCCTAGACCCAAAGTGTTCCCCACATCAGGTGTCCTACACCCAGCGTGTTCCCCACATCAGGTGTCCTACACCCAAAGTGTTCCCCACATCAGGTGTCCTACACCCAGCGTGTTCCCCACATCAGGTGTCCTACACCCAGCGTGTTCCCCACATCAGGTGTCCTACACCCAGCGTGTTCCCCACATCAGGTGTCCTACACCCAGCGTGTTCCCCACATCAGGTGTCCTAGACCCAAAGTGTTCCCCACATCAGGTGTCCTACACCCAAAGTGTTCCCCACATCAGGTGTCCGAGACCCAAAGTGTTGCCCACATCGGGTGTCCGAGACCCAAAGTGTTGCCCACATCAGGTGTCGTAGACCCAAAGTGTTCCCCACATCAGGTGTCGTAGACCCAAAGTGTGCCCCACATCATGTGTCGTAGACCCAACGTGTTCCCTTCGTCAGGTGTGTAAGACCCAAAGTGTTCCCTTCATCAGGTATGTAAGACCCAAAGCGTTCCCTACATCAGGTGTGTAAGATCCAAAGTGTTCCCCACATCAGGTGTGTAAGACCCAAAATGTTCCCTTCATCAGGTATGTAAGACCCAAAGCGTTCCCTACATCAGGTGTGTAAGACCCAAAGTGTTCCCCGCATCAGGTGTGTAAGACCCAAAGTGTTCCCTACATCAGGTGTGTAAGACCCAAAGTGTTCCCCGCATCAGGTGTGTAAGACCCAAATGTTCCCTACATCAGGTGTGTAAGACCCAAAGTGTTCCCTACATCAGGTGTGTAAGACCCAAAGTGTTCCCTACATCAGGTGTGTAAGACCCAAAGTGTTCCCCGCATCAGGTGTGTAAGACCCAAAGTGTTCCCTACATCAGGTGTGTAAGACCCAAAGTGTTCCCCGCATCAGGTGTGTAAGACCCAAAATGTTCCCTACATCAGGTGTGTAAGACCCAAAGTGTTCCCTACATCAGGTGTGTAAGACCCAAAGTGTTCCCTACATCAGGTGTGTAAGACCCAAAGTGTTTCCTACATCAGGTGTGTAAGATCCAAAGTGTTCCCCACATCAGGTGTCGTAGACCCACAGTGTTCCCCACATCAGGTGTCGTAGACCCAGTGTTCCCTTCATCAGGTGTGTAAGACCCAAAGTGTTCCCTGTATCATGTGTGTAAGACCCAAAGTGTTCCCTACATCAGGTGTGTAAGACCCAAAGTGTTCCCTGCATCATGTGTGTAAGACCCAAAGTGTTCCCTACATCAGGTGTGTAAGACCCAAAGTGTTCCCAACATCAGATGTCCCACATGTAGACCAAAAACAACACTGACAGAAATTTTGAAAACTGGTCCGAAAAAAATCTTTGTCTCTCGTTTACGCGAGTTTTACTGTTGAACCGAGGGATGACTGCAAGCACGAACTACATTCATGGACATCTCGTATGGGTAGAATAGAAGATAATGCAATCATAATTTGGCGTGGGGAATATTGTATCGAGTTTATTGAACTAAATTTACAGAAATAAGGTAATTTACATAGATACTACGGGACAAACAGAAAAGGATGAAAAGAATTAAACAAGTGTTCGGCTTCAGCCCCGTTGGCTGTAATTTTGAACCCGTTATGAAGAGGATCTGTCTTCTGTATGTTTTCTACAACACTGTTTGAGACAATAATTATAATAATAATAATGATAATAATGATAATGATAATAATAACAATAAGAATAATGATAATAATAATAATGATAATAATAATAACAATAATAAGAAGAAGAAGAAGAAGAAGAGTAATGATAATAATAATATTAATAATAATGATAATAATAGTTATAATAATAATAACAACAATAACAGTCATGATGATGATGATGCTGCAAAAAGCCGTAGCAGCATCTTGGGCCTCTGTGCCCTCAGTTAGCCTGTTGGCTTCTGAGACACATAACCGGTCACTTATTACGACACCACTGCTACTTCCAGCGACTTTCCCGACCTCTCGACTTTCTCAACCGTGAAATGGAAGGGGGTGATTATTCCATTCTATCTTCCTCGATGTGAGTGGTGGCACAGATAATGGGGATGTGGTGATACTCTGCATGAGTAAGGATTTCTAAACTGGACTGGAACTAGTGCAGCTATTCCTCTGATGACCTTAGTGCGCGTATAGATTTTTATATCTTAAACATCGAGACACTATTGCCATGGATATTGCCAATTGTCTTATGATCATCTCGGGCCAGAAGGCACGTTTTTATTCGTTTTCGTTTTTTGTTCCCCAGAAAGAAGGAAGGGAATTGGTTGTCATAATGAATATGTCTTCTGTCAAGATGTGTTTTCTGAAATATTGATGTACTGACTTTGCTTGTTTATGCGTTGCTAAAACGTGGGTGCAGAATGTTTTTATACTTAGATTGAAGAGATGGACGATTCCATCAACAATAAAGTGTATAAACTATCATAATTATGATGCATTTTGACTTAGATCCATACCTTTAGTAACATCTCAAAAAGACATGCATGATTTTTTCTAACAATTAAGTGTGTTGGCAATTACGATTATGATAAGTTTTAACTTAGATGCTGTTAGTTAGATGAAATTTCATCCAGCAGACAGATTCATTTTCCCATCAGTTAGATTGTTCTTTTTTTCATCACCGTTGCATGGGTTTCGTGTTGTATGGCCTTTCGATTTATTGGGATACTGTGATGCTCCGATAACAAACTGAAAATTAATGATATACAAACAAATAAAGTGAAGAGTTTGTGTCCAGTGCGTTACTTTCCTAATTATTTGTGTATTGATAACAATATGGTTCCTTTGATATTCAAAGCCTCTTCTCGGGATGCCCACTTTGGTAATTTTATTTCCACGATGCTGTTAAGCATAGATACAGCAGTCAATGATCCAGTGACATGCAACGTCTTTCTCCCAAGTCACACCTCTGGCTCCCTGTTGGGCATGGACTGTTTAACAATTAATGGTTTAGCGTCCGGCTCTCTTTGAAGACTTGCCACTTTGCCATCAGTGGCTTGCACCTGTCTGATTGGATTGAAGCCGTACAGGAAGGTAGGTCGGGTCATTTGAGGCCGCTGAGGGAATGGAACTGGAGATCGAAGGGGATGCTCAACGATGCGTCAGTTTGTGAAGATCCATTGCGGTTGTTTGGCATTCATTGAAAATCCAGCATTGCAGAAAATAATGAATGAACGCGCAGAACATAAAAATGAAAAGCAAGGTATATTATTGCGCTCGTACATTAAGGTATTGTAGTTTTATGGGAATAACTTAACTCTTTGACATAATGAAACATTCTGCTCTATTCCCTTCGCGATAAATTCTGATCAAAAAAACTTGTGTACGAATAACATACAAAGCAGCGTTTAATGACAGCTTAGGAGAGGAGGGCGTCTGTTTACAGTTATTATCTGTATGACCTTTGGCAAATACAAGATGCTCGTATGTGGATGAGTATCGAAGCCGACAGCTGACAATTAAGTTGTAATCATTTTGTATGATCGCTTCACATTCTGATCTTGTTCGTGTTTAATGCTGATTTCTGTTACTTGGTTTGATAACATTTGTGTTATTTTCTCCTTTTCCAGAACTGTGATGATGAGCGAAAAGCTCGAAAAATTTCAGAAGAATTTCAGAAGAATTTCAAACATGGGTTGCCAGTAACAAATAACGTATATATATATATATATATATATATATATATATATGTATATGTATATATAGACATATATATATAGATACATAGATACATACATAGATACATACATAGATACATAGATAGAATATCAGACATGCACGTTAAAGATTCTGAAAATCATGTCAGTGGCTGGCTTATGGAAACACGAGAACAGTAAAAATGCACAACCACCAAATATGCAGACTGTGCTACGACATTGTGGAGTGTGGTCAGCTCGCCAAACAGCTTGGGTTCCCCTTGCTCCACGAAGTGTGCTTATGTGTAAAGCACATTAAGTCCAGTTGAGTTCGGAGAATATCATCATAATAATAATAAATGTCTCTCAGATGTCTTCAAGGAAAAATAAAACATTTTGAAACTAGCCACACACAAATATACATAAGCTTGTTGGTTTGTCTCCGTCAGAGATCTTAAGACAGTAGTTACACACATGAAAAGAAGACACGTATTCGTTCTGACAATCTATCAACCCAATTCAAAACAACTGTCGCAAGTCATTTTAGAACAATGCAATACAGGGCAGCACAAAGCGATACAAGTCAGGAAAAATGGACTCGGTTGATTACAATATAATATATAATACAATACAGGAGGAAAAGGAGGAAATTTGAAAATCCTAGTTAACATCGTAATGTCAGGGGTTTGTTTTATCTGGGTGTCTAATTCGCCAGTAACCAGCATTCATTAAGCATCCAGCATACTTTTCCCCCTCTATTTGAGCCTCATGTTCATCGATCATGTAAACTTGGAATTCTCTTCTCCATCACATGGCACCTGTGGCGTCAGTGCATATGGAATTCATTCCGCGCATGGAGACGTCATTTTGAGAAAGTGAAACTGAAACTGGATTGGAATTTGTTCAAGATGGATTCTTTGTATTCGAACAGTTCCATATGTGCTCCACCCAAATCTGCCAGTAGTTTATCTTGTACTCCTTAAGGCTTTGTAAAAAAGCAGGATCTAAGAAACACTGGCATCACTAGAAGGACTGGGGTATAAAGATGATTAGCGAAAAAGCCAATTTTTATTTGTTTATTTATTTGTTTATTTATTTATTTATTTATATATTTATTTATTTGATATTTATTTATGTATTTATATATGGCGAGGTTAGATTAAACTCAAGACATGAGATATAAAGAACGTATAGTGAACGGCTCGTATTGTACTAAATGACCAGGATCCTGGGTCAGGTCAGCTGGACTGGACTGACTTGATCAACTTGATGCAAGAACAGTCACCTGATGCTACACTATCTCCCTTCATTGGGGAAATGCGTCTGGGTGTCCATTAAATATTCAGCCTGTCGTCTGAGAAATGCGCAGCAAGAACAGAAATGAAAAACTTTCAAGACTGCTGCTGAGGCAAATACTTCGGAATGGTTTTGTGTTTGATCCTCACTGAGTGTCCGTTTATGCTTCAGAAAGTTCGTTTCAATGGGAAATAAACGGAGAAGAAACAAGGTAAGTGTTTGAGGGATGGCATGAATATAACGATTTCTGTATGCATATTCTCTTACGTAAATGTTACAGCGTGTTCTGGTTGATTGGTCGTTTGGTTGGTTGGTTGGTTGCTGAGTTTGTTATTTAGTTGATTGGTTGGTTGGCTGGCTAATTTAATTTGATAAGTTGATCGATGATTTTTAGTCATAGTAAGTCGATTATTCATTGTACTGATTGTCGCTTATTGGGTTTATTCATGCTTACCTTTTATGCCGGCCGGAGAAGAAATATAGATGCACGGGATGAACGTTTTATGTGATAGGACGATATATGCTGCGTTTTCAAGTCATTTCTCAAATGATATACACATTTGGTCTATATCTGTATCTTATTATCTTCGAAGATCTACCCCTCTTTTTGCTGTTGTGACTAAACTTTGAAAGTTTGAAAGAAAAATACCTACGAGATGAATTCATCTGTACATTTGTACTTCATGTGAAGTATTAACCTCATGGTGACTTTAACCTTTGATATGTCAACAACTCGGGGACCGGCGCTCAAACTGAACTTAATAATCAAGTTTTATATTCCTTTCCGTCTGTGTGTTTTGTGGTTTCTTCATAACTCTGTTCTAGCTAACTGGAAATATCAATGTTTGTGTAGCTTAGCATTAAGACATTCGACCAGAAAAGACTGTGTGCTTGTCTGACATGGGCTAATAGCATTATGAGAAAGATTTAGTCACAGAGGCAATGTTTCGGTTTTGAGCGTGCCTACAAACTGTTACAATCGTTAAGTAAACAGTAACAATATCCTTTCTGCTTAGCAGTTTGGCGATCAGTTGGATATGTATACAATTTGGGGAGTCGAAGACTTCCGAGGTATGATAACGCAGCATATCTGAAATCTGTCTTCTAGATATTTGAAGGCCTGTTTGAAAGGAAAAACCTATGGGTTTAAGTTTTGATCCTGAGGTCATGTAGTTTGTGCGTCCAGGTAGATTCCTTAAAGAGAACTGTATACATGTATTTTTGATGTAACTTTTTTTTCGGGAAATTCCTGCAAGGTTTTATGATGTAAACATGTCTTGGTAATAAGATTCAAGGACATTTTTACTCTGCACGTGAGAGGGAGAGAGAGAGAGAGAGAGAGAGAGAGTAAGTATGTGTGTGTGTATGTGTATGTATGTGTGTGTGTGTGTGTGTGTGTGTGTGTGTGTGTGTGTGTGTGTGTGTGTGTGTGTGTGTGTGTGTTAGTTAGATGAACGTGCGTGGTTAAATGAGAGAGAGAGAGAGTATGTGTGTGTGTATATGTGTTGGATGAACGTGCGTGGTTAACTGCGAGAGAGGGAAGGGAGAGAGAGAGAGAGAGAAAGAGTAAATAAGTATGTGTGTGTATGTATGTATGTATGTGTGTGTGTATGTGTTTCGGGCGTGTATGCGTTTGTTGGACGAACGTGCGTGGTTAAATGCGAGAGAGGGAGGGAGGGTGAGAGAGAAGAGAGAGAGTGTGTGTGTATGGAATCTCTCCTGCCCTTTCAGCAATTTCCAACTAATCAAATACCACAGTTTGAGCACATTGGTTTCTACAACAGCAAAGAGACGGATGTCGTGGTACCCCATTAAAAGTAGCTGTCCTCAATAATTACCTTGTTGGGGGTCTGTCCTGACATTCGATCAGTTCCCGTGTGTCTCAATCACAGCACCATGACTTGGCCCGAAAACATTTGACTAGCAACACACAAAACCACCCTTCTACCTTCCCTCTATTTTTCTACCACTCCCACCCCCCCTCATAAAGGCTTAATAATAACCACGCCTTGCAACAATGGTATAGGGTACCATACATAGTCTTTGCCCTTACCTTGCCGGCAGTATTTTGTTAACAACACAGAAATGTAGACTTAGCTTCTACCGTCCTGCAAAGGGTGTTACTGATATTCGGTTGTTCAGTTGAAGTGAGTAATTACTGGTAAAGAATAACAGGGATTGTATGCAATAAGATCGTAGGAAACAATGGGCTTTTTCGCCACAAAACTAACGGGTGAAGCTTCAAGTGGAAGGAGTAGATTTTGACGGGACAAACTGACCTGGTTCGTACCTGGTTGTTTGACTGGACTGATCCATCTCAGAGCTTATGAATTCACCCGTGTTAAATTCAGGCAGAAGGAGCGCAAATTATATCCTTGATCGAAACTTTGATTACTTGAAATGATGCCAACCAAAGATCCACCAATGAGCATTCGAAATACTTGATTTCTTTTCTTTCAGATGTGACAATGATAGAACGAGACTATATATTTTCTTTGATCACCTTATAGTTCAGAGAACAGGTATCAGGGTAATAATATTCCTGGGTGCCTACGTATCTTTCTTTCGTCACGTCTGACAATTTATTTTGCGTCCGCCTCCTCTCTCTCTCTCTCTCTCTCTCTCTCTCTCTCTCTCTCTCTCTCTCTCTCTCTCTCTCTCTCTCTCTCTCTCTCTCTGTGTGTCTCTGTCTCTCTCTTTCTCTCTCTCTCTCTCTAACACACACACACACTCTTTCTTTCTCTCTCTCTCTCTACCTCTGTCTGTTAGTCAGTAAGTCTCTCTGTCTCTCTGTCTCTGTCTCTGTCTCTGTCTCTCTCTCTCTCTCTCTCTCTCTCTCTCTCTTACCGTCTGCCTATGCCTATATCTATCTTTAATTCGTTCCTTTCTTCATTTCTTTCTTCCTCCTCTCCTTATTTCTTGTTTTTTATTCACACATCGTTCTCATTATATAATTTTCTTTACTTGCTTATTTGGAAAAAAAAAAAAAAAGATCGTCAAATTATTCCACTCCTTTTTCATACAAAAAGTTAAGTTAAGATTTTTATAAACTCTGAAAGCCCTTGTCTGTGTCGATATAGGGCTTCCAATGGCTGGTACAATCTAATCTTAAATCTTTTAAATATAAAAGTTTTATTTGAAGTGCTCTTACAAAATTCTGCTTATCAGTGCGAATGTATCTTTGAATTTGTGTATACAAATACTCAGAAACGTGCCTGTCTCTACGTTTTACGCGTGTAGTTTATTTTTGATACGTATAGATAAATATTTTTGATTCATGTTTTGCGTACTATATGAATGGGAAGTCGTCTCACATTTTAGGAAAATGAATAAAAACAATTGTATGGTGTACGCTATCATCTGGAATTATTATAATACTTTTTCAAAGAGAGCTTTTCGTTGGAAATAGTCTTTTTCGACGAACCCCTTGCCAAGATGGCCTCTGGTAAAATTACCCTTAAAAAGTAATCTGCAATAAGCTTTGCTCCAATTGAAAAGAAGAAATGGTGTGTGTGTGTGTGTGTGTGTGTGTCGTGTGCATGTGTGTGTGCGTGTGCGTGTGTGTGCATGCGTGTGTGTATGTGTGTTTGTGTATGTCTATATATATATATATATATATACATACATATATGTGTGTGCGTGTGTGTATGTGTGTGTGTGTGTGTGTGTGTGTGTGTGTGTGTGTGTGTGTGTGTGTGTATGTGTGTTCATACAGCCTTGAGAAGAAAAGCTTAACTTTGATCATAACCAGGCCAGGTTGTATAAATGGTATAATGAACACAGGACAGGGAACGGTATATCACAGGTGTAATGGAGTCACGGAATCATTATAGTCCGTGTTGACATTATTCTGTTGACATTGTCACACTCCGCTGTGGCGCTGCGCAGGCAAGTCTGATACGATGGACGTTTCGGGTCATGGCTACCTAAGAAGCTTTGTAACTTACCCGCTTTTGACAGTCAGTTTGGTTCCCCCAGTCCCCAAGCCCGTGACCCTGTCACTTAGCGCCTCTCGTTGAGCCCCCAACATTTCATGGGCTGCATGGTTTTGAGCTGATTAGGTTGCTGTGTGACTTGTGGTTCCTCTAAAGCTGTGGAAGTGATTGTGGCAAAATCTGTACTCATATCTGTGTATTTCATTAGTTTGATAATCGATTGTCCTGACTCCTGCATAGTCCGTTGTGTATTGAATGGGCTTTTAGCTTTTGTGTGAGAGAAGCATTGTAGCACTGTGATGGAACCAGTAAGATAGGTATCAGAGCAGTAATTCGAATAACCTACATTTAAATTTTCGGCGGTAGGTCTACTGTGTTCCTCATTTTGATGCCACTGAAGTTTAAAAAGTGAGGGTTGGTAATACAGAAAATTCTACAGCAGAAACTTGACTGAAAGCAGTGGTGTGCGTTAGCGTTAATTCCAGATATTAACTGTTCCAACAGAGCGACAAAAGAGGAATTATTGTTTTTCATAGCGGCCTACATTATTCAAGATCTGTGCTTCTTTGTACTCGTACCAACCGAAAAGCCATTCCGTTGTGCGTGAGCAAGTGTAGCAATTTACACTAGTTCTCTAACAGGCCTTTCCCTGTTCATTTCTGGTCCCCCCCGTTGTTAACAGATAACTTGTGTTCTTGACAAAGACTTGTTAACTTATATATTCTGTCCACTGTCGGTAAAAGTCAGAGTCACAGATTTATGAAAGACAGAACTCCCACAGTGATTTTTTTGGTGTTGTTTTTTTGTTGTTTTTAGTGTTATGGAAGCAGAATGTATCTTAAACTTAAAACACTTGGAAAAATCAAATGCAGGTGACCATTCAATCCAATAAATCGATTGAAATCACAAAAATATCGAACTAGCCACACCAACAACAGCTCGACAGCCGGCTCGTGCATGCAATTACTGATTCTGTGTGGTCAACGGAAAATGGCTAATTTCATCTGTAGGTGAAATTCTTTTTCATCAGGAGAATTACTGTCATGTTCTCCATGGATTTCAGTATGATTTATTCCGTTAGTGCGTGCTGTGCTTGACGGTGCTATTGTCGTGTTTGGATTCGCTTCATCAGTCATCATTGTCGGCTGTATCGGATTGCAGTGTTGCCGTTTCCTCCCTTCTTTTTTATGATCTTGTTTTCCACAATGGGTGTACATTAGAGTAGGTTGGACAATCTAGCTTTAGTCAGTTGCAAGGACAGAGTGGAAGACAAGTGGTTTTCATGTTACCATCAACCAGTTAGCTCTCCTGCAGTGGCCAGTGGCGTGTACCATGTTTCGACAAAAATCAACATTTCGTTACAGCAGATAGTTTTCTTTCTTAAAAGAATTCTAAAATTTCACCAGAGTGTTATTTGGTGATCATGTATATTGCTGCATACAGCAGATAGTTTTCTTTCTTAAAAGCATTTTAAAATGTTACCAGAATAGTATTTGCTAATCATGTATATTGCTGCAAATGGAGACATTTCACAGTACGTGTTTTACTGGAATCACTAATGATAACATTTTGACGATAGTACAACAGAATATGTGTCAGTGTTGCCTCGCGAGTGTTTTTCAGTTCTTTCATTAAATGCATGAGACGTTCATCTTTCTTCGTTGTCAGATAGAGTGTGCACACTTTTCTTTAAAAAATCTGTTTTAAGTCCTGAACACCCTGTCCTATAATTTGAACGGTTTTAGTCATGATATGAATGAATATATCCAGTATATGTGAACAATTAAAATTAGAAAATAGAAACTACCGTCGTTCACTCAATTATAACCCGGATGTGTGACAGTCATGTGCTTTGAAATGTATGTAATGAGATTCTGTGGTGTAAACTTGTTGATCAACTAAACGTTATGGTTTTCAGATAGAGAGATAAATAGTCGACAGACAGACAGACAGTCAGACAAATAGACAGTCAGACAGACAGACAGATAGATAGATAGATAGACAGACAGACAGACAGACAGAGAGACAGACATATAGATTGAGAGATAGACAGACATAGATAGATAGATAGATAATAGATAGATAGATAGATAGATAGACAGATAGATAGACAGACAGACAGATAGACAGATGAAGGAGTAGGTAGAGTGATAGTATGGCTGCAATAAATCTGCCTTGAACAAACTTATAAATATAATTGTAGCGACAAATTCTTGGAAAGGAAGAAGTGGGGAATGGAAAAATAAAGAAAGGATAGAAAGAACACTGAGAAGATAATGACAGGTTGATTTTCGGGCGGTTGGATTATTTCTGTCAGTATTCACATACTTTATACAAGACAGATCACACTGTTATAACAGTGGGCTGAGTTTACACTTCAGGTCAAATAAACAGCTCGACATTTTAACATAAGTGAAAAAAGTATGCAGAAGATGTACGCTGATCCAAAACACTTCAGAATGACATTGTAGCAAACTCCTGCACTGGAACGAAACATTCCAAAATTATGAGTTATTCAGTACACTTGGAGACTGGGTTGTAGCCATGTCTTGGAAAGTTATAAGCTGACACGAAACATTTAAGATATGACAATTCAGCAATCTTTCGAAACATTAAATTATGTGACAATACAGCGATCTTCGAAACTCGTGCTTTGATCCAGAACGCTTGAAATGACAATTTCAGCAAACGTTTCAAAAGTTGCCGATTCTGCGATTTGAGTTGAACGTTCTTAAAAGTCTTCAAGATGGGGGTGTCTGTCCTCCCACCCCTGAGGGCGGTGAGACTGCCCAGGTTGACGCTGCACCATCAGCAGCAGCAGAAAAGAAGACACCGAACTCCCAGGAATCATTACTTACTCAGGATGAAAAGGGATGAGGCTTTACGCCTTAGAAGGTTGGGATCTGGATTGATGGATACGGATATTATTGACAGCGACATCCTTGTGGTATGAATGCAGTTACTGTTTTATTTTAACCCTTTAGCTCCCGCGCGCTGTCCACCAGCATCCTGCATTGTCAACCTTACTAGCAAAACAAAACCTTTTTTTGCATTTGGTGGATAGGATGCGGGAGTCAAAGGGTTAAGCGTTTTGTTCATTTATGTACTTGTTAGTCTGTTTTCTGTTTGTCACAGACTGTCTATCTGTTTTCACTCAGTTTGTCTGTCTGTCTCTCTGTCTGTCTGTCTGTCTGTCTGTCTGTCTCGCACTTACCCCCTTTCTCATCCTTCTGTTAGATGTGCGAATTTTTCGTTTCCGCTACTTACATATCTCTTGCATATTTACCATATTCTTGTTTCCTCGTTATAGCAATATGTATATATGCGTATTCTCCTGTGAGTTTACTTCTCGGGTCGCGCATGTACACACGCCCACACCCACGTCCTCCCCCCACCCACACAAACATGCACATGCACAGACATTCTCTCTCTCTTCCTCTCTCTCTTTCTCTCTCTCTCTTTCTGGCTGTCTCTCTCTCTCCCTTCCTCTCTCCCTCTCTCTTTTCTTACACTCGCCTTCCATTATTTAAAACAGGGGATGTTAATCATCTAAATAACCGCAGACAAAATTCTCTTAGTAATATAAACAGCAAGTTGTGCAGCATTCTTGTGACTAAAAGGCTGAGTGAATGGGTTGAAGTTAAATTGCGTGCTGCTTTATTGAATTTGAAAAAGCTTTGACTCGGCAGAAATTTATTCTGGCCTGTTGTGTCGAAGACCAGTGTAAAAGGTAAATTATTTTAATTTGTAAGAGTAATGGATCAGAGAGTTCCATATAGAAATTGATGTGTCTCTTATTTAATTGTACAGTATGAGTCAAACAAGGTGATGTTTGCAGTCATGTTTTTTTTCCTATATTTTATTGATGAACTGGCTCTTGGGGTAATTAATAATGGTTGTCATGGAACAGTGAATGTTATAGCGGCAGATTCACCCATGAAATGTCAGTACATTTTAATCATTCTTTTCTTAGCCAGTGATTTTATTATGTTATCAGATACAGTTATGGATTTACTGAGGCAGTTTAATAATCTACAGTGTAACTTATTGCTTTCCTGAGCATTATGAAGAGATTTATTGAATAATAATGCTTCTGACTTGTTTGGCAGACTATTTAATTCACAGCTTATGGAGCTAAAATCTGGCTGTTAAACAAAACAGTTACACATTGTGAAACTGTACATTCGTTTGCTTTGAAAAATATCCACCAGTTAAAATAGATATAAGGTATAGACAGAATCAGACTTAATTGATCCAGTCTGCTTGAAAATAGAGGAAGGTCAGTTACATTCTGTCCTTTTCTCCTGCAGTTGATGACCTTCGACCTATATTTATACGAAAACGTTCAAACTGTGTTTGTTATTGAGCTCAAATGATCGGGGTTAAATCGCATATTTTTTGTTTGTTTGCGTCTTAAGCATTAAAGATAAGGGAAATTGCCGTATCTTAATAGTCCTTCATCATGTCGTTAACTGCTCACATGCATTAAATATACGTTTCAGTGACTTATATTATTCTGTGCTAATTGTTTTAAGGGTGTATGGCCTCTTTAGATAAAATTCAGAAGTCTCTCTTTCTGCCTGCGTGTTTGTCTGTCAGTCTGTCTGCCCATCTGTCTGTTTGTCTAACAGTCTGCCTAAAGAAAGCAACAACATTCATAGCAGTTTTAAACCATGATGCGAATGTCATCTCCTATCAATTAATACATACATACTTGATTAGGTTTTTTGTTGGTTTTTTGTTGTTGTTGTTTTTGGTTTTTGTTTGTTTGTTTTTTTGTTTTTGGTGGTTGATTAGTTGGATGTATGGTCAATTTCTGTTCAAAACTGAATTCAGTTCTTGCAACCTTTGCCGTTTGCTATACTCCATTGCCCCGCTCTGTTTCAGTCATTGTTGAACACACAGAGGAGTACTGGACCATATGTGCTGGGTGGAGATCTACCTGAGGCTGTGGATGCCCATAGTCACAGTTCTGAACACACAGGCTCCTTCAAAGGTGGTGCAGTACCTCAACATGCTGTTAAAGCTATGGGAGGTGAATTGTGTCTTTATTTCTTTGTGGGTTTTTTTCGGTTTTTATTTTACTTACTTTTTTATCATTTTCAGAGATTACAGATCCATTCATTCTAATTCATCCATCCAGTCATAAATCATCAACTTTTTCATCGTGTCTTTTCAAAGTACAAGAATGATATAATGTTGTTTGTTCTTTCAGGAGCAGTACAAAAATGTTTATATACTGTCTTCTACTGAATGATATGAAATCTAGTCATGTCAGTGCATCCAGTACCAATGGCTGAAAAAGATGTAATGCAATACTCTTGTTGTATGTATGTCTGTTGTTTTTATTGGAGTTGTTTTCCTTGAATCAACTCGCATTTAAAAATAATATTGTTTGTTATTCTTTCAACGTATTCATTAAAGGTACACTCATTAAAGGTGTGTGTGTGTGTGTGTGTGTGTGTGTGTGTGTGTGTGTGTGTGTGTGTGTGTGTGTGTGTGTGTGTGTGTGTGCGTGCGTGCGTGTGCGTGTGTGTGTGTGTGTGTGTGTGCTTGAGTATACGGTAAAAATATGTCTGTGTACTCTGCTGAGTGGTAATTGCTGATTCTAAATGATTTGGAAAGAAAACTGCTTTGTAAATAAGAGATTAAGTGGAATATTTTAAGCTGTTTGTTGTAAAAATTGAATGCAAAATATTCTTAAGCTGTTGTTGTGTATATTTCACTTAGAGGCAGAAGTAATCTTGGAACATTTATGGGCACAACCTTGCACATTTTGGAGTATTTGTTTTTTTAATCAAACGTTCAAAGTTTTTGTAGACAAGTGTTTAGTTTTGATGGCACCAGAAATAATAAATGAAATCTCTTTTTTTCAGAATCTGAGTCTCGAAAGTTGCTTCGATCGTTATCTACTAAACGCAATCTTTGTAAGACTCTGTTTAAAACTGAAATTCTGTTGGAACCGTTTCAGTTTTTATGTGCGTAATTGTTTTTGAATTAGCCGGGACTGCTTCTTCATGCACTTTAGATTTTTTTTTCAGTCGAGTGTTCTTTTTTTCAGATATTTCTCCTTCAGTCACTGGTAAAGTAGTATATAGTTTTAAAGTAGTTTCGATCCACTCATATCACCGAATACATTCAGCAGCACTTAAGTTCATTAATAGTATTGCTTTCAGTACATTTTTTTTTTTTTTTTTTTGCTTTTTGCATGCTTTTTAAGTGACTGGCTTAATGCAAGGAAAGGTGGTGATTCTATTCATGTATATGTTCACTTCTTTTACTATTATTATTATGTGCTTTTTATTTGGTTCCACGGTTTGCACCGTACAAGTGGGATTATTATTATTATTTCCCGCTGTTTAGTTCTATCACAATTTAGATCCTATCACATTCACACTTGAAGCACGCATCTGTCTTTAGATGGACCTTCTTTTTCTTTCTTTTAATGTCTGCTTGTATGTCCGCCATTAGATGGACTTTCATCTCCTTTTATCTGTCCATTTGTATTTCCGTCTTAAGATGAACTTTCTTCTTCTCCTTTTCTCTGTCCGCTTGTGTTTCTGTCATTATATGGACTTTCTTCTTCTCTTTTTATCTCTCCGCTTGTATCTCCATTGTTAAATACGTCCCCGTGGGCTCTTTCAGTATAAATAGTATCCCCTCATTCAGTGCTAGAAATTTCCTCTTTTCTGTCAGTCTCTTCTTTTCTGCCTTATTCCTTTGCTTTCTGTCATTTCTTCCTGTAATTTTCTGCCTTGCTGGTCCATTCACTTATGTGTTTCATAAAGTCTTACTTACTTTCTCTTGGGATTGATAATTGGGTACATGCGTTGGGTGCATGTTTGGCTCTGGGGAGGTGAGATGTGCGGAAGCGGGTTTGGGTTGTTTATGCTCGTTTTTATATATATGTGTTTTGGTGACCTTGGGTATGCTTGGATTTTTGTATTCAGGTATGTTTTTGTGGCCCCCATGTGCGATAGATTGGACGGAGTGGTCGGCGCCATGGGGCGTGGCCTTGGATTGTGTGTGCGAATGCATTGATGTGTGTTATGTTACTTTTTCCCGTTATCCAGTTTCTATGTGTTTACTACAGTTGTCATTTATCAGGAATTCTTCCTTCCAAATTTTTATCATGTCTTTTCTGCACAAACATTTTCGTGGAGACTAAAGTTTGTCTGTTTTAGGATAGGGTTTGCAAAATCACTTAATTTGAGGCTTCTTGTATATCATATTCTTTCCTGTTGCGTTTTCAGCGACTGTACAAACATTTCTGTGAAACTGAATGTACATATGCTTATTCTGCCATTTTCTATATTTTAGTGAGTACTGACTTTGCACCTTTACAGCTTTTTACATGACTTCTTCTTTTTTCTTTTTTTTTCTTTTTTTTTCTTTCTTTCTTGTTCTTTCTTTCTTTTATTATTTTAAATTATTTTGATTCTGTTGGCTTGAACGAAGTCTCGAATCACTGTTTTCTTTATTTAATTTTTTTTAATCATTATTGGATAGATGTGGTTACAAAACCCTTAGAAAGTTGGAAAGACTGACTTTGCTGAAACTATCACTTTTATAGACATTATTATTGGCCCATCCTTCTTCCTTCCGCCCTCCCATCCCCTTTTCTTTTTAATGCTGCCGTTTTTCCCAAAAGACTGTTTTAGTATTTATTCTGTTATTTGTCTAGACTTTGAATTATTTATGATTTCTAGACGTGAATCAGCTGTGTGTATTTTTGTCTTATGTGAAAAATCGTACGTAAACCACTGAATCTTACTTATAAACATATTCATTCTTCTGTAAGTATCAGTGTATATGTGTGTGTGCATGTGTGTGTGTGTGTGTGTGTGTGTGTGTGTGTGTGTGTGTGTGTGTGTGTGTGTGTGTTTGTGTGTGTGTGTGTGTGTGTGTGTGTTTCGCACTATTTCTGGGGACTAGTTTATATATACTCCTAATCATAATTTAAGGGCCACTTCTTCCTTCCTCTCTAATTTTAAGTTGAAATAATTGACAATGTTTAGAATTGATTCTATGTTTTATTTCATCATTTCCACACCTGTTTTGGAAAAAGAAATTAGCACAATGACCCATTAGTGAACAGCACATGCATTTAAAGGAACATCCCCCCCTTTTCAAAAAACAGAAAGTGTCAGATTTGGCCAATATGTTTTCAATATCGCGTGTGTCCGCCCCGAGCCTGGATGCATGCTTCACAGCGCCGATGCATCGACCCCACAAGGGTACGGAGTGTGTCCTGAGGGATGGCCGCCCACTCGATCTGCAGGATGTCGACCAGCCTGGCCAGGGTGCCCGGTGGGAGGTGGTTGTCCCTGATGCGCCTCCCGAGCACATCCCAGAGGTGTTCAATTGGGTTCAGGTCAGGTGAGCACGCTGGCCAGGCCATACGGACGACTTCATGCTGCTCCAGGAAGTCGGTCACAAGGCGTGCTCGATGCGCAGGTGCATTGTCGTCCTGGAAGATGGCGCCTTGACCAAGGTCCACAAGCGCAGGCAGTGCCACGGCCGCCAGAACCTCGTCCCGGTACCGGACCCCGTTCAGGATGCCGTCAATGGGGAGCAGGGGGGTCCGGGTACCACGGCTCATGCCACCC
>CM060305.1:41618819-41698819 GCA_030674185.1 Monoplex corrugatus | reverse complement strand
AAGATATCTGTACATGATAATTTTGTTGATAAGCCATCACATTTGTTATGCTCATCCTTGAAGACTTTCTTACATTTGCATTTTAGTTTTGTGTTTGTTCCATTTCTATTGATAGATAGTGTAGGCTTACATGCCTTCACTAATAGTAAAGCATGCATGGGCTAAAGTTTATCAAGATGAAGAGCTTTTAGAATTAAATGTAGATGACAGCACAGTACATGTAGTGTTACTGCATTTCAGCTAGATGTCAGATGAAATGTTTATTGAAACTTTTTTTTTTTCATGTCGTGATTGTAGCTAACAGTCACTTTAAATGCACTGTTTGGTTTAGCACCGTTTGCTATTGAAATGCTTGTTGTTGTGCTCGATTTATTACATTTGCTTGTAACCTCCAGATGAAAAATGTTTGCTTAAACTAGTCACTTGACTATCACATAGTTTGGGCCTGCACTCGGCTTGCAGAAGACGTCTCAAAGGGAAAAGGTATATTGTTTCAACCGCCAGAATGGACCTCAAACCTGCCATCCCATAATGTCATTCCACCTTTGCCCCCACATAGCCATGGCTGGGAGTATGGTCGTGTGGTGGAAGGGCATGGTCACAGGACAGGTTGGCATCAAACCCACTACTGCAGCTGCTGTTTTGTTCCTTTCCTCTCTGTGTTTTTAACAGACTGTGGTTTTGCTGGGTGTTTTGGCGGTGGCTTAAAGATGGTTTGCTTTGTCAGGCTTATTTTTTTGTGTCGTGCTGGGTGTTTTGGGGATGGCTTAAGATGGTTTGCTTTGTCAAGCTTATGTTTCTTTGTGTGTGTCTTGCTGGGTGTTTTGGGGATGGCTTAAGATGGTTTGCTTTGTCAAGCTTATGCTTTTAACACTTCAATTCATGTTCTTCAGTTAACGGGTCACCACTTGCAAAAGAGTTATATTTTTAGTCTGTGTTGCAAAGATCATGCACTTGTGCCATGTTGCCATCGGCACATCCTTGCAAATGTTTATTTATTTTCTTGTGGTTTGAGCAGAGTTTTTCCCTTGTTTGTTTGGTCAAGATAAAAAAAATGTTTTAATGAATGCAAAATGGTCCACGCAGTCAAAGAGTATGCATTAAGAACGTGTGAGGTTTTAAGCATTATCATGAATCATGAAGACTGAAGTTCATAAAAATCTGTTCACATATTACATTATTATTACATTAATATTACATTATTATTACAGTCTGGAAGATTGCCACCAACAAAGGTAATAGAACTGAAGTGATATCATACTGCATGAATAGTACAAATGTGTATACTTTTCTCCCCTCCCCTTCCTCCCACTATCTTCTTACGGAAATAATAGCCCTAGAAAGAAGCCAGACGAGTTATTTTGTATCATAATCATGTGAATAGTTTTGCATGGTGAAAAAAATTAGGAAATGTTTATTAAGCCTCCAAAGTATTTCTGTTGATTCTATGCTTTCTTTTTAGCTTTTATATTATTTGCTTTTTCGTTCCTGTGAAACTAACCTAGAGAGGTTACGGTCACTGTTGTATGTGTGTACAAGATTAAAACATTTTCAGTGTAGTGGAGTATGTGAAGCTTTTTTGCAAATACAGGAATATTATAATCCTGATGCTAACAGTGTGTGTGTTTTGTATCTTTAAACAGAAAACCAAAGTGAGAAAAATGTGTGTGTGCGTATGTGTACTGCGCGTGCGTGCGTGTGTGTATGTGTTGTGTGGTGTGTGTGTGTGTGTGGTGTGTGTGTGGTGTGTGTGTGTGTGTATGATGAAATTGAGGGAGACGGAGAGAGAAGAAAAGAAGAGAGTGGGGCGTAGGGGAGAGAGAGAAGACAAAGAGAGAGAGAGAGAGAGAGAGAGAATTAAATACTGCACGAATTATGTCCCAAAAGATTGACTACATATTAGGAGGTAATTGATTACATATTCATAGTTACAGTTTGTTCATTCTTATCACAAATTCAGAGTTACATTTTAATTATTCATATCCACTTATATGCATTGTGAACTTGGCTATTGCAATTAACATGCCAGATGAAATACTGCGTATTGTGCTGATCTCATTTCGGTTTGAATTACTAACAAACGCTTTTTCTCCTGCAGCCTACCTAAAAGATATCTCATTACAGTCAGATTCAGAGTTACTGACTAAAGCTTTTTCTTCTACAGCAGATCTAACATACTGTCCTGTATTTGTCTATATATTTCTGTATATAAACATGTTTCACTAACAATGTTTCTGATATGTCTACATGTTGAAATTCTTTGAATGAGTACTTTTGCTTTCTGTATATCTCAGAGCTGAAGTGCACATGTTTGTGTATGTATGTATGTGGTTGTGTGTGTGTGTTTGTGTGTGTGTGTGTGTGTGTGTGTGCATGTGTGTGTGTGTGTGTGTGTGTGTGTGTGTGTGTGTGTGTGTGTGTGTGTGTGTGTGTGTGTGTGTGTGTGTGTGTGTGTACATGATGAAATTCTTTGAATGAGTACCCTTGCTTTCTGTATATCTCAAAGCTGAAGTGCGTATGTTTGTGTATGTATGTATGTATGTATGTATGTATGTATGTATGTATGTATGTATGTATGTGTGTGTGTGTGTGTGTGTATGCATATACGCACATGTATGAGCTTGCACGAGGTACTGATACACTTGCATATATGTATTATCTAAGCATGTGCAGAAGTGCGTGTTCGGTATTTGATGAGTACAAGCCTGTGTGATCAGAGCCCATGATTGTTATCAATCAGACAACAGTTTATGGTCTGATCTTTCTTTATGTATGCATGAGTCAATCAGGCAACAGTTTATGATCTGATCTTTAGTTATGTATGCATGACTGATACAATTGATACATGTGGTACTTGTAAATTTGCTTAAGAGTTAGTCTCATTCAAGTAGTAAAGTTGCAAAACATGGCGGTTGAGTTATCTTCTATTCAAGATCACTGATTTGTAGCTTGGTAGGAAATGCTTGGTATAATTCCAATTCATAACCATGCATGATATTAAATTAATGAAATAAAATATGAAAATAGACAATTACTCATTATAAACTTCATATTAGAGCGTGCACTTATGGAATCTTGATGTTGTTGTTTAGGATCTATGTCAAGTGGTGTTCATCATTTTGAGCATACGGAAAAATCAACTTGGTTCTTGTGCAAATTGAATCTGAATTATTATACCATAATCACCTGCCGTCCGTGGACAAATTTTGCAGATTTAAAGATTGTCTACAGTGTAAAGAACAGCATTTTTAATAATCTGTATAATTTATAGTTCACGTTATGCTTGTGGAAATACATGTAGTACTGTGAATAGTGATGTGTTGTCAATACTTAATAAGTATTCTATATGTCTACACATGAATATTGTATTTGATTGAATTTGATATTTCCGCCAAAATAGCATAAAAGAAAAAAAAATATAAAGGAGGCGATTTTGGCTGGAAATCTTCATATCTCTCTCTCTCCCGCTCACTCCCTCTCTCCACCTCTCTTTCTCTTTCTCTCTCTCTTTCTGTTGTATTATATGTTTGAGATTGTGTGTGTGTGTGTGTGTGTCTGGGTCTGGGTCTGTGTCTGTGTCTTTGTCTGTGTCTGTATGCGTGCGTGTGTATGTGCATATACTCATGTCTATGTTTTGCATGCGTATTTAAACGCTGGAGATCTCAAGATTTTTCTGTTTAAATTCAGTTGTATGCTTAGGTCATTTTACTCCTATTGTTAAGATATGAGAACATCAGCACAATATGTTTACCTTTCTTCACAGGACGAAGTATGGCAGGTGGCAGTGGAGAGTCGAAATCCATGAAAGGCAGCATGATTATGGCCCCTGACGGTGAAATCATCAGTGTAGGAGGCTCTGTATCACGACCTCATGACGTTGGGATGATCAGTGACGTCACACTGCAGCAGCGCCAGTTTGAAGGTAAGAAAAGATATGTGCTTCCGGCTAAGGACACATAAACAGAGAACGTCATTTAAATATAGATTTATGTTGGATATTTTCAACAACTGATAGCTTTGGTTTTGTAGAACATATGACAATTTCAGACAGAAAAAAATAAACCGTTTCTCCATATAGACCATTGAAAATATACGTCACGTTTTCATTTATTGCTTTTATGTCAAATGTTCGTAGTGACAATTTTTTGATTCCGCGATTATCATTCAGTTTATTTTTAATCCACCTCTCCCAAACAAAATAAAACAGGAGGGGTTGGAGCGATGCCACCTTAGAAAGTCTGTAACCTCCAGCCAGTATGATTAACTGATAGAATACCTTTCTGTGTGAACTTTTGTGTTGTTATTATTGTATTGTTTGAGAGAACAGAGTTTGTCATGATCTACTGTACTTTATAATGCTGGGTAGGCGCAGTGCGTCTTCACCGCTGCTGTGGAGTTGGCAAATGTGGACAATGGAAATCTATGCTTGTTTTAACTCTACAAAGAGATGGATATAGATGGTGCATGCATCAACACACACACACACACACACACACACACACACACACACACACACACACACACACACACACACACACACACACACACACACACAAGACACAGACACACACACACCACACACACACACACACATGCATGACACGCACACACACGACACACACACACACACACACGCACGAACACACACACACACAATATACACACCACACACACACGCAAACGTCTCTTCTCTCTCTCTTTCGTGCTCTGTCTCTTCCTTCCTAATAAAAGAAGAAGCAGAAACATTAAAATTCTGTTTGCTGTTTTGTTTTCAGTAAACATAACAGATGAAAGTGGACTGTCGGATGATGAGCCGGACGAGTGGAGAGCGGCCAGTAAATTGAGAAAACCCAGAACCATGTCTTCCAAACTGTCCGAAAGCCTCAAGCGAAGTGTCGGCAAAAGGGGTATGCTGAATATTTGGTATTCGTTTTGTCTTATTCATGGTAGTTAGTAAAGAATTGAGTTCCTTTTTATTCGTTTAACAAAGAAGTGCATTTCTAATTTTTTTTCTGTTTTTGCTGTACTTTGTTCCGTTTGTCATATGAATTTTGCCTTCTCTTTCTCTTTTTTCTTACTTTTTTCTTCTCGTATGTGATTTGTTTTATTTTGTTGTTTTAGCGAGATGCATTTGTTGTGTTTTCAAAGGATTTAGGGTACAGAACTTTTAAAAATTTGATGTACTAAATGTTCCGTGAGAATGTCATGCTAATTTAGCACGTGGTTGATGATATATAGGTTCTTGTTGTCCTCTTGTTCTCTGTATTTGCTGTCAAGGCTTTTTCAGTGAAATCATATGTGTCAACATTAGTATGATACTCATATTGCGATATACCAACCAAATCCTTGTGTTTGTGTCTTTGAAAGAATCAGAAACTTCCGTTGGCTCTGGCACTAAGAGTGTGGTATCTTCAGGCAAGGAGGAAAAGGAAGCAGGATCTGGGCCAAGTATGATTATAAAGAAATCCTCGGTTGTTTCCAAAGGTTGGCATCATTTCTAAGAAGACGTATCCGCATGCGGTTTTTCCGGTCATGGATGCTATATGGAGTCATGTGTTAGCTTTCTTTTTGTAAAAGTGCTGGAGCTACTAACATGCTAACCTTAACACAAGTCCCAAAATCATTTTAACCTCTCGTTCCACCCATCCTGCCCCCAAACCACATCTCCTTCAACATGAAATATTTGGGATGCTCACATGCGAAACTTTGGGGATTCTTTTTTAATTCTTGTTATTTTTCTTGTTTTCTTCAATTGTATTGTATTAAATTTAAAGCAGATAAACACCATGATGGAAAATGTTTCCTAACACTCTTGTTGTTCTTCTCATAAAGACTTCTCTTTCTGTTGATCTGTGCATGATATGCTTCCTACAAACAAAAGGATTTAACACACTCTTTTATCATGCCTTTTTATTCATTATTTTGTGCTTACTGTTTACCAGCCTATCATGATATCTTCCTGAAAACTAACATGTAGGTTTGTGTAGTTTCATATTACAGCTACTGTGTTCAGTGAAGGGACGATGAGTAGAGAACAGTATGAAAACAACAAGGAAAGCCGACAAGGATGAAACCAAGTAAATGGAGGAAAAGGCACAAAGACTTAAAAAAAAGCTGATGTGTATTCCAGATACTTACCTCCAGAAGTAAAGAATTCGATTTTCAGTGTATTCCTGATGCTTATCTCCATAAGATAAGAAATTTATATTCAGAGTATTGTTCTTTTTTGTGATTTTCTTTTACATGTACGCATGTTGTCTTGCTCACCACCGTTGGTATATTGCTGCGCAGTCTGTATATCTGTAGTCTCCATCTTCTGTGGGCGTAAGTGCTGGGTATCTTCATAAGCTGCCAGACACTGACATGACCTACAACATTTGTTATCTGTACGTTTCATGATCTGTACTTATACACGGGCTTCAAGATAACTGGTAGATCATCATTACATAGGTTATTCCACGTTTCTCTGAATATGATTTGTTTTTCTTTTCTTGTTCTCGACAAAACAAACAAACAAACTAAAAACAATCTTTTAAAGTATTCTGTCAGCTCTGAAGGGTTTCTTGATAATTAGATATTTACTACATTATGTATTAAGTACACTCAAGCTTTGTCAATAGGTAGAACGTTGTTGTTCCCATGTGCTTCAAGAACCAACACTGCTGTAATTTTGATGCTCTTTTCCTCTTCCAGATGTCAATTCCATCTGCTGTCGGTTAACAGTTGTTAGGGTATTTCTTCTTGTAAGAGACTGAATGTATGTTAGTTTGCATGGCACAGATCTAGAATATGTATTTAGAAAGAGAGTGCTTGTAATGAAATGTGTGCAGTGCATGGCTAGGGTACTCATAGTGTGTGTTCAGTACAAATTCTGATTGCTGTTTAAGTTTTGTTAGTCTTTGATAAAGCCTGGTCTTGCATGGAGAATGAAAGGTGCGTTCAGTGTGAAAACCAATGTTTTGTCAATACAGGTAATTTTATTGCAGACATCACCCCTCCATTGTCGGTCATCAGTCCATCTTTCCATTTCTGATTGCATGCCATGCATTCTGCATTGTCTACGCAGTGCTGTTATTAATAAGATTCTTAGCGTTGGGCATGTCATGTCATCATCAAAATTATGTATGTTTAGACAAAGAATGAATATTACCCCCACAATACCAAAATATGCAACACTAGAGAATGGTCAGCAGCTAATATTAAATACTATCACGTGGAGACCGATGGAAAGAAACCCAGCATACCTGTACCTCTCCTTACACAGAACAAACAATATGACAAAGCTTATTCCACGTGTAACGTATATATCACTCTTTGTCTTTCTGCTTTCAATTCGTCCATTTTCTTTCATACTCCCTTCCCCATCGCATCTGCCTCTCTGTGTATGTATATTTTTATGTATATATTATATACTGAACAATGCTACTAAAATCTCTAACAGAGTCCATGACCGTTGTTGTATCCTTCATGTACACATTTCTGTATATTCATTTTTTCAAGTGATATGTATCGGTGTGTGTTTCTCATTCGTATTTTGTTATTGTTATGTATATTCTAGCATGCTAGTTACAGATATTGTCCTTAGAACAATATAACCACATTTGTTAACGACCGCTGAGTCTCTTTGCAGCTGGTTAATTTTAACTGGCATCCGATTGTGTTGCTTCACTCATAGCTGTGGTCGAATGTTTAAAAGTGTCAGAATATTTTTAATTTGCGCGCGCGCGCGCACACACACACACACACACACACACACACACACACACACACACACACACACACACACACACACAACACACACACACACACACACACACACCACACATATATATATATATATATATATATATATATATATATATATATATATATATATATATATATATATACGCGCAAACACACACACACTCTCTCCCTCTCTCTCTCTCTCTCTCTCTCTCTCTCTCTCTCTCTCTCTCTCCTCTCTCTCTCTCTCTCTCTCGCACGAACATCTTTACCCATCCCGTACACATAAACCACTGTATTGTATGAATTTCTTTTTTTTTTTAATATTGATGTATGTGTAACAAATATTTGGCTTGCACATAATGGTAATCAGTATTATATCTGTTGTCAGTACATTTGCTTACTGCATTATACTTGAAATATCAGGCGTTTGTTTAATGAACAAACCATAATTTATGCAATAATGGTCTGTCAATGACATTATTGTGTGTTACCACACCAAAAGTGATATTTTATTATTGACTGCTTAATATTATTCCTATTGGTGTTCTTGATAATCCATACATCACAGAGTAGTAAAAATGACATTTTTGAAAAAGGGAAGAAGAGCAGATTTTTGGCTTTGAAATCTTTTGTTCCATGAATATTGTTTCTTCTAAAAAGGAAGGAGTGTGTTGTTTGTCTTTGGGGGTTTTTTTTCATGAAGAAAAGTATTTTCTGAGAACGTTTAAAGTATAAATGCACTTTATTATCGTATTGAATCGATTGCTAAATGAAATACAGTGTATGCCTATACGAAAGCTGTAATTTCTTGACCTCATATCTACCATATATTTGCTTAATTTAGAAGCAGACGTCGATTCTCTGGCCAGTGCGAGCATACGTAAGTTTCATGGTTAGCAGATGGGAAATGTATCCCATGCTACCTGGAAATCACTGACCAAACCTTGTATTCTGCATAATCGTTTTATCTCTTTTGATGGCTATTATTATTGTTCTTTAACTGTCGACTGACTGGTGCTGGAATGTTTGCATGCATGCCTGCATAAATGTAATTGTCCTTTTGGGGGGATGGGGTGGGGAGGTGAAACTGTATGACAAGATAAGGTACATTATTATAGACCCAAGCTGGAAAATAAGGTTGTTTTCATTGTAGTAGTTCATACAAACAATACAAGAACATGCAAACGAAATAGTTCTTTAACTCTGGCCTGCTTGGGCAGTTATTGGCTTTATATCAAGAGATGTAATTTCAGTGGGAACGAGGGAAGGAGGCAGAGAGAGAGAGAAAGAGAGAGAAAGAGAGAGAGAGAGGAGAGAGAGAGAGGAGAGAGAGAGAGAGAGAGAGAGAGAGAGAGAGAGAGGCTTGCAAGTGCAACTACGAATACCCCAGTAGATATCGTGTGTGTGTGTGTGTGTGTGTGTGTTGTGTGTGTGTGTGTGTGTGTGTGTGTGTGTGTGTGTGTGTGTGTGTGTGTGTGTGTGTGTGTGTGTGTGCACGCGGGCGTGGACAGGCAAAAAGTAGAAAGGAACCACGCCTCTGAACAACTCAAACATATTCAGATATTGAGTTTTATTTTTGAAGCATTTGGCATGAAATCAATTAAAATGCTTTATTCGTTTCACATATTCCCACACGCATGAAATAATGATATTAACGAGGCACTAAATCTTAATGTATAAATCAAATCAAGATGCACAGTCCTGTCGTTCATTCAAACATTCACTCAGATTCCTACAAATGCTACACAGCACTGGACAGTTCAGTGCGCATGTTCTGTACCAAATATATGAAAGGAAAGGAAAGGAAATCCGTGTGCAGTTTTTTTTTTTACAACAGATTGATGCACTCGCGTTTCACACAAGCGCTTCAAAGTCTTTATATCTGCACATCTATCTACTGATGGTATAACGTCTGTTATAAAGTAAACAATAATCATCAACATTACGGGAATATAGTGTAGAGATGATTTACTCAAAAGAAAATTGAACAACTGGAGAATTTAAGTTTAACTTTAAGAACAGATCACGTGGGGCAAAGTTTAAGTCTCCTGTTTTGTGTTGTCACTGTATCAGTTTTTGTACGGCAGTGTGTTTGTCAATTTGTCGGTTTGGATCAGCGTATTTTCTGTCTTTTGTAAAGTTCTCTTTTCCAGTACATAAAAGAGTACATGGGTTCTAATTGGGTGGGCTCTTGTCTTTATTGTTGCCTCTTTCTATTAAAAACAAAACAGTAACAACATACTGTGTGCTTTTTCCAATTGATTATCTTCCCCTGGGAAGAAGTAAGGTTTTAATTTCCTCAAGTTTCAGTTTCATTTTTGATATTGATTTTCCAGTGGTTCCTCTGGTTGCAGAGGTTGGATATCTGAATATTTCTATCATGTGTTTTTGCATTGTATAGGTGCATGAAGTTCCCTTAAGAAATTGAATATATGATTAAAGAGGTGTTTGTTTACAAACTGTAATATTGTGTTTATGTCCTTGCGCTTATATTGCTTTGTATATTGCAGGTTGATTTCATTTTGTTAGTAGTGTAGTTGATTTGTTTTGATTTGATTTATTCTCCTGGTTGTCATTTTCCCTGTTTATTTTTTTAGATGTTTCATTTTATATTTCGCTTTCTGTCACCTCATTTGCTGAGCTGAGACATGAAGAAAGTATGCTATGGGATGATATAGTAGCATTTGCTCTGAAGTCATAGCTGAGCACTGCACACTAGTGCCAATCTGTGTTTGAAGCACCCAGCATAAATGATTTTCAGCTTGTCCCGAGTGGAATCAGAATTGTATAGTGTCTGATGACCAAACGTGTACTACTAATACTGAGCTATGGCGGGCTGTTCTTTTCTGTGCAGATTTCCTCGGTACACCTTGCTGCTCCTATTTTTGTTTGCTTATTTAGTTTTCGTGTTCCCATCCCACCCAGTCGTGTTTGTTTGTTTTTTTGTTTTGTTTGGTTCTGTTAATTTGACAGTGTTTTCTGATGGTTCACCGTTTTGTTTTTCCCTAGTTCAACATTGTTTCTAATCTGTTCCCCCCTGCATTCTCAGTTTTAACAATTAGATCACACATGATGATGATGGCATGCTTTTCAGGTAGAGATGTAGTACTGAAGCATGTATTGGTTGAATCCAGTTGTGAAAATAAGTAAACGATCATGAGTGTTGGTATTTCGATACTTATTCTACCAAGCAGTGATAAATCCAGGACTGGAGCCATTTGAATACGTAGTGAACTTTTTTTTTAGAAAAGAGTCGACGAAATGTACAGATGATTATTATCAGTAGTGTTTAGATGTGTAAAGAAGTTTGATATAAATCCCTATAATTTGAATAATCAACCACTGTAATTTTCATTTGTGAAGTTCGTCCACATGCAGCAATTTTATTTATTACTCTAGTACTTGGAAATAAGCATTTCATATAAAAACTTCGGGGGTACATTATATTACATGGTATTGAAAGAAGAATGGGCTTAAAGGTGGTTATTAATTTGTGTTGGTGTTTTCTTTCTGTTGTCCTTTTTCTTTCTTTCTTTTTTAATAATGGTTTTGTGTCAGTACTTGATTTTCTCCAGGATCTCTTGTCTCGCTGCCATGTTTACATATTCTGCTTTCTGAAACTTCCACTTGCTCTCGCAGATCTGGTTGATTTATCCGTCTTCGTTGCTTTTCCTCTTTTTAAATCGTTTGTTTTAATAGAGTGTAAAGTGATTCAGATTCAGCTGTGTGTGTGTGTGTGTGTGTGTGTGTGTGTGTGTGTGTGTGTGTGTGTGTGTGTGTGTGTGTGTGTGTGTGTGTGTGTGTGTGTGTGTGTGTGCCCTCATGTGTCTTTACACATTTTCATTCTCCCCATATATGGTCGCATCAGCGTGTACTTGTACCAGAAAATTGATCAAAATCATCAGAAAAGGCAGATGTTGAGTATGACTTGACCATCCCGTTAAGTATGATTGTTGTTGTATATATTTTTGTTGTTTTCTTTGCTCTTTCTTTCTTTCTCATATAAATTCTTGCATTATTTCTGTCTGTGTTTTTCCCGTCTTTTCATAACCTATAATTGTCAAAGTCCTTAGTTAATATTTTCTTCTAATCGCATCGCCACGATGTTATTATTACATGTATATTCTGCTTTCACCTGTTGCTATCCTGGTTGTGGTTGCATTGCTTTCATTTCTCTTTTTGTTTGTTCTTACCTTCCTGTCCCACAGAGATCGATTACACAAGCGGAGATATAGATGCTACAATGTCCATCCATAGCTGGAGCTATGCCCCGAAAGGGGAGGAAGGAGAATATGGTTTAGTCAAGGCAGGCAGCAAAGCAAGTCTGCTAGGACCTGATGGAGGTAGATTTGGTCACTGTCATGTGGTGGCACTGGTTTTAATATAGTGCTGTTGGTATTTTGTGTCTAACAATGTTCCTTGTTGGTGAAAGACGAGTTATGATGTTGTTTTGGAGGAGAAAATTCACTGTCACAAAGACCCATGCTACATTCACACACACAGGCTAGTGCGTGCGCTAGCGCTTGCACATACACACATGCACACACACACACACACACACACACACACACACACAACACACACACACACACACACACACACACACACACACACACACACACACACACACACACACACACCTACACACACACACACAACACACACATGCACACACACTACACGCACACACACAAACACACACTGTTATGTAAAGTTGTTGTTCGGTAAATGTTTGCTTCAATAACTTTATTGTTTTTAAATTGTTAATTGTTAAATTGTGACTAACACTGTACATGTACATCAAATTGAAAATATTGTAATCAATATGCAGCTGATTTGATGTAATGTTTTCTTGCACATTTTCGGATTAGATGTATTTGATAGTGTGTTATTTTGTTGACGTCTTAGTTCAATCTTTATCGTATCTGTGTTGTAAGATTTTTTTTATGTTCAGCTTCAGTAAGATCAGAGATGAGTAAGAGTATTAACGTTTTATGACAATTTGTTGCAGCTTTGCCGTCTGTCAGTTATGAATAAAGAAATGTATTTGATATCCTAATTGTAAACCAGTTATAAAGAACTTTGCATATAAAGATTATGTATAATGAATGCATGTTTATAGGCACAAAACACCTAGTTTTGTATCACGTTTTGTATGAATATTTGTATTTCGAGTGTTGTTTAAGTCAATTTTTATATTATGAACATAGAAGCAGCAGTATCACGACTGTAAGGGTGATTTATTTTAATCATCTTGTTTCAAGTAATCATAGAAAGGTTACAAGCGTGTTTGCTAAATATCGTGATATAAATATGTGATGTGAACAGATATATAGTTGTATTTTCCATAATCAGCATATGCACTATCCGTCATGTAAGTACATGCAGATAGGTGACATGTTTCTATTCCTGCATTCTGTGCAGGTTATTCTTGATAGTTTCATCAGGTAATCATATCTGGACCAAATGGCCTTTCAGGAAAGGTGGAGAAATTGGGTATCACCGACTTAGGGATGACACTTTGCTAAGTAGAGAGCAGGTTATTGCAAAGTGCAAGAAAATTTGGCTTTGAATGGTAAGATTTGAAAACATGGGATGCTGTATTCTATGCGATCTCTTTCATGAGAATACAGGCTTCAGAGTTTGAACTTGACATGATGGGATGAAAAATGGTTCCATTCAGATTTCTGCTGGTTCTCTGAAAACGAAATTTTTGTATTGAATTTTAAAATTGCATACAGTCAGTTGCACTCAACACCCTCACAATGATTTTGTGAGTTTACTGACCATTGTTATGCTTCAGGGTATCTTTTGTCGTTTCATACCACAGTATGAAGGTCATGAACAGCAGCAGCAGCTGGTTATAGAGTAGCACAAACCCGAAATTGATCATAGCTTCCTCTGCCATTACATTCTGAAATTATCTTTTTTTAAATAAATGATGAGAACGTAGTAATCTTTGGCTTATTTGCATATTTTTCTGATAGCCACAAATAATTTATGAAAACAAATTTCTTTTCTGTTAATGTTGTTGTACGATTCATTTGTTTTGTTTTTGTATATTTTATGGACACAATGTCCATTGCCTGTAAAAGTCTGGAATCTGTGTCTACTGCAGAACACACATATGGTGAAGGCCACACATCAGAAGACGATGAAAGATGGACCCGAATTACAGAAAGACCTGAAGAAGAAGAGGTGGTAACTCTAAGCCGAGAACCCACTTTAGAAGTTGTTCAACAAGGAGACTATCTTACACCACACAAAGACCACACACCTGCAAGTCAGCAGAGCAGCAGTCATCCTTCACCTGGAGAACATTTTATCGCTCCAGAGGACGATGCAGCATCACAGGGATCTCACGTTACACCAAAGGATCGCCACCATGGTTCTGGAAGTAATGGACCAAGGTCATCAGAGCACACTCCTAGAGATAAGGGCCCATTACCAAGGTCATCAGAGCACACTCCTAGAGATAAGGGCCCATTACCAAGGTCATCAGAGCACACTCCTAGAGATAAGGGCCCATTACCAAGGTCATCAGAGCACACTCCTAGAGATAAGGGCCCAAAGTCATCAGAACACAGCCCAAGAGATAAGAGTCCAGGAGATGAAGGACAGTTGTCGTCAAAGCCAACACCAAGAGAAGAGAGATCAGCAGCATCTAAACAAGCAACTCCAGGTCCAGCATCTAAGCACACGACTCCTGGCGCTTCACCCAAACAGACAACTCCTCGCCAGTCTAAGCACAGCACCCCAGGAAACTCGCGAACCCCAGGCAACATGCTGGGTGCAGAAATAGTTCCCATTGGTAGTGGCCCAAGACCAACCCCAGCATCTGTGGCCCTTACGCTGTCTGAAGATGATTCTGACGATGACAACAAAGATACTGCTGGTGGTAGTAAGGATGGAGAGACTGCTAGGTCTAGGTCCGTAGCCTTGCAAACTGACTCTGCTACTTCAGGACCTCATACTCCTCGAGCACACTCCACCAGCAATTCACATGTAGAGTCAGGCAGGGAGAGTGGAGAAGAGGCAGAAGAAGCAGGTGAAGAGCAATGGGCCGGAGGAAAAGAGACCTTGGATGTTGTGCCAGAGGAATCCCAGAAAGATAGTGCTGCACCAAGTCGGATTCAGAGTTCTATCGCTGATAAACATACCAAATCTGCTTTGTCTCGTTCTGAAACTGCTGATGGAAGTGGAAAGCCTGAAAGTAAGGCTGACAGTACTAAAGCTGAGAGTATTGCTGAGAGTCAGCAGGGTAGCCGCAGTTCAGCTAAGAAGGGTGAGCGCCAAGGCAGCAGCGGTACAGCCGAAAACTCTGAGAGTCGACAAGGCAGCAGTACGACCAAAGGCGCCGAGAGCCGACAAGGGAGCGGCAGTACAGTCAAGGATGCTCAGAGCCGGCAAGGAAGTAGCGGCACTGCCAAGGACGCCCAGAGCCGACAAGGTAGCAGCAAATCTGTCCACAATGCTGAGAGCCGGCAAGGTAGTAGCAAAGCAGCCAAGAGCCGGGCAACGTCAAGCAGGAGGGGTGCTAGCAGAACAAGCTCAGCCGCCTTGGACCATCCACATGGTGAGCCCAGTGTGATCAGAGAAGAAACAAACTTGACAGAATATGGAGCTCCGTCCACTCTATCAGAAAACCAGAATGAAAGAGAAGGAACTGTAACGACACTGATAGATAATGAAGAAGAAAACGAGGAGGAAGATGCAGACTATGTGTCCGGAGAGCCAGTCTCCTCGCGTACAGAAAAAGTGAGCAGCAAGACAGGACCTTCGCCACGGACAGAATCCAAAGGTCCCAGTAAAGCAGGATCACGAGTTTCCTCCACACAGCATAGCAAGCATTCCAATGAGTCTGGAATCAAGTCATCAGCACTGTCATCAGAAAATATGGATTCTCCGGCAAGTGGCCAGACATCAACACAGAAGCCCAGAGGTAGTGCTAAAGAGGATACACCCCTCTCAGCCGGCGGTAAGACGTCACAGCGTAGCCAGGTCAAGAGCCAAGCCAAAGACGGGGCGAGGGCTGTCAGTACACGACTGTCTGAACCTCGCATGACAACACCACCTCATGGAGGTGTACCAGCTAGTCAGTGGGATGAGGATGCTCCTGAACCATCGGAACATGGAACTGATGTTCCCATTGAAGATGATCGTGCTCCCTCTACAGTCTCAACTGCCCTGGAGGGGGCGTCAAAAGTGTCTAGCAGTGACCAACCAAACCGGGCATTAGATTTGTCTGTGGAGGGCACACAACTTCTGACTCCTGCTGAATCTCCATCATATGGTCATCGCACTAGGATGACAGTGCCGGAGTCAGTGGTAGAAGAAGCAGCTGGCTCTGAAATAGGTAGGACAGCATGCAGTAATGTTTCGTGATGGATTAACGCCATTCAGCACAAGACCTGATGTGCTTTTTCCACGTTTGTGTGACTTTCGTTGATGTTCAGTAGAATAACCTGACAAATAACAATGCGCATGTCTTCATGATTCAGCACACGATTTGCAGTTGCTTTGTTTCAGCATTCACAGATTAACATGTCTTGTATGATTCTTCAAATATTCTAACATTGGACTTAGTTGCCACTTATTTAGAGTAAGCATGTTTTGATTAATTCAGGGAATATTTTTCAGTTTGATAAACAAGTTGACAAACATTGTCAGTCCATGTCCCAAACTTTACACATTGTTGTGATTGATTGTGCTGCTGTAGGCATCACACACTTAATGTTTGTTGTATGGTGATAGTCATTCCTACTGATTGTTGTTATTCTAATAACCCCACCGATGTATGTCATGTTCTTGGATGTTTGTCCTTACACGTTTCTCATTTCACAAAAATGACATTTACTGAACATGGCGTGATAAATGTAGCTTGTAGCTATTGTAGTTTGCATGGCGTATGTTCAAGAATATTTTGTGTCTGTCAACACTTCTTTTTTATAATAGGAGTACTATGTTACAAATTTTACGCTACTGTCTATATGAATATAGGCTATATTTTCTCTCAACTCTTCGTATCTTACCTACTCCCTCCCCCTTGTTTGTAGATTTTTACTTTTTTTTAATCAAATGACAATACTAAAAAGCGTTCTGTTGGACACACACACACACACACACACACACACACACACACACACACACACACACACACACACACACACACACACACACACACACACACACACACACACACACACAAGAACAAGAAAATTTAATTTGATTTATTTTGAAGTCTTTATTTAAGCGATTGATTATTTTTTCATGGATAAAATCAGTGTGTTTTTGTTGACTCTGACAGAATTCACAATTTTGTTGTTTATGATTACAATAGGTTCAGAAAGGGTCATGTTAATAATAATGAAAATAAGGTAGATTTTAAAAAAGATATGTTTTAGACTAAAAGATAAACAGTTTATAACCATCAGTTAGGACAATAATTTAATGACCATATGATGTACATAAAGGCACTCAGGTTGTCTTAATCTTCACTTCAATTGTCTGGCATTTTGCTGTGCAGCACAGTTACATGTTTGATTGTTTATAATCCTTTTCATTTTAGTCTCATTTAGATTTTTTTTTAAATCATATACAATCATAGATATTTGCACCAATACACAAAAGAAAGCATTCAATGTGAAAGTAGGCGTTATAACTCAGAATATTCGATTAAAGTAATTGTTTTTCAGGAGAATATTTCATTTTGCTTTCTTTTATCTTCATAGTTATTTGTGTTTAGCATTTTTTTTTTTTTTTTTTTCAAAAATATGGAAACTGTTTCGTTGCATAATATGGCAGTGTACATTTGTTTATTGCTGTTTGGGAAAAGTTACATGCGTTATTTTGTTACTGTATTTCATGCATTATTTTGCTGTTTATTTTATAATTTCTCTCTGTTTTTCAGATTGCTTTTAAAATGTTTTTTCCTCTCTTTCATCTTCACATGCCCTTTGTTTAATGTATTTGAAGAGAGATGAGCTGCAAAGCTATATGTTATGAAACTCAGTTTCACATGTTTATCACGATATATTGTGATGATTTTAGTCATATCTTCTTAAACGGGATCACTTCTTGTGTGGCGATTAGCAAATTGTTTCTCAAACTGATAACATCTACTGCTTCAAACTTGTTTCTAGCTTCTCAGACGGGTCGGTCTAGCGTGACAGAACAGGATATTTTGGATACGCTGACTGAACACGCGAAGATGATTGCTGACAGTGTTCTTAGCAACAAACAGGCTGGTCAGGATTTGGAAGAAGATGTCAGGGTAGGTCAACATTACATTTTAATACTTTTGTTATGAAAATGTCTCAATATTTGTCATGTGTATGTGTGATGGAAGATTTATAGACGCTGTGCAGTTTATGAACATGTATTGTCTGTCATCCTGATTTAGACAAAAATGAAAAAAAGATTTCTGACTGGTTCATATATTGTAAAACTTGCATTTGGTTGTGTATGTGCACATGTATTTGATTCCATATTCAAGAGCCTTTGTGTATTTTGTGATTAAGGCTTATGCGAATTTTTATTCAGTTTGTATTCTACAGGATTATAGTATTTACGTTTATTCAGTGATACATTTGCATTATAATTTGTATTTTTTGTGTATACTCATGTATGTAACAAGTGTTATGTTTTAGGGTCAGAAGATGTGTGACTGAAGATACTGTTATGTTTGTGGTTTAGGGGACAGAGTAACGCATGAAATTGTTAAATTATAGTGACGGATTGTTGAAGAGTTTTAAGAGAAAGTCTGTGCTGCATCGTTGTTATGCTTGCGTTTATTCATATTTATGTTCTGTTTTAAACAGATAATCAAACAGTAGTGCAAAGATTAGTATTCACACACAGCATTGATCTGTTTACCTAATTGAAATGTCTGTTGTAATGATATGGGAAGAAAGCCTTAATAATAAGACATTGAAAAAAGAAAAAAGTGACGAAAACTGCTCAGAATCACAGAAAAAAAAACATATCTGAATGTAGAGGTATTCTTTTATTTCATAATTATTGATTTTATTTTACTTTTATCATTATCTGTCATTAATTATTATTGTTATGATTTATCTCCATCTTCTTTATTTATTTATTGTTGTAATTTTTATGGTTGTAGTTGTTTCTGGGTTTTATTGTTATTATTATTATTATTGTTGTTGTTGTTTTACTATTATTGTTATTAATGTTATTATTACTATAATTTTGTTGTTGTTGTTGTTGACATTATATTTTATCATTATCATCATCATCATTGTTATCATTTCGCGTACATTTCACTATTTTTATTACTATTGATCATTGATATCACTTGGTTCCAATTTTGATCACTGTTTCAGTCATTACTTTGCTCTGTTTTGTTTATCCTATGTAAATTGTCAGCACAAATGTGTATGGTACTGTTGTAAGGTAAAATGGTAACACATGATTTGTCCTATTACTTTTAGCATGCAGCCGATAAGTGGATGGAATCGCATCCTACTCAAAGCATCTCGCGCAGTCACTCTGTGCAGGATGCGTTAAAAGCCGTAAGACTTGTGTTTCATTAGACAAAACAAGCCGGAAACTACCAATCATTCTGTGTCTTAGTTAAGGCGTGTTTATCTTTTTCAGTTGGGTTCTCTCGTGTTAACAAAATATGTTAGTATTCACATTCAATGGTTCTCATTATGGTGTCAAAACTTCTTCTTCAGTTTTTGTTTATTTCCTTTGTTTTCTTACCTTAGAAGGGGAATCATTGTTTTTCTTTATCCTTTAATCTTTTTTTTATTTTGTTTTCTTTTTTCTTTTGTTTCTTTTCTAAACGATTTGAATTAAAATGGACAGGTGAAAATTGATTCATCATCACCGCTATGTGTACGTTTGGTGGTTTATTTATACTGTACCTGACAAAGTCCAGTGTTAATGTAAAATCTTGTAGATCTAACAGATACTTTTAATGGAAAGGAGATTCTCAGCTGTTAACATAAACTCCTGTAATTAGAGACTTTTAACCTATTATTTTATCCGAATCTGTATTTGGTTACCTCTGGATTACCACACGGTATCCTTACAACTTCTTTTGTTGGATTACCAGTATTAATCAATTTAAGAATATTACTTTTCATTCTGGCATTTCCAAGAACATTTCAGTTTTTTGTTTTTAACCTTAACTAAAAGCCAGTAACTAAGACACAGAATTTTGGGGCGCGGCTTGTACATGTTGTGTGATAGTGCATAACCATGCACGCACACAATGACTGTGGTGTTGGGCCAGTGTTGCATTTTGCATTTTTATAGAGGATAGATAGACATGATCCTCTGCCACTGCTTTTTATTCTCTTCATTTTCCATTTGTCACCCACATGGCCAGCCATCATGTTGTTCTTTCCTGATTTTTGAAGTTGAGATATATGATTAGTTTCTGTTTATTCTTCTTCAAGTTCCCTTAGAGACAAGAATATCGGTAGTTTTTCTTTTGTTGAATTTCTCTTCTTTAAAAGTCCCAACCTCATTACCACCATTCTGAAAAAGGAAAGTAGTTCAGATTGACTTGAGGCAGTTCTTCGTATTACATATATATATGTATATATGTGTGGGGGGGGGGGGGGGGGTAATTATGGAGACAGGTATTTTCGAGGATTTGTCAAATGTTCATGAATATGTTTGTACTAAGTCTCTGAAACAGCTCAAGCCAGTAATATTTCATGAAAGACTAAGGTCGAAACGTGAATGTGTCTACAAAGATTTGTTATTATATTTATCAGTACATTTTGAATTAATTTAAGCCATAGTCACAAAAGGAAATTCAAATGGGTGAATAGGTGTGATTTGATCAATTCATTTAAGATACTGAACCTTTGAAAATGCATTTAGGAATGTTATTAGGATTATTTTCATACAATATTGAGTATCTGATAATACTCATCCATATGATTATTATGAAGTGGCACTAGATGTTGACTCTGATAATACTCATTCATATGATCTTTTTATTAGGTTGGCAGCTATGATGATGATGCTGTTAATAATGATCATGATGATGATTCTGAAAATGGACGTAGATACACCAGGAAATCGAGAATATTAGAACCATATTACCATCTCATTGTTTTCTTTCATTTTTTGCCCTTTTAAATTAATTGCAGATTATACGTTTGTAGGCTAGACTATTTTTAACTTTTGGTTGCATAAAGTTTTGACTCTTAGGCTAGATCATTAGTGTGGCAGACAGTAACTATACATGTGTTGTGCTAGTAGGTAGGGTATATATTGCAGGATAGTAGCTCTGTGTATGTCGTGCTTAATCTTGTCTACTTGCACTGACTGTGTGTGTTTGTGAATGTTTATTGTGTGTTTGTGCATGTGTGTGTGTGTGTGTGTGTGTGTGTGTGTGTGTGTGTGTACACCGTGTGTGTGTGTACACCATGTGTGTATACACCGTGTGTGTGTGTGTGTACACCATGTGTTGTGTGTGTGTGTGCGCGTGCATGTGGTGTGTACATTTGCGCAAGTTCTTGTGCATCGTGCATTTATACGACATGCGTGTTATCACACATACATATATGATTATGTGTATATGTTTGTGTGTGTTGTGTGTTTGTGACCTTTGTAGACTGTATTATTTTTGCACCTTTTCACCCGAAAATCCATGCACTATTTTCCACTTTTGTTTTTTCTTTCATGCACAGTCATTACCCAACATTTTTTTTCCCGATGTTATGAAGCAACTGAACTATTCATATGTGTTTCATTTTGTTACTCAAATGCTTCATGACATTAACAGGGACGGGATTGCTCAGTTTTCCTGCATGTATTTCTATTCAGTGTATCATGGTTGATTTTTGTGTGTATGGTGACAGTGCACGGGAGCACAGATTTAACTCTTTATGTTGTTTCTTGTGGATTTGTTCTAGACGAGCGTTGCCATGTTTGAGGTTTGAGCACATAAAACGACCTGTACATGTCTGTAACTTGTATCACAACTACACTGTTATTAGTGTGAACTTAACTGGGAAACGAACTCACTTTAAAATTGTGTGTATCCTTTTCATGCTTTAATATTATTATCGCTTGTTTTTAGATCTTTTGGTCATAAATTGAACCCTCCATGAATACGATGCAGTTGGGAGCAGCTGCATACTTCTCTGATGTGGAGCACGATCTTTTTAATTGATATTGTATGAAGATTCAGTGTTTACTCAAGATGTTGTTTAAAGGTCATCTGCTTTATTGGTATTTGTTGATAAAATAAAACAACAACAAAGAATGACAAGCTAAGTGTAGGTGATATCGTGGTGTTTACATGTTCAGTCCAAGTTGGAAAAAAAATGCTTTCATAAGAATGTAAGCACACTCCCATGTTATTATGATATACATATGAGTAAAAACATAAATATTTCTGTATCTCCTAATGGTCCTATCTAAATGAAGCAGTAATAACGAAACAGTGTCATATGATCGTATCTATATGGAACGGTAATAACGAAACAATATCAGATGGCCATAGATAGATAGATAGATACATAGATAGATACATAGATAGATACATAGATAGATACATAGATAGATAGAGAGAGATAGATAGATAGAGAGAGACAGATAGATAGATAGAATAGATAGATAGATAGATAGATAGATAGATAGATAGATAGATAGATAGATATATCTTAAACAGTAGTTACGAAGCAGTCGCATTATTGATGGATAGGACAGACATCCCTTCGATAAAATGTCAAAAAGAAGCCTTTCAAATGTTTTGACACATTTGAAAATATATCTCATCATTATTATGTAGTTATCATTACATGAAGCGTGAGGATATACATTTCAGTTTGTGAAAAGTAGCAGTACATTGACATCTAACTCTGTCTCTTTACATAAACAGTACATTGACATCTAACTTTGTCTCTTTACATAAACTGTTTCGAAAACAGATTATTCGTTCTTTATGAAAGGATCGAAATAGATTATCCTTTCGTCAATAAAACAGTGCAGGACGACTCAGAGTCTATAGTTTTACATCTGTTCCATAGAAAAACAATGGGATATACTTTTTAAAAAAAGTCTACTGTCCTTATGAAAGGAGTTTCTATGAACATGGTTATGTGTCTGTAGTACATATATATCAGATAACTCGCTCATCATTATGATTTTGCTAGGAAGCTAACTCACTGTATAAAATGTATCGATCATTTCTAAGCTCGAATATTGGTATTCTAACTGTCATTACGTATAATTATCTTCTCTGTTTTAATAAAAGTGATTTTCATGAACATACATGATTACCAGTGTCGAGTGTGTTATTGCCTTAATTTCTTTTTCGGCCATTTTTGGTAATACGAGTGTATGAAAAAATCTTTTCATAAATTTAAACTATTTCTACTGTTATGGTTATGGCAACTTACAATTTTCTTATAATTATATACGGTTATACATTTCCAGTCTCTTTTTCAGCTCGATTCACTTATGGCTGTGTGGAAGAGTAATGATACATAGCTCCTTTTATGTTTATGTTGCTTTTTTATTTTTTGCTTGGTTGTTGGTGGGGCTTTGGTATTTCAGCCTATAGTCTTTTCTTATCTGTTTTTGTTTGTTGGATTGGGGGAATTTTCTTGGCTTGGTTGCTTCTCCATATTGTTGTCAGCTCTGTATCTCTCTGTCTCTGTCTCTCTGTCTCTTTCTGTCTCTCTCTGTCTCTCTGTATCTGTCTTTTTCTCTCTCTCTCTCTCTTTTTTTTTTTTTTTCTTTCTCGCCCCCCTCTCTCTGTCTCTTTCTCTCTGTGTCTGTCACTGCTCTGTCTCTGTTTTTATCTGACTCTCTGTGTCTGTTTGTCTGTCTGCCCCTGTGTATGTGTGTGTGTCTGCCTGTCTGTCTGTCTGTCTGTCTGTCTGCCTGTCTGTCTGTCTGTCTGTCTCTCTCTCTCTCTCTCTCTGTCTCTCTTTGTCTCTGTCTGTCTGTCTATCTGTCTCTCTCTCTCTCCCTCCTTCCCCCCCCCCCCCCCCCCATTCCTCTGTCGCTGTCTCTTCGTCTGTATTTCACTGTCTCATATTGAGTATGCCACTATGGCCAGTATGTATACGTTTAAATCACACGCTGAAAGTCTTAGTTTTTATAATTTTTTTCCTCTTTTTGAATAAACACAATACATGAATTAGATACTGAGTATAGCAGTTTTCTTTTTTTTTAAATCGATATGTGTGTGATGATCTGCTGAAAAATTACGTAACGCAATGATTTTTTTAAATAAATGAAATGATTGATTCTGAAAAATTAAATATTTCAAAGTTTTCGTCTTGTAAGTAATGCACACTGAGTTGCTTGACAGTGCTGACTGTGCACGTTCTGTTTATGCGAATAGAAACTTTTGATATTGCATTTTTAGTTGTTTTTGAAACAGAAATTAATCATGACACAATGGAATATGCTGAAATAAGTGTATTATTTCACAGGTTTCTTTTCATAAAAATCAAGTTATTTAATCTTAACGAGTTAATATCAGTTTGTCTTGAAGCTGTACAGTACAGTATACAGTACCATGACGTACAAAGCTAAATGCAATACATTATAATACAGTACAATGCTTTTCAAGGTGCATGAGCTGTGTGCATCGAGGGTTTGGGTGTATGAAATATTTCATAGGATATATGCCTGCTTACATAAAGATGAAAGCATATGACAATGATAAACAGTAAAATGAAATGATATGTTGGTCAAAATAATTAATGATTAAAATTTGCATTAGTGGCAAGCTGAAAAGATATATAACAGAGCATCGTTTATTGACTACCGGGTGTTAAAGCAAGGTATTGTATCTGAACTCTGTCTTTGAATACACAGGGAGCTGTAGATGAAATCATGAGAGCACGACGTGCAAGCAGTGCTGGTCCCTCTACCGACGAGTACAAGGACCTTATCCGACAGTCTTTGACCACAGCAGGTAATGCTTTTCCCGTTTGTTTTTAACATGAAAATACACACAGTACATACATGTTTTGTATATCGCTCTGTATGTTCGTATTTATGAACATGTGCACTTTAACATATACACGATGCACTGTCAAACATACATGCATGGGCACTGTCTTGCGTATATCGCTCATGCATGTTCGTATTTTTGAACATATGCACTTCAACAAATAGGCCTACACGATGCACTATCAGACATACATGCATGGGCACATACAAACTGACACATGCGCTCACACAGACGTAACTGTAATTTTATTTATCTTTGGTATCATTGACTTAGGCAGCGTGAGTGAAATCTTAAAACGTTTTGGAGGTGGGGGTGATGGGTTGGAGTTCTAATATCCTCAAAGAGGTCTTGTAAGATTGGGTTGAATCCCACTCCATCCAAGATTTTAGTTTTACTCCAAGTAGGATTTAGTTTCAATTTGAATGACATGGAGCACACAGTTTGCAACTGCATAACAGTTCATAAAATTGTATTCATACATATGTCTTTTCAGTTGTCAAGGCTGCAGGGCTGGACCCAGAGCAAGTTCCAGAGGATGCTGAGATCAGTCCCGACCTGTTGGATGCACTGGCCAGTCAGAAACTGTCACCTGATGACATCGCCATCGTCCACGATGAAGAGACGGGCCGTGCTGTCATCAAGTCTCGACAGGAGATCACACAGGCACTGGGCGGGGTGGCCGAGGGCCACATTTACGTTGCACCAAATGGCAAAGGTCAGTGGGAGCTGGATGTTTCTTTTTTCAGACACAAAAATATGATTTAGTCGGATCTTTATATGCTTAAAGAAGTTTGTAAGATTGGTTTGAACCCCACTCCATCCAAGATTTATAACTGTGTGACTTTTGTTTTGCCCCAACCATGATTTAGGTTCAGTTAGAATGACATTGAGCACAAAGGTTACAATTGTCGTTTCCAATTGTCTTTTGGAATGTATTATAACAGTAAGGATACAGTGTTGCACAACCCTATCAAACGGTTTCAAATAAATAAATGATTTTTTTTTTAAAGTGAAATTAGATACACGATGATGATGTCACCACCATCTTAATTTCGTCAGCTGCCAGAACGTTTATAAAAAAAGTAGTATCTGTCTGTTGTTTTGCTTTACTTTCGTGACCACCTGACTGATGTTTGTCTTACTGCTTCCATAAGTATTTTTATTCAAGGTCTTAGGTGCCAGCATGTTCTTTTTGCTGTCATTGGATGGATATTGTTTGCTTTGAGTATCAGTTTTGATGTAAAAGGCATCACAATGTATAAACTATTTCATGTGCAGTTCACTACATATGCCATTCACTTGGTAGAGATTGAAAGCAACCATAGGAGATGATATTAACTCACTCTTTATGCTGATGAGGTCTTGCGATTTTGCCTGACTTAAAAGCCTCAAAATTTTATAAGTAATGTTGTCTGCCCTTACGTCCAACTGTCACTAGAACCGGGTTTGCTTACAAACATTTCCTCTTCAGGCCTTCCCATGCATATTTCCACCACCATGCCATAATTGATCATCCATTCACAGTTGACAAAGAAACACAAAGAAACAAATATTTTTGTGTGAATTTCTAATACCTCATCAAAACCATAAGTCTGTAGCGGGATTTTGTGTTCAGAAGAGGTATGTGCTAATTTTGGCTTGGTGTAATCTGAAAATGTAGTGTGAGATGGTTTTTTTACTTGATAGCATCTGGTATTTCATGGTCTTTTCTTGACTCTATTTCTGGACAGGAGGCAGTATTGCTGGTTCCGATGTTGGCATAAGGCGCCAGATGTCCATCCCTGCTGACCGTGCCTCTTTAGTGGACAACATGGATTATGATGTCATCAGCTATGGTGGCACAGAAATTATGTCAGAACGAGGTCGCCCTGCTGGCAGATCAAAGGCTGGATCAAAACCTGGTCAGTCAGGAAATAGACATTGAATCTGTAAAACATTCTTGTGTTCCTTTACATTTGTAGGCTACTGCTCCCACATATACTTATGTATGTATGTGTGTGTGTGTTACGTATGTATGTATGATTGTATGTATGTATGTATGTATGTATGTATGTATGTATGTATGTATGTATTTATTTATGCATGTATGTATGTATGTGTATGCTAATGTGTAATTGTGTATCTATATCTTATGTATTATGTACATATTTTCAGCCCTTAAGATCAAAATATCAAAGTGTCTGATCTGAACAGTATTGCCAGGACGTGCAGAAAAACAGATGAAAATGAGATCGAAGCAGCATACATGTGGTTCTGCAGGCGGCTTTTTAGAGTGAAATAGACTGATAAAAGAACAAATGAAAGCGTCTTAAACAAACTCACAGTGCAACACCAACTGCTGGCAAAATCAACAAAAGAAAAAATGAGATACATCGGCCATGCAGCCTCCAACACCAACACATACCTGATCACAACAGTTTTGCAGGGAACAGTTGAGGCCAAGCGAAATCCGGGCATACCCCCTACCTCCTAATAATAATAATAATAAAGGGCATTTATATAGCGCCTAATCTGATGAAAACAAGAGCCCTAAGCGCGTACAGGTATCACGCAGACACAACCAAACACACACACACACACACACACACACACACACACACACACACACACACACACACACACACACACACACACACACACACACACACACACACACACGCACCACACACACCAGCCGACATTCAAGGCTCAAAAGACAACAAGGGGGGATTTGGGGAAGTTAGGTGGTAGAGTCTTTATAAGTATCATGAGAGGGACTGGAAGAGATGGGTTTTCAGAGAGGACCTGAAAGAAGTGAGAGTTGCAGAGTGGCGAACAGAGACAGGGAGCCGATTCCAGATTACAGGGGCCTGATAGGAAAAGGAGCGTTGACCATAGGTTTTAGTGCGACAGGATGGTATGCGGAAGGTACGAGTATCAGCCGAGGAACGAAGTTGACGAGAGGGGGTGTACAGATGGAGGAGGTCAGAGATGTAAGGGGGTGCAAGACCGTTGAGAGACTTAAAACATAACAAAGCAATCTTGTAGCGAATTCTCTTTTCAACAGGTAACCAGTGAAGAGATTTGAGAAGAGGAGTGACATGAGAGGAACGAGATTTTCTGAAGATGAGCCTAGCAGCATTGTTTTGAACTTTTTGAAGCTTTTGAATGAGAGAGAAAGGACAGCCCGAGAGGAGGGAGTTGCAGTAGTCGAGACGAGAGAGAACAAAGGCACAGAGGAGAGTTTTGGTGGCTTCGACAGAGAGGATATTGCGAATAGAAGAAATTCTGCGTATCTCAAGATAGCATAATCTGCAAACATTCTGGACGTGTTTTTCAAAGGACAGGGTGTTATCAAGAGTGACTCCAAGATTGCGGACAGTGGAAGATAGTGGAATGTCAGATCCAAGCAGAGAGACAGACAGAGGAAGGGAAGAACACTTAGCCAATGTGGTGGGAGAGATAAGGCTAAGTTCAGTTTTAATGGGGTTGAGTTGAAGTTTGTTTACAGTCATCCAGGAGTGAACATCAGAAATGCAGCCTTGGGTTTGTCTGATTATAGAGGGCAGTTGTGGGAGGGAACCAGAAGTATAGAGTTGGTTGTCATCAGAAAAGCTATGATGGGACATAGAGTGAAGTCGCATAATTTCAGAGAGGGGTTGTGTGTACAGCACAAATAGGATGGGACCTAAAACAGAGCCTTGGGGCACACCAAACTGGAGGGTAGCGGGTGCAGAGGATGAACAACAGACAGAGACTGTTTGAGTGCGATTGGAGAGGTAGGACTGGAACCAAGACAGAGCGATGTCAGAGATACCGAACACTATATGGAGACGTGTGAGCATGATAGAATGGTCGATGGTGTCGAATGCAGCCGAGAGATCAAGGAGAGATAGAAGAGAGATTTGATTTTGATCAAGAGCAGTCAGAATATCATTTGCAATTTTTACAAGAGCAGTTTCAGGGCTGTGTCCAGTGCGATAAGCCGACTGATAAGGGTAAGAGAGGTTGTTGGCGGTGATATGATCAGAGATCTGTGCGAGAACCTATATAAAGAACGTCACCAACATCAGCGGGTTGAGGGTCTGTGAAGTAGCACAGAAAAATCAAGACTGGATAAAATGGAGGAAAATTGTAGTGGCGTCTGCTGCTGCGGCTGCTATTGAACTAGATGATGCTTATGGGTGGCTGGTGATGTATGTATGTATATACACACATGTACGAGTGATATATATATATGTGTGTGTGTGTGTGTGTGTGTGTGTGTGTGTGTGTGTGTGTGTGTGTGTGTGTGTGTGTGTGTAAAAGTGAGCTTTCAAAATGTCCCAAGAACCATGCTTTATGTTGTTTTTGTTGTTGTTGTTGTTTTTTACCCCACCATACAGTGCTTTTGGGTTTTTTATAGAAATGCATGATCAGTTTGTCGTGAAAAGTGAAAAGAACTTAAGTACTTCGAAGAGCGTGACAGCATGCTGCCATAGTTGTGCCTTGTGGTTAACAGCTAGCACCATGGCGTACATGTCTGTCAGCAAGAAAAATTCAGCATTAAGTGTTTGGCAATCAATTCGTAGTTTCATGGTTTATGGCTGGTGAGCATGTTAGCAACTTGTAGACAATTCTTGGTGCAAGCATTAAAGAATGGTTTTGTTATTAGGCTTTTGGCAAGAATGTAGACATTAGATGCAACTGGCAAATATCAGTGTGTCTTAGGGGGATAGTTTGTATGTTTCAGGTTCTCTTGTTGGTGGCACAGTGGCAGACCTGAAAGATCATTCCATTGATCCAGCAAAGGTGTCAGGAGGCAGCTCACCTGAAGCTGAGCAAGATGAGTTTGCACAAAGAGTACAGCAATTGGAAAAGGTTTTAGACTTCTTCTTTCTTTCTTCTTTTTTCATTCTTTTCTTTTCTTTTCTTGCGTGTGTGTAACTAATCTGAAGTGATTATTTGATAGTTATTGTACACGTTTTATCCTGCATTTTGGTTAGCTGAACACACGGTTTGTTAATCATTAGTATGTATTCGGCACTTTCGTTGTTAGAATTCAAAAGCAGAATTCAAAAGCAGTTAATATTATTTATAGTGTTGGATTATTACCCATGTAGGTAGTATGGACGAATGTTGTATCAGACAGAAAAACATGCAACAAGACAGACTGACTAACTGACATACATTAATTCCATTCCCATGAATGATCGTCATTACAAAATTGTACAAACAGCAGACAGACTAACTGACAGACATGAATTCCATTCCCATGAATGATCATCATTACAAAATTGTACAAACAGCAGACAGACTGACTAACTGACATGCATGAATTCTATTCCTATGAATGATCGTTGTATAAACAGTACACAGACTGACTAATTGACATACATTAAGTCCATTCCCTTGAATGATCGCCATTACAAAAATGTACCAGAACAAGGATGTAGGAGACGAGAAGCCACCGTCCCTGAAAAGTTCCTCCAAGGGAGGGGAAACGACGCCAGCACTGCCTGGTGACAGTTCTCCAAAGATGCAACTGGATCTGGATAGACAGAGTGAGAAGAGTGCCAAGACAGGAGTCTCCCAGAAAACAGACAAGAGCGATGAAAGTAAGAAGGAAAAGGTCAAAACGCCTGAGGAACCGTTCGTTGTTGGTGAGTTGAAACTGAATGTCTCACAATGGATTTGGAATAATATGCATTACTTTGTTTGTATTTCTTCTTCGTCTTTGTCATCTTTGTTTATTCGTCTGACTTTTTTTGCAGAAAAATGACTGCTTGACAGTTTCTAAGTGGTTCTAAGACAAAATTAGGTCATCCAATAAACAGCAGAAATGTCCGTAGGTAGTCGATGCAGGGCTTTGAGACTTTACACACACATGGCTCAATTATTCTGTGATCTAATTATGGAATAACATGTAAATAATATGACGTCATTTATAAATAACGTCACATTTGGTAGAGTGGTCCTAAATGTCATGGCCACGATTAGTGTTGAAGAGCAGCTCGCTTACAATAAATTTGAAATATGTACGGGAAATTCTGGCGCAGATATTAAAATTGTCCAAAGTGTATGTGGGACACAAACTATTTGGCAAGCTGCAGCTCACAAGTAGCTGTCAATCTTTAAAGATGAGCGGAATGACGTTGAAGGCAAACATAACCTAGGGAGGCCAGACGAAGCTACCAGTAAGAAAAATATTCAAAACTTTAGAAAACTTTTCAATGAATACAGGCAAATAACGTATGATAAGATGGCTCATGACATTGGTTTTAGTCATGGATCTGTTCATGCGACGTTGACAAGTAAATTTGGAATAAGACATGTTGCAGGAAGGTGGTCTTCGCGCTGCCATATTGAAGATCAAAAACGGGTGCGCATCGTACTTACAGAGACTGTAAGACATGTACAGCATTTAAAATCAAACAGTTGCCATAGACCAAATCGAGGTTAAATGCAGTCAGCAAAAATTAAAGAGGCAGTCATTAAGAGTGGAAAACTGTAGCCTGTCCAAGACCCATCAAGTTCAGAAGAAGGCATGGAAATTTAAACATGATGATATATGCCTGTTATAACAAGGTTATATTGGCAGCGGATCAGGTTCCAGTGGGACAAACTGTTAATGAAGACGACTGTAGGATGTTTCTGATGAAAACACTAAGAACTGCAATTGAATAAAGGTAAAACTGTGTTAAGTAGTCTTTGATGTGGTATGACAACGCATCTCGCCGCAAAGCAGAGAGGGTTACTTCAGTTATGGCGTCATATTATGGGATGCTCTGCCATATCTTACCTATCCCCAAATATAAGTCCCCCAGACCTTGATCTATTCCCTAAAGTGAAAGAACCACTTTGTGGTGTATGGGCCTATTCCTGCGGCAGGCCTATTCCTGCAACTTGGATGTGGAAGTGGCCAGGAAGTTCAGCATATCAATTCTGGTTGCCTAGCGACGGGATTTCGGATCTTTTCAAGAAATGGGAATCGATTATTCGAGAGAAAGGATGTTTATTAAGAAATGGAGAAAGGTTCTGATCATTTTTATGTGTACTCTCACTATTTATTAAATGACTCTTGAAGTTTTTTAAAAGGTGTTCGCACAATGATATGTTAATAGAAAGAAAGCCTAGATACTTTATCATTCTAATCTTGCATGTTCTGGTACAACCTGTTAAACGTTTTTACAGATAGAGGGCCTTTCTGGCTTTTTTTGCATAGTGCCCCAACTGGTTGTACCTGAACGTGTGTGCTGATGCTCATAATTATCGATAAACAGTTTACCAGGATCATTTGTGGTTTATTTCACTCCTCTTGTCTGTTTGCCCATGTATGCATATCGATGTGTGGCTTGTTATGGACACTGATACTGCCAGGCAGACTCTAGAAGTTTTACATTCTCATATTCCTAATAAATAGGACAATTTCTGCCACAAATGACGGGTATTACTGTTAGTGACAGTGCAGATCTACTCATGTTTGAATACATGTACGTTTAGTATGTCCACTGTAATATGATCATAGTATATAGACCTGATATTTGTAGTTCCATAATTGGTTTGATGTGATCAAAAAGACATAAGTTACATTTTTTGTCATGCATTTAAATATTAAATTATATTTTTACGCTCACACTCACATGTACACATACACACACACATGTATAATCACTTTTATGTATGTATGATAAAATCTCATTATTTACTTTTTTCTCTTGTGTAAATTTTTTGTTTGTTTTCTTTAAATATTACATCTCTTTTGCTGTACCCTACTGCCTTACTTTCTTTTGTTATGATATGGGTAGATTATCAATGGCAGGTTGGTAAATTGGCCACTGTGTAAATATCTTTACCGTTGGAAAATAAATGTTCATTTCATTCATTTCATGTGGTTTCATTTCTTTATTTTTCTTTTGTTCACTTTTTTTTTCTTTTTCGACTTCTTCATTGTCTTTTTCCTGGTCCTTTTCTCCACCTTGTGTTGTGCTGTTTCTTGGTCGTATCTTGTCTTTGTTTTCGTTTTTTTCCCTGTACCCCGATTTATTTCAGTCTTCTGCCAGAGGCATCAATCTTTGTGTAAAAATGACCGTTTGACATTAGATTAGACAGTATGGTGTGTGATGTGACAGCCGCCATGATTTTGTTGTTTTGCTGGCAGGTACGACCTCTGATTTGAATAATGATGTTAAAAAATAAAGAATTAGTAAGAATATCAAAACGTAAATTGTTTGTTCATTTACACACTTCTTCTTCTCCCTGTGTTTTGTAATGGTGAAAACAGTGATCATCACCATACATATGATCATTGAATAACACCACTAGGCTAGAAATCATAATGCCATCAATTTTCAGCGCTAAGATGTCTGATTATGTGTAATGCACAATGAGTGTAAAGGGTTTTGAAAGTAGCGCTCTATAACAACAACAACAACAACAGTAATAATAATGATTATAATAATAATAGTATTGATGATGATGACGATGAGGAGGGGAGGAGGATGATGAAGACGATGATGACGATGACGACGATGATGATGATGAGGATTATGATGATGAGGATGATGATGATAAGAATATCATGATAGTAATAATTTTCATGATACAGGTACTCCGTTGAACTTAGATCAGTCTTAACATTTCTGTCCTGAAAAATGCCTTGCTGGAATGTAATCATAAGGGCTTATCTGTTTTATTGAATAAAAAACAACTACTGTTGATGGTAGGCAAAACGGATGAAAAGGGAAAGCTAGAGAAGCTCTACGGCCCTGTTGAGCAGCCTCCAAAAAAGAAGGGTGAGACACAAGTATTTAAATGCACATCTTTGCTGTGTTGTGCATGAAATGCGATTGTGTGTGTTTGGTAAGGAAAGGAGAAGAAGTTTACAAGATGATAACAGCACGAGATATAGATTTTGCTTTGAATAGGAAGTGAAAACTTACATATGTGTTTGTACATTTCTTTAACAAGATGGTCAGAAATTCAAGATGGCAATATTTTTCATACTGTTCGAAATTTAGCAAGTAAAAGGTTTTTGCATTGACTGCACTTTCCTTCTAGAAATTGGAGTTTCAATATGCAGTAGAATGACCATTCTTTCAATGACCAGTGTTTATTTTGCATAAATCTTTTATTGATGTAATCATTGGTTAAAGGAGATTCACCTCTATGAAAATCAAAACTAGTACTGTTTTGTCGATTTTGTCATTGTTTTTAAATTGGTACAGTTCTAAAAATCAAGGATAAGGTCATTGAAATCAGAGAGAGAAAAGTGGTTGAGGGTCTATTTTCTGAATGTTTTTTTTATCGATATGTTTATTGATTGTTTATTTTGTTTTGTTGTTGTTGATACACTCACCATCGATGTAATCTCATGAGCTAGTCTACGAGAAACATTGACGATCTGGCTTTGTTGAAGTGATCTGGAACAATATAGATAAGGATTATTTGAAAAGCTGCCAGGTGAACTCCAGAAGTTTTGCATTCTCATATTCCTAAAAGTAGGACAGTTTCTGCCACAAAATGACGGGTGTATTGTTGGTAATTTTCTTTAACAACAAATATCAACCATTGAAACAAACATTCTGTGATACATATGCAGCCAGCAATTTACTGAGTAATTTTTCTGTAATTTTTTTCACTCTTTGCTTTGTATATATTTTTGTAATTTTTAAAGGATACCCTTCAAGATATAAATTTCTTTTCAGTTTTCTGTTAACAAAATTTTAAATTGTTTGGGTCATTGAGAGTATGATTTGGGTTTACGTTTTGAATAATGGAAGTAGCTTACTCTAGTCTCAGTATTTATTTTTATATTGTTTTAATTCAATCTGCTAATATGTTTGTCAGAAAATTAGATAAAATGAAATGATGAATATGTAAAAAGAGGAACGGCATAGATTGATCGTCTTGGTTCATGAATCTATCCTCTGTGTTGTTCATGAACACCAATGTTTTTTTCAGTTCATGCACAGTTTGCAAGTGCACATCTTACGTTTAAATGTTTCTTTTGTGGTACTCACATTGTGACCTTGACAGAATGCTTTTAAAATGATTTGATTTCTAACTTCTTTATTTCAATTGAGGAAGAAGTTGACAAGAAATATTCTGTGGAAGCTTGTGTGTGATTACACTTGTGTTAATCAGAAAGTGGTTTGGGAGCTTTGCATTGTTGTTAAAAGGTGCACATACGTAAAGCAGTCATCGCTTGGAATGTTACATTAAAAATGTCTTTTGTGGTATATGATATTGTGACCTATTGTGAATATATTTCTGACTTCTTTATTTCGACTGAGAAAAACGTTGACATGCAATGTTCAGTGGACGCTTGTGTCTGATTACACTTGTGTTAATCAGAAAGGTGGTTTGGGAGCCTTGCATTGTTGTTAAAAAAAGTGCACATACTTATGCAGTCACCGCTTGGAGTGTTTGTGGTCATGTGATTGCCTTTATGTCTTTGTTAAGAAAAGGTTGTGAATTAACATTGTGCCTTTTAACTCGGAAAACAAGTGTACAGGGACCGCTTTACTCAGTCTGTTACTAATAACGTCACAGGTATTGTGGGGGAAAAAACTCAATACAAAAATTGTGTGTATGTGTATTTGTATGTGTGTAGGAAGATGCTTGCTTATGGGAGCGATGTTGATGAATCAGAAGATGTGAAGTCACCTCATCAACTGCAACATAACTAACATGTGTTGTGATTTAAAGAGCAGTTTTTCTGCGATTTTATGACGCGTGAAAGACAGGATGGTTTAGAGGGCAGAAGACATTTGAGATGATACAGAAAAGAGTGTAAAAAGCATCTCACCAGCTGCGGTGTTCCTAACAGCGCCATCACTTGCTGCACCAGTTTCTTCACTTCATGTCACTTTTGCTGGAATGTGTGGACCCACCAGCTCAAAATGTGAAAACAAATGTACTGCACTCACCTAACCATAGCACCGCTTTATTAAAACAAGTGTACTGGGAAGGATTACGTTGTTTTCATGAAATGACAAGTGCGTGAAATATCAAATCAAATATTATACATTTTGGGTTTAAAAGAAAATAAGTGTATTTAATCAGAACAGATTTTCATAATGGGCCATAATGCCTTACATGTCGTTGATGTGGTTTACATCATTATGCGTTATAAGTCGTTGACTTGGTTTACAGTATAATTGACATACCAGTGCATATCAGAGAACTGATTTAATGAATCAAGGAAAATGATCTTTTGCTTTCCATTTCTATTAAAAACTGATCTGTGAATAATGGGAAATTGAGTGAAAAAAAGAACCATATGATCATGAATTTTGACTGCAGAATTTTCTGAAAGGATTCTTGAATAATTTGAAAAGAAAAAAACTTTAACCCAAAAGACAAAAGTACCATGAGCATGCACTGACTTGATATGAGCAGACAAAGGCAAAGCAGTGGAAAAATCACCGGAGTTATCTCCACGGCAGCCCGTCAAATCACCTGGTCATTCAGGTAAAACAGAGGTCCCCAAGGAAAAATCACCACGACAAAAGGAGAAATCACCCCGCCAGCCAGAAAAACCTGCAACAAAAACAGCAAAAACTCCACGTCCTGAACCAGCCGGCGAAGAGGCACCAGAAGCCAAACCAAAAGAAGAAAAGGGTGAGGCTGGTGTGTTTTATATGGTAATCAGAGGATCCAGACAGCACAGGGCTACTTTTCTCGTTTGTACATCTCTCTGAGAGAGAGAAAAAAAAAATGTATAATGTTATTGTATTAATGTTTGCTGTTAGGTCTTTCTCGAGCGTTCTCAGACTTACATCATCATTTGTATCCAAAATTAATGATAGTTGTTAACTGCTGCTGTGTTTAATTGTTGAATTTGCTCTTTTTATGTTTGAGTATCATTGAATAGTATACAGGCATGGAACAGATTTCTTCCCTTGATATGATGAATACTTGTTAGAATGTTGTATTTTTATTTATCTTGGACGGCATATTTATACACAGGGGCATAAATCAATTAAGTGTTGTTGTTGTTTTTTTCTTCACATTTTTGGCGGATTTTCATGCCTTGGGTTTAATCCAAAGGAGAGAGGGAGAAAGACAGACAGACAGAGAGAGGGAGGGGGGAGGTAGGGATTGGAGAGAGAAAGAGTAGGGGGAAGGGTCACAATAACTTTCGTTTTACTTGTTTTTGTTTTGTTTTGTTTTGATTTGTTTTTCGTATAATTTATGCAGCTCGAAATGTTGACAGTATGTGAACAAAATACCGTATTTGCAGGAAATACTGAAACTCTACCCACATTTCTGTAATACTTTTTAGCATTTGTTCGCTGCTTATTTGTTTGTTTTTGTGTTTGTATGTGTTTGTGTCTGTTGCTTGTATTTTTTTTATATGTGTTGGTGGTGAGGGATGGGTTCTTTTTTATGCTTTGTTTCGTTTTAGTGTTTGTGTGTGTGCGTGTGTGTGTGCGTGCGTGTGTGTGTGTACATACAATTCAAACCAAAATTGTAATACTATGTACAGCAAAAATCTCTTTTTCTTGCAAACAAATTAGGTTTGGTCCATTACTCAGAGTCTTGAGTTTTTAACGATATATTGCGAAGTGTTCACCGGGCAAATGCCCAACATTTTATTTCAACATTTGGAATTATCTTTTTTGTAGGTATGAATAAATTTCAGCTTTTTCTATTTCGCTTACGCCATGATTAGTGCACATTGAGTTCTTTTGTTTTGTTTATTTGGTTGGCTTGTTGATTGGTTGGTTGGTTGGTTGGTTAGTGGTTGGTTGATTGGTTGGTTAGTTGGTTGGTGGGATTCTTTTGCATTCTACGTCTATACCATTTACATAGTCATCATTTATATTTGCGCTTGTCAAGTGTTTCGGATATAATACTCATCATGTTGATATGTCTATTCGTTCTCCATTTGTGCCTTATACCTCAAACCTCATTTTTGTCTCCTCTTCCCAAATGTTTCTGATACGCCCATCAAGTCAATATGGGACCCACAGTTTCCATTATTGCACCTTAGGAACTGACCAAACTTTCCTGTCACCAGCCTCGAAACGTGGCCAACGTCAAAAGAAGGAAAAGACAGCCAACCCAAGAAGAGGGTCCAGAGCTTTGGAAGCGGAATTGAAAGCTAGGGAAGAGAAAGAGAAGGAGAAAGAAAAAGAATCATCCGTTCTAGAAAAGGAAGAAGAGATAAAACCACAAGAGGAGGAGGTAAAACCAGTCGAATCCAAACCAGTGGAGGTTGAGCAGAAAGCACCGGAAGAACCACCTCCGAGTACAAAACCAGCGGAAAAGGTAGACACCGAGCCTGCTGCAAAACGAAGTGCAAATGGAAAGGCATCTCCTCGTGCCCAAGAGGGTGAGCTCATGATATGGTCACCATGCACTGAGAGGTTATCTGCACCTGATTGCGACACAGATATGACCACTTTCCGTTGTCGGCTGTTTTTCAGCACCTTGCACCACAGTTGTTATCATCTCATGGCTTGCACCTATTATTCAAGACACAGAATGAGAGGAAAACATTGCCATTTTCTCCCTCACCGTTTTTGTTCTTGGCTTCACTTTTTCAGTATAATACACATTATTGATGACAGTTTGTCTGTGTGATGTTTTTGCCGGAACATACATCAGCACACCATGCAAATGACCACAATGACTCTGCTGCATTCGATGACATAGTCATGATCCTATTTCTTTGAAATAGTATTTCTTATTTCTTTCTTTATCTGTGCATGAGTATTTTTTTTACTGCAGATTTGTTGCCTATGGATGAGGGGTGGAGGAGGGAGAAATGTGCTCAAGCACAAAAGGATGTTACTTAGGAATGTGTCTACATCAGCATAGTTCATCTGTAAATGTAGTCATTACTATGTTATTATAAATTGAACATGATTATTACTCTTTCGATACTGAAAAAAAATCTGTGAAACCAAAAACATTTTTTCAGAAAAAAATGACAGTGATAGCATCAAGATTAATAAGCAAAATAGGTTGTCAAAAATGACAGTGATAGCATCAAGATTAATAAGCAAAATAGGTTGTCAAAAATGACAGTGATAGCATCAAGATTAATAAGCAAAATAGGTTGTCAAAAATGACAGTGATAGCATCAAGATTAATAAGCAAAATAGGTTGTCAAAAATGACAGTGATAGCATCAAGATTAATAAGCAAAATAGGTTGTCAAAAATGCACGATAGTGTTGGTTTCACATGCCCACTGCTTATTGCGATTTCGTTTTTATAGTTTGCTTGATTAGTTGGTTGGTTGGATGGTTGATACCTCTTATGCCTTTTTGTGGTTATTAGATTTCATATTTGAGACGGCCTATACTTGTGACTTTGTAACTGTTGAGAATACAACATTTTACGTGTTTTTGATTCTCTTGTCATTTTGTGGTTTGTGAAGTATTCAATTTTATGATCCGTCAAATTGATTGGTGTTTCTCTTTTTCCTATGAATACGCTTGCCTCCTGCTAAAAGTGTTGGAGCTGTTTACTTCACACGGCCCATAGCATAAAACAATTTCTATATGTCAAATGTTTCTTTCTTTCAGTGTCCATCTTGTGAGTAAAAAAATAACTTACATTAAATATGCTTATCTTCTACTCTACTGCCAAATCAAATCATGATTTAGTTATTCTTATAAGGCGATGTTTGTTTCACAGTTCATTAGACAGAAAGATTGTTTTGATTATTAAACAAGAGTAAGATTGTTTTGATTATTAAACAAAAGTGTAGAGTGTTTTAAGCAAGCATAGATTCTAGTCCTGTTTTGTATAGCAGCTGATTCAGTGTAAACTGTCATCTGTCCAGCAACAGAATATAAACCATGCCGAATTACATTGTTTTCTCTTATGTGTGATATACGGTAGTGATCTTAAAATCAAAATATGACCAGCTCATCGCTACTGATGCTACTACTACTATTGCTGGTGCTGCTGTTGTTTTGACTGTTTCTATTGCAGGTTTTTATTTGGTCTGATATAAGATACTGATTTTAAGGAAATGTGAGCAAGTCATTAAGACTACTGTGACTGCTACTGTTCATTATTATTACTGTTGCCAACCATTGTTCCTGATGCTGTTATCACTGTTACTATTTCAGGTTTTTCTTTGGTGTGATGTAAGATATTGATTGTAACAATTTAAGTATGAGCATTTCATTATTGTTGTTGTTATTTATCGTAAGTACAATTGCTGCCGTTTCAGTTCAGTTTCTCAAGAGAGCATCTCCACGATCGGAATAAATTCCATGCACATTGACACCACAGATGCTGTGTAATGGAAAAGATTCAACATGATCAGAGTGTATATAATTACTACTGCAGCTACTTCTACTTCTGTTAGTATTACTGCTGTTATTACTACTGCTTTTACTGCTGCTACTACTACCACTGCAGCTACTACTACTATTACTACTACTACTACTATTACCACTACTACTATTACCACTACTACTACTACTACTTCTATTACTACTACTACTTCTACTACTACTACCACCACCACCACCACCAACCACTACTACTGTTATTGTTGCTTCTGTCACACCGATGACCGTTTGGATGTTACATCCACTAACATTTCGGCACAACTGACATAAAATAATGATGCCATTGCAGGTCTTGTGGACCACAAGGCAGAACTGTCTAAGCTGTATGGCGCTCAAGGGCCTGGCACTCTGCCTAAAACTGAAACCAAGTCTCCAGGTATTGGATGTTTGCCCTGCGTGTGAGAATGTGAACTTTCTCATTGAATTAGTTGTCGTACGTTTAGGAGTTAAAACCACATGAGTGTCACTCTCAGGTTTTAATTTTTTAATGTGCAGAGGTTTTAATTATACTGACAGCATCATAAAAGATACGGGTAGTAAAGAAAAAGGTTATCCATCAGTACAACGATTGCTTTGCTTAAGTGTCTTTGACATAAGAATGGTTATTGGTTGAAACTTGAAACTTATTGAGATAAATGAATAAGTATTTTGTGTTTTCTGGAAGATGCTGACCTTGGAAGTCATATAGTAAACAGTAAAAGTAATATGTCAGTTTGAAATACCAAGGCAGTTAAATGACAATTGCAACTGCTTCATTTGTAATGTATTAAACAGTAGAAGTAATATGTCAGCTTCAAATACCGAGGCAGTTATGTGACAATGGAAATGGCTTCATTTCAAATTAAAGATATCTCTCTGTATCTGCATGAGCCCTCTAAATTTGACAGTGAAAGGCAAGAAACCTAAGAAGGATGACAAGAAAGACAAGAGCAAAAAGAAAGGCACTAAGCCCAAAAAGAAGGGCAAGAAGGAAGAGGAACCTACTCCTGAAGTTGTAGAAGAACCTCCAGCACCTGAGCCCCCGGCCCCAGAACCTGTGGTTGAGACTAAGAAGCCCACGCCTCAGCCAACACCAAGAGAACCTCCAGAACCACCTAAACCGTTGACAGCATCATCTTCTGAAAGACCATTCCTGGTAAGTGTAGGCTATTATTGTTGTTTGTGGTGGTTTCTAGTTTTAGTTTTGTTTTAATTGTTTATTTGCTTTTAACAACCTGTCTTGACTGCCTTCAGACTTAGGAAAAGTTAAAGCAAAGGGGTAGAAAAAAATGGGCACTGCCCTCATAACGCTGCCCCAAGGAAAGTTGTGGTTTCAGCCACCTCACTTCGCCACAACGCCATGTTCATGGGAAATCTTTTACCTTTTTATTGGATCAAGTGTAAGGTAAAGACCAGTCAGTGTGGCAAAGTGGTCAGCGCAGTGGACCATTGACTGGTAGGTCGTAGCTATCAGTCCAAAGAACTACTTGTTGGATGTTTTGGTCCTAGCTGGTTTTAATCAGTGTTGAGTATATTGTGACCTCATTGACAAGACAGAGAACACATAGTCGAGTCTCGTCTATTTTATGGACGTGTGGTTGAGAAAGTTGTTCAAATTTTCTGACCAACACCGCAGATGTCTGTATTTCTCAGGACTGGGTGAATCCAAGATATGTTTTCAAAATATGTGTAGAGTACAACCTTGTCATGCGAATGGAACTCCATACATCATCACTATCAACCCCACTCTTATCATCAAAGCGTTATGAAAAATTGCCCCAGATTTTGTGGTTTTCATATGTCTGTCATGGTGAAATCGGTTGAGGATAGTGACTCAGAATGGTGCTGAAGATGGGGCAGCAGAAAACATATGAAGTATTGGTCATCGTATAATCCAGAGGTTTTACGTAGTGAGATAGTGGAGACCTTAACTTTGTAGGAGACCTGCGTTATGAAGGTGACGCTTGTCTTTTCTCTTACACTATTTAACGACCCCTACCTTAAAATGTGCCCTTTACGAAAAACACCTCCAGCACCACAAGAAGTTCTGCCAAGTCTTCATAGACTTCAAAAGGGCGTTTCTTAGTCTGGCAGGAGTCATTGAGGACCACTGTGAAGAAATTTAGCATCGTGCAAAAACTAATCAACACTATCCAGCAAACTGCTCCAGTGCAACTAATGCAGTGCTTACACAGGGTGTTATTGGAGAGTGGTTCCATACTTTGAATGGAGTTTGTCAGGGCTGCCTTCTGTCTCCCTCACTTTTCAACATATCCCTGAAACGCATCATGATGACACACTTGATGATCAGTCAGCATAGTCAACATTGGAAGAAGAACCGCTACGAACCTTCATTACAGATGACATTAATGGCCGGCAGGCAGTGAGCAAGCAATCGTTAAGCTTGTTAAAACACTGATGAAACATTGACATCATCATCATCATCATCATCAGGTGCCCTGCCGCATGGTGTTGGCGACCATGGACTTCCAACCATCTCTATCTCTCGTTGCCCCCAGCATCTCCCCACCCTCTTCATCCCCAGCCACTCTGCAAGTCCGTCCAGCATTCTCTCCCTGGGTCTACCTGGTGCTCTCTTTCCCTCCAGCTTTCCCGTTGTGACCAGGTGCTCCAAATCCCCCTTCCTCATAAAATGGCCTATAAATGTTGCTTGTCTTTTCCTAATCTTCCTTATGAGTGAATTGACATGATACGGCTCGGAAATCAACGCTGAAGAGACCAAGTTGATGGCCAGTCTCAACATCACCTTCACTACTGATGTAACTGCCCTGTGCTGAAGCTAGGAACAGTACAACAATTCATTTACCTGAGGTCCATCTTTAGGCATGATGGATCCAGACCAGAAATCCTCCCAAGGGCAACAAAGACAACATCAGCACTATCCAGGCTGAATCCTGTATGGAGGGACAAGAACATCTCCATGAAACACTAGATCAGGCTTTTACGTGCACTGGTATATTCCATCTTCCTGTAGCTATGCACAGCAGATTTTGAAAGACGAATCCAAGCCGTGGAAGTTAGATGTCATTGCAAGGTAATAAGCATCAGGTACGCTGACCATAACACCAGTAAACATGTGTGCCAAGCCATCAAGCAACACTTTGGACCATATGAAGACCTGCTGACTTCAGTTAAGAAAAGAAAACTACGTTGGTGTCTGGTAACAAGATCCAGTAGCCTTGGTAAATTAATCCTCTAGGGAACTGTTGGGGGAGGGAGATGGAAAGGAAGGCAGAAGAAGAAGAAAAAATAACGATAGATGGCAACATTGTGGACTGGACAGAACAATCATTCGCGCAGATCCAGACTTTGGCATATAACCGGCAGAGCTGGAAAAATCTGGTAAACGGTTCTTTATTTCGGAGTCCCAACAACTCTTTATGGAATTAAAGAAGACGACGACGAAGAAAAAGAAGTTGTTAAAGAAGGAGAAGAACTAAGTAATGTGTGATGGACTAGGGGTGGGCTAGCGGTGGGTATGTGAGCATCTTTCTATGAATTTTCAATAAAAGATATCTCGGCAAGAATTTCTTCACTTAGAAAATACTTGAATTATATATTAGATGTTTAAGTGTTTAAGCCTTACCTTGAATTGTCAGTCAGCAAGCAGCAAATTTCAGTATGAACATGTTTGGTTTTGTATTTTTGCAATTTGAGTTTATGTTACACTCAGGTTTCAGTTTAGAATTGCTTGGTCTCTAGAATAGTAACCACAACATATATATATATATATATATAAGTTGATGTAAGGTTTTCCAGTTATCAAGGTGAGATCATGACAGTGATAATTTATTTTCCAGCGGTAGAAGTTATTAGCATGCCTAATGGCAGAGGGAAAGAGACAAAGCTAACACGACCTCACCGTGTCTTCTTCATACTCTTTTGCAGTCTTCACCAGAGCTCACGAGGACAGATGATGAAATGGAATTTACTATCGTCAGAGAGGAGTCTAGCCCTGAGCCGGAACAGCCTCAGAAGTTCACTATACCGCCACCTTTCCCAGAAGAGGAAGAAGACATAGAGGAGGAGGAAGAAGAAGTTGCTGATGATCCCGTGAGTTATTCCTACTTCTATTCTATATACATGTTTAGAGAAAATACATATTTTTGAGGTAGTATATCTTCTGCGCATGTTGAGTTCGAAAAGTGGCAGCGTCACCTTTTTTTTTCTTCGCTGTAACCTATTTACTGTCACTAGTTCGTTACTGGATATAGTGTAATATGTTTCATGTAATTACTGTTTGTACTTATAGCAGGACTGGATTTGTTGATGGTTTGCATGCATGTGCTTGTGATTGATTGTGAGATGAATAAATGTATAAAACTTGCCTAACCAGTATAAATTATGTTTGAAATTATGAGAGTACAATATACAATACACTACAATTTGGATATAGGAATATGCAATACGTGTATGCGTATATGTGCGTGTGTCTGTGAGTGGGTGCGTGAGCGCACGCGCGCACGTGGTGTGTGTGTGTGTGTGTGTGTGTGTGTGTGTGTGTGAGTGTATGTGTGCACGGGCATGTGTGTGTATGTGTGTGTGTTTTAGTAAATGTTAATCTAATAATTTTATTGAATATATTGAAACAGTGTTTCACATACTCGCACACACACACACAAACATATACACACACATATATATATGTATATATAAATATATATGTATAATTTATTATATATACGTACACACACACATATATATATATTATATGTATATGTATATGAGAGGTAGACAGATAGATACATGTAGATACGTAGCTAGATCAATAGATAGATTGTGTGTGTAAGTGCGTGCATGCGTGTGTGTGTGTGTGTGCATGTGCACATGGCTATGTATGTGTGAGTACGTGCACTTGGATGCAGGTCCATGTGAACATGTTTGATTGTGCTTGTTCTTGTGTGATACTCATTTTTTATATTTAAAGAAAGTATACGTTCGACAGAGATTACAGTTTTGTCAGATGTATTTGACATAATTAAGATGATTCTGTAAACACATGATGAAGTGGATTTGGTGTTTGTCTTTTCCTTTAAGAAACGGAAAAGGAAGGTAACATCTCACTGGGCAATTTCTCTGCTTACTTGAATGGAAATTTAACTAAGCGAAGTTTGACTAACTATGTGCTTGGCTGAAAACAAACAACAACAAAAAACAACAAAAAACAAAAAACAAAAAAAACAGTGTGTGCATCAAGTAGGTCCTATTGGTCGTAGATCTCTAGTCGTGATTATTATGTGTAGTAGATTCTACGCCTCTCTATCCCTGTCACTCTCTCTCTCTCTCTCTCTTTCTTTCTTTCTTCTCTGTCTGTGTCTATCTCAGTCCGTTTCTTTTTTCTTTCTTCTCTCTTTCTCTCTGTTCTCTCCTTCTCTCTCTCTCTCTCTCTATGTCTGTCTGTCTCTGTCTGTCTGTTTTTCTTCTCTCTCTCTTCTCTCTCTTTCTCTCTCTCTCTTCTTTCTTTTCTCTCTTCCTCTCTCTTTCCCCTTCTCTATGCCTCTCTGTATGTTTGTTTTAGTTTTGCCTTGTTTTAGTTTCAATAAAAAAAAAACAACAGTAAGATTCATATTTTAATCTGATTAGATACGATTACGTTCATTGGTGGTGATCGTAATCATTAGTGGTTGTGTGTGTATGTTTGTGTGAATAGTAAATAGCCACTAGTTTTCTTCACCTGTCCTTCAGGATCTTTCAGCGATTCATTCTGTTGTATATTCTTTTACCGCTCACTTTCCCACGTGGTCAGTTGAGTTTTGTGTGTGTGGAAGAGACAAAAGAGTTTCTACTATGTTGTTACAAGCAGCCAGATGACATGGAACAAATTTGTATTGGGTTCTCTTTATAGAGTTCTGACAAAGTATCAAACGCTCAGTACAATTTAAGCTGCACACTGTTTATTCAATTGAAATTTAGAAGATAAAAAACAACTGTTTTCTTAGGAAGTTATATTTGTGACTGTTTTATGTGTGATTTGGTTTGTTGCTTGATTGTTCTTTTTGTGGGTACATGATGATGGATACAGTCGTTAATGTTTTAATTTAAAGTCAGTTTCAGAGAACATGTTTTCGCTGCTATTGACTTTACTAATTTCAGTGTAACTGTCAAAGCAGTTGAGACAATTACTTGTATATTTGGTATTGTACTGTTGTGATTGTCAAGATGTATCGTGATTAATCAGATTAATAACATTGAAATGTTACTTGGGAAAACTTTTCTCAAAAAACAGTGCTTGGTACATGACACTTGATTAATGAACTTGTTATTAATAAAATGGTTGAGGTCATCAAACATATCTTTACTTGATTAAATGTCCTTCGAGTAACATCATTAAATGTGTACTGATACGGGTAAATGGAGCCTTGATAATCTATAACAACCGTTAAAGTATAATAACAAAATAATAGCTAAGGTCAGGTATTACTAATACATTCTCTCTGTACCTTTCTGTGTAATTGTGATTATAAAGACTGACCAATCTCACTTAAAAAGTCAGATGTGTATGCTGGTGACTTGTGGTTATGTCACAACATTTTAGCCCAGTAAAGAGCACGACGATCTTTACTGGAGCATTGTATTTCCAATTCCTCTGACCAGATATTGCAATTGATCATCCAGTATAATCATGCATCTATCATTTCACATTAGACAGGGTCTGTAAAAGTGAATTTGGTAAAGATCTGTCCATAAGCAACGTGGAAATCATTTCTACAAACACAATACTAGACAGGTCCATAAACATGTAGATATCACAGGTATTGACATAAATAAATTCATACTAATAATCATTATTATTACAAATGAGCATACATCAAAAATTAACTGTTTATGTATCTTGAATATTTAGAAATGATTCGATTGTAAATTGCTGTCTTTTTTTAAGGATAAGTCATTGTATGAAAAAGTTAATTTTTATTTTAACATATCCTGCTACAAAAAATGTGTATGTTTAGATCATGATTTGTAGCTGAAAGGTACATGGATTTAGTTGTATTTGTAGAGATAGCTGTTGTAGTGATTAGTTGTGTGCATTTGATTCTTCATATAAAAAATGTGTGTGGAGAGGGAGGGTACGTTCATTTTAGAAGCTTGTTTTATTGTTTGTCTTGTCTTCTCTGTTCTTTTCTTCTGGTTTACATCAAATTTTACCACGAAAGAATATATTTATATTCCACGCCGCACACATTTCAGATTTAGAAAAAAAAATTGTAAGTCTAAGCATGCATGTATATTGTAACTTTCAAACTGGGCTTCTAACAAGTAATTCGACACTCACAGCACACGCTTTTTCAGTTGTGCTTTGAAAGTGGCATACACCTAATCTTCTGCATGCTGGCAAAGTCCTTTCATTGTATACCATGGATTTTTATTTGCAGTTCATTTTGACACGCCACAGCCAGTTTGGTTTTCTTGTGCAGACAGTACATTTGGTTGTTCTGTACACGTGCATGAGACTTGCTAATGTACAATCAAAACAGTACACATGGTTGTACTGGTCACTTGCATGAAAACCTGTTGATGCATAATCCAAGTGTCACTTTAAGAATGTTTTGTTGACTTTGGTTTGTTGTAAACAGTTGTTTGTGATGTTTCAAGCTGATTATTTTCTTAGTTTGAAGATTTAAACTGGTGCTTCATTCTGTCATGATCGATGAAACAAGTAATACAGAATTGGCCTCAGATTCGTCCAAAAATCACGCAACGAAAGTAGAAACAAATTCTTTTTTTTTGTTTGTTTGTTTTGTTTCTTTTTTTTTCTTTCATTTTCATGGTTGTTTGAGAAATATATATTAAGGAATGAGAGGACAGTTATATCATTTACTTACCCTTTGATTACATTAAATCTGACCCTTAGTTGTGTTAAATGTTAGTGTTTTCACTTGACAACAGTAGTCATACATTTCGTAATAACATAGAAAACAAAATCACAAAACTTATAATTCATATGCGTATATGTGTATATACTTGTGTACATTATGTTTCTATGTGCACTCATCCTTGCATTTATTTGTATGCGTGTGTATTTGTGTGTGTGTGTGTGTGTGTGTGTGTGTGTGCGTGCGTGCGTGCGTGCGTGTGTGTGCGTGCGTGCGTGTGTGCGTGCGTGTGTGTGATTCAGTTAAATTATGAAAACTGACTGACTGAAAAACAAAGTTTTATACACTTGTTCCAAAATCAGATGAAATCCACAATAAGATGAAATCCAGATGATAATAATGTAAGTCTGCAAAATCATATTAGCCTTAAAACTCGAATGTGAATTTTGTTGCTTTTTAAGAAATATCGTGAAAAGCGTTTTCAACCTTGTTATGAAAAGGTCAATCTTTTTCCTGCTATGATTGATATTTGCTGTCTTACATGCAGTAAGTACTCATAAGTAAGCATACGATATGATTAATGTAATTATTTAAAATAATCTATTCGGGAATTTATTATATCCATTCTTACTGTGGTGTAATATTAGGTCTAACTTTTTCATTCAAATTCCGTTATATAATTTAAAACTTTAAGGAAAAGTGAAATGATTTTTTTCCATGGAGAGCATCAGAGTTTATTTTCGATGTTCATCTTTTACACAAGTTAAACAGAACGTAGATTCGGATTCTGTTGTAAGTAATTTTTGAATAAAAAATAAAAGTCTTATAAATTTGTAGAGTGAGTTGAGATAAGTGTATATATCAACAAATTAAGATAATCTATAATAGTCATGGTAAAATCTGTGTCTCACATTTAATATGAAAGGAAACACATGTTGCAGATTCAGTATCAGTGTATTGTTGATCTTGCACGGAATACTGAAACATTACTTCTTTCTGTTTAATCTGTGTCTGGAAATTTAGTAATGGTCACGCATAAAAACATGTAAAAGGAACTTACGAATGCTAACATTTGTACATATATGTAAACACACCATCTTATGAGCCCTTACTAGTTTTTTCCCACGTGAAGCTTTCAGCATTGTCTTATTGCGCAGATTTATCACTGAAAATAGAATGTAGAAACTGCCTCATCACTTTACTCTAGCATCATGATCTGAGTGAAATGCAAAACATACTCCTCTTCCAGGGAGAAGATAGCAATCTCAAGTCTATCTCCAATCGTGAAGCCCGTGCTGCCAAGCGTGCAGCAGCTGCTGCCAAACGGAAGGAAGAAGTGGAGAAACGACGACGGGAGCGAGAAGAGCAGCTCAAACGAGAAAAGGAGGAACAAGAGAGACAGGAGCAACTCAAGAAAGAAATGGAGACTGAAAGAAAGAGGAGAGAAGAAGAAAGAAGGTGGGAAACCGAAACACATTACAGAAGTTTTTTAATTGTTGATTCCATAACTGTTTATTTGTAAGTTCTCCATTCGTAAAAGGTAATTACTTTGCAGTAGTGTTTCATGCTATTGTCCAAGGTATACAGCTTATAATGTAAAATGTTTCGTTTTAAGAATTCAGTCCCTGCCACTTATTTTTGTCGTTTGAAATGTCACATAGGACTAAAAGAATGCGAATAGATTTTAATGGAATTACACAAAAGGTAAAAATAATTTTTTTAAAATGATCAAGAAATTGACAAACTCAGTATTATGGCTTCAACTTCCGGTTTGTCATTCCTTGTTTATTTTAGTTTATTCATCATTGGAATAAAAATGGTTCAGATTGAGTAAGGTAATAACCACATGAACGGAAATGCAAATATATACTTCTCTGTCCATGTCTTCCACATCTGCTTTTCCATCTGTCTGTCTGTCGATCTAATTGAGCTATAAAGTATTTTCAGACCTTCCGCCCACCCTATCCACATTCTTTTTTTTTTAAATCTCTTTTTCTTGTTTCTCTTCTGTTCATTCTGTCAGACTTCTTCGTTGTCCATATCTGACATTGTTTTTACACAGGCTTCGTAAGCAGCAAGAGGCAGAAGAAGCGGACAAGGAAGAGAGGGCAAGGCAGGAGGCAGAGAGAAAGAAGAGGCAAGCGGAGGAGAGGGAACGGAGAGCCAAGGAGGAATACCAGAGAAAGCTAGAGGAGATGAGGAGGAAGCAGATTGAGGAGGAAGCCAAGAGAATGGGTATGATAAAACTGTGTGTGTGTGTGTGTGTGTGCGTGCGGTGCGTGCGTGCGTGGTGTGTGTGTGTGTGTTGTTGTGTGTGTGTGATTAATCTCAGTGACGAATCATTGAACGGTGCTTTACAGTTCTTTTCGATTGCAGGTCTTGGAATTTTTTTTTTATCAGAAACATCCTGTAGTGGTCTTGATTGACAATTTGTGCCATCGGAACACAATGCGCCGTCAATACGCCCTTATTATCAAGGCACAAAATCACCTTTCTTAGCTTTCTTCTGTACTTGGTGGGCCTTTGAGAGACGGGAGTGTGCAACTCTGGCGTTTGTCTCTGTAATCCTGGCTCATAGCTTCTAACCCAGTTTCGTCAGTGGCGACTAGCTAATTTAAAAGTCAGTCACCCTCATTTTGTCCTGTTTTATAATGTCTTGTAACAGTTCTGTTTTTGATCTTCGGTAACAAGACATATTCCAGATTTACCTCTTAACATTTCGTGAAGTGATCCACGACTGTTACCAGTGTCATGAGCGATTTCTTCACGTTATTAGTCTATTTTCATTACGGCGATCTTTTCACATTATTTGTCTGTCTTCATTCAAAACTACTCCTTTTTTAAACAATTTTTCTCATCAGTTGCTTCACCTGGTCTCCTCGGACTACGCTTGCTAAAGGCAATTCGTTCATCTTTAAAGAATCACATCCGATACGTATACACTGCATCCTGCCAAGATGCCTGTGTCCTGTGTACAGTTTTTTATTGATTTTGATATGTCTGTGCCATAACTTCCATTGTAAATATTTCAATGTTAATGTAAACGTACTGGCTTTTTTTTTACGCTAAAGGTGGCCATTATGCTTGGAATGACAGTACCTAACATGAAGTCATGACGCACAGCGTCACAATATTTGCACGTGATTTCGTAATTAGCTAAAAAAAAATAACTGGGCCAGGTATATGGGAAGTTTTAAAGCTCTGGGGCCGTTACTTTTTAAATAATCAAAGGATTTTCTCACTATTCGTTGGATGACACTTGTTTTTTTGTTTTTTTCTTTCTCGTGAAACTCTCATTTCAGGCACGTACAGTAGTTCTATGCTCACCGTGGAATACCAGGAAACAAGACAATATAAATGAACTAGCAAAATGACGAGCTCAGGAAGACCAACTAGACAATGGTCTCAGGTACACTTAAAAGAGAGAGTACCATTATATTCCGCTTTAGTTAAGCCGTGGACAGAAGGGGACGATACCACATTTTGTCCAGAGAGCAGCAAGAGGTCCTGATGAGACTCTGCACCAGCCACAAAATCAGTTCCATGCCCATAAGAACCACAAATTCAAATTAGCATCTTCACCAATCTGCTTTTGCGGTCAAAGGGACCAGACAACTGAACATGTGTTGCAGCAATGTCGCCTACATTAAGTGGAGTGACAGGAGACATCTCCCCACAACAAAGCTTTATTACAACTGGCAGAAAGTAGAAAAAAATAACCACATTCGTCACCAGATTTGGCCTGAGTGTGTAGACAGCAAACAAAACGAGAAGTCATTTACATGGAAAAATGACAGTCGTGAAATTATTGATATTTCAATGGCTTGATAGAGTATTTTCTGTAATCATATGCTTTCTGTGTTTAGAACTGTTACTCCAGAAGCAGAAGGAAGAAGAGGAGAGACGGGCAGAAGAAGAGCTGTTGATGTCTCAGATGGCAGAACAAGAAAGGCTGGAGTATGAGAAGAAGAAGAAAGAGGAGGAGGAGGAGAGAAAGAGACTCGAGGAAGAAGAGAGGTACAGTTTAACGTGTTTGTGTGGTTACTAAACGAAATCTTTGTTGACATGAACACATGTATTCATACTTAACGTACAAAACATAAAAATGATAATATGCCACGTAAGCATGATCACATGGGCAGAAATGCATGCATCTACACACAACACCATACACACACATTATTACACAAAGATATATGCATACATGTGTATGTGCCCAAAACAGGCATTTCGGCATGATGCCAAGGTTGTTTGGATCTGAAATTGATTAGGTTCAGTCTGAAATTAGGATACAAATAAAACTGCGAAGCCGTTGGTATTGATTGAGGTTAACTTAAGAGGTCAGGTATGACTTCAGTTATGCAACAAAAGGAATAGAAAAAAAAGAGACGTACTTAGTTTTGATATGCATCATTGATGCATGTAAATTGTGAACTTAAACTTATGTGATTAGAAAATTGGAATGAGAGAATTATAGAACATGTGTATAAAATTATGCAGTACTTTGATTATTTATTTGCCTGCTTATTTGGTTGTTGTTGCTGTTGTATAGACATAGATAAAGATGTATTGATTACAGGAAGTGTCTATAATTTAGCTAGCAAGTTTCCTAAATTTTAATCAAATGAACATGGAAAATAAGTGTCAAGTTTATAGACTGTTGATGCATGGATTCTGATTTGTTAATTTTATAGACTGTTGATGCATGGATTCTAATTTGTTAATTTTATAGACTGTTGATGCATGGATTCAAATTTCAGACGGAAGCGAGAGGAGGAGGCCAAAAAAGCCATGGAGGAGGCCAGGAGACTGGCAGAAGAGATGGCTCGCAAGCAGGCAGAATTGGAAGCGAGGCTCAAGTTCAACCGTGCACTCCAGGTTGAGGCTAGTGGCCTTGACCATTCTCACGACATCAACCGTGCCTTTGTGTTCTCTTACTTCGAGCTCTTGCAGTGGCTCGGCCTGGACATTCCTGAGTTTGAGTTATCCAAGATAACTCAGCCATTGTAAAGAACAGGATTTACTGAAGTCAAGTGGGAAGATATTGCTTACTTACTTACTTACTGACTTTTCATTAATGTCATAATAACTAGTTATGCTTTTATTGATTAATTTATTTGTTTTCCTATATTCGTATCTTGTTTTTCTTTTGAGAGTGGGAATCGTAAAGACTAATGTCAGAACTCTGCTTTGTTATTACATTAGTATTATTACCAAGAGTTTGATTCAAAAGACTTTTGTTATGCAGTCAAACTAGAACAAGGATAGATTTATTCAAATGTTGCTATTACAGAAATATGCTTTTGTTTGAAATATAGATTGAGCGGTTACCGTACAATAGAAAAGAGAATTCGTGAGAAGTTGTCAGCTCTCAGTGTGTTGATCTTTGCAGTATCTAGCATATATATTCAATATTACATAAAGATAAATATTAGATAAGGATTATTTAGTAATGAAGACTTGATATAATTCCATAAATGTTTTTTTTTACTGTAATGAACTGTTTTTCATGGATAAAATTTATCTGTCGGTGTATGCTTGTAACTTTTGCCTTATATTTTTTACTAACTTGAGCTGCAGTCCTTGCAAACTTTATACGTCAGATTTTTCACCAGGGTAATTGTAATGTAATTTCTGTGATAAATTGTTCAGTGATTATTTGAATGTGCAGTTGTGCTTGCTGATGAGATCAGAGTTTGAAAGTTTGCATGATGGCTGAATGTCTGAATGTATGAACAATTGTTTTTGTGGAATTAAGATACAGATGCCGAGGCTTTCACATGAACAATTGAATCAGCTGTTATTCAAAACCCAGTAACTAGTGAATTTAAGTTGAACCACACCAGCATTACTTCCTTCAGACAGTTCTATAAGCGTTGCTTTAAAACAAGGCATAACAGCATTAAGGAGTGTGTCTGTAATACAAATTATAAAACAATGCATAACATTATCAACATAAATGCATACGTCTCAACGCTTATTTAAATGCAATACTTAACAGCATTACATGCGTGTCTGCAGTATTACAACCTGTTTGAATGGTAACAGAAAGAAAACATATTTTAGACAACAGGATTGATTCCTCAATATGTGTGTGAGTGACTGTTTATTTTTGCTAGTCTGTTTGCATCATTTAAAACTCAATTTGCAATCCACTTTTTTTTCAGTATACTGTTGCTAAATTTAAAGTGATGAAGCCACTATGAAACTGTTGATCTCTTTGTGGCTGGAAGTGTGACTGGTTTGTTTGATGCAGTATTTTCTGCAATTTATAGCAACAGTGAGTGCCGTTTTTCTGTTAAAACAAAGGGACCACGTTCTGTGATATTACATAAATCATTAAAATATATCCCAGAGTAGTTGCTCAGTGTTACCTTCAATTAATGTCGTTCTTTGTAGTTTGATTTTATTTCTTTCCACAAGTTTTAATTTCATGTACATTTTGGTAACCGTTTTCCCTCATTACAACATTTGGTCAACCTTGCGCAATAGATAAAGCCAAGAGCAATATCTTTTGACATTTTGTCGAGTATTTTCTCTTCCTTACTAGTAAAACACATTTCACCCAAGGACATTTGATTTGTTTCCCTTCAGACGTGACAGTTCTCCTATCGAGTAATATGTCATCATTTCAGACGAATTACATTTCTTTCTCCCGGACCAGCCAGTCTGTGTATATACAACAGGACATTTTGTTTTAAACTACAACCACACCTTTTTTTCAATAAAGCTTGCCAAGTTGTTTAAACGATAAGGTTTTGTTCAAGAACATGTACAATTTGTAGTAAAACACAAATGCTGCTTTACCACTGCTGATCTTTTGAATCCAGAAAGAAGTCCATGTACTCATAAAAGAGCCCAAACAATTCATTAATGATAATGATGATAATAATAATAACAATTGGACGTTTCAATGGCGCTTTTTGTCTCGCACAATACGCTTTACAGTTTATGGCTTTTATTCTTATTAGATGTACACACATGCATGCACATGCAGACATACAGACACAGACACACACACAGACACACACACACACACACACACACACACACACACAATGTAACAAAACAACATAATCTACAAAAACATGTCAGTAGCAAATCCGTCCGGAATAAAACCCGTCCAGTCTTTTACAGTGTGGCATTTTGCTACACCATGTATGAATAATTTTTGCTCCTTTGTAAATGTTTTCAAAGATTTCGATAAATAAAGTACAGTTTCATATGCATGTTTGTGACTGTGTTATTTGTATACGTTTGTTCTTTTCGTGTGTGTATATGCAGATGTGAAGAAACATTTTGTCACATATTTGTCCATGTATTATGTAACGACACTGGAAAAATCCCCAAGGATATGTCAAAATCAATTTTCATTGCACTTCCAAAGAAGACAGAGGCTATAGAATGCGAACTCCATCGCACAATCAGTTTGATGAGTCATGCAACAAAAATCCTGTTAAGAATAATCATGATGAGGACAAGGAATAGAATCAAAAGAGAGATAGCAGAAGAACAGTGTGGATTTGTAGAAGGGAAGGGAACTATTAATGCCATATACATCCTAAGAACTATCATAGAGAGGTCAATTGAGATGAATAAGGATTTGTATTTATGCTTTGTTGACTATACCAAGGCTTTCGATCGGGTACGACATGAAGAATTGATCAACCAACTGGAGAGACTCAATGTTGATGGAAAAGATCTACGAATAATCAGAAATATGTATTGGGAACAAACAGCTGCAATGAGAATAGAAAACAATATAAGCTCTTTCCAAAACATCAAAAGAGGAGTCAGACAGGATTGTGTTTTGTCACCAGATCTGTTTTCACTTTACAGCGAAAACATTATGAGAAACCTAGAAGAAGACCCTGGATTAAAAGGTTGGAGGGAAAATGATAAACAACATTCGATACGAAGATGACACCGTGCTAATTGCAGAAAATGAAAGGGACCTACAAAACCTTGTTATATATACTAGAAATAGAAAGCAAAGGTAAAGGGTTGGAACTAAACAGCAGGAAGACTGAAGTCATGGTGATCAGTAAAAAACATGAAATCCCCTTATGCAAAATACCAGCAAATGGCACAACCTTGACACATGTTAATAAGTTCAAATACCCGGGAACAGTCATTTCATCAGACGTCAGATGCACATCAGAAATAACCGGCAGAATCGGCCAAGCCAAAACAGCATTCAAGAAGATGACAAGCATTGTTACCAACAAATGCCTATCAATTAACATCAGGAAGAGAGTCCTTGAATGTTATATAGAACCAATACTGTTATACGGATGTGATGCGTGGACAGTCAGCAAGCAAAGCCAGAGCAAGATTGAGGCAGCCGAGATGTGGTTTCTAAGAAGAATGTTGAGAGTTCCATGTGTTTTGTTCCGCCAGGTAGGAAAAAGCCAGATGAACAACCAAGGAGAGCTGCATAGAGTCTGACTGGCTTTATTACTACTCACGTTGCATTCGTCAAGGGGAGTTACTTGGTCTATATCAGGGGATCTTACTGTGATGGACATGGGGCTACAAAACGACAGGGTTATCTCGCATTGTACAGTGCATTCAATCTTACATCCCCCTTCCTATAAAAAAAAAATTGCCAAGGAAAGCATAAAAAGACAAAACAGAAAAAGGAAGAAGAAAACAAAATGTAAGGAAAGGTAGATAAGGCTATTTTCGCTATGTCTCCAGTAGTGGATATAATACTGATGCTAGTACATTGCGATGCGGGCTGGTCGCGCCCTACAGGCACAGCCTGAGTCTTTATTAGGCGTGTCTGGTCACACCTTACAGGTTTAGCTTCTCTGGTGGATTCACGTTTCGGCCGCTCCGGGTCACGTAAGTCTCCATCGGAGGGGTGATGGGAACATCTTGGCAAGGCGTGGGGAGAGGCACTTCAGGAAGTTGCTCTGGAGGTTCGACCTTGCTGGGTTGTACTGTCTTGGGTGGTGGCGTCTGACAGGATTGGCGCAAAAAACGGCGATTCCTCCGGAACTGGTGACCTTCAGGTGTCTGGATGCGGAACGATCTGGGGCTGTCAGTTGGCCCCACAACTGTCGCTGGTTTCCACGTGTCACCCTTGGTTAGTTGTGCGTAGATTTGTTCCCCGTTTTTGAGAGTTGGCAGAGTGTGAGCAGTGCGGTCATAATACTGCTTCTGGTCGGCCTGCAGTTGTTGTCTTCTGGAGATGACTGTGGTTGGGTCAACCGTCGTTGGATCGAGCTGCTGTGCGGCAGTGGGTAGGACGGACCGTAACTGGCGGCCCATTAAAAGTTGCGCTGGGAATTTCAGCCCATCTACCGGGGTACTCCTGTACTCGAGGAGGCTGAGTAGGGGGTTTTTGCCTTCTGCTTTTGCTCTGCTCAGGATGTTCTTCATTGTCTGCACCGATTTCTCAGCGAGACCATTTGACTGGGGATAGCCTGGGCTGCTAGTGGTGTGTTTGAAATCCCAGGTTGATGCAAAGTTGGTGAACTCTTCCGCAGAAAACTGTGGGCCGTTATCACTGATGACGACCTCGGGTATGCCATGTCTGGCAAAGTGGACGGCCAGCCTGCGGATGATGGCACTGAGGTGGTGCTGGTCAGCTCGTCTACTTCTAGGAAGCGGCTGTAGTAGTCCACAGTGATGAGATACTGTTTGTTGTCCCATGTGAAGAGGTCAGTGGCTACCTTCTGCCATGGACGGGATGGTATTTCATGGGGTATCATGGGTTCTTTGGGATTTGAGGGTCTTGTGGGTGCGCAGATGGGGCAGGCCGCAACTTTGTTATATATCTGAGTTGTCATGCCGGGCCAGAAGAGGATCTCCCTTGCACGCTGTTGTGTCTTTTCAATCCCAAAGTGCCCTGAATGTATTGTGTCCAGCATTTCGGGGCGTAGAGGGGGAGGGATCAGTATCTTGCTCCCTTTGAAGATTACGCCATCAACTATGGCCAGTTCGTCACGGAAGTTCCAGAAATCAGCGATGCTTTCCTTGCAGTTCTGGCGATATCGGGGCCATCCATCTTGTATGGCACTCTTCAGGTCCTGCATTTGGGGTCGTTCTGGGTAGCTGCTTGGATTTGTTGCATTTTTCTGTCGGATACAGGCATGTTGGAAATGATAGTGTGGACTTGGACGTCAAGGTCTTTGAGCATTTCGTCTTCTGGCTCTGCTGGCAGATATTTCCTGGACAGTGTGTCTGCCACAGGGATTTCCTTGCTGGGAACATGAATGATCCGGAGGTTGTACTTCTGCAGCTGGAGTAGCATGCGTTGCAACCGGGCTGGTGCTGCGCTGAGAGGTTTCTTTGTAATGCTTTCAAGCGGCTTGTGGTCAGTTTGGACAGTGATTTCTTTTCCATATATGTACTGGTGGAAACGCTTGCACCCAAACAGTATTGCGTACAGTTCCTTCTCTATCTGTGCGTACTGCTGCTCTGATTGACTCAAGCTTTTCGAAGCGAAGGCTATTGGCCTGCCACTTTGGAGGATTACTGCGCCTAACCCATTCTTGCTGGCATCCACTTGTAGTGTGACGGGTTCCCCTGGCTGGAAGAAAGCGAGTACTGGTTGGCTGAGAATGGTTCGCTTCGTCTCTTCGAGGGCTTGTTGTTGTGGCGTATCCCAGGTGAACTCTGCATCTTCTTTGAGAAGGTCCCGGATCGGTTTTGTGAGTTCTGAGAGGTTCGGTGCGAATTTTGCCAGATAGGTGATCATTCCCATGATCGTTTGTAGCTCCTTTTTGTCTGCTGGTGGGGCCATGTCTTGGATTGCCCGTATCTTGGAGGGGTCAGGTTTCAGTCCCTCTGCCGAAATAATATGGCCAAAGTATTTCACTTCTCGTCTCCCCACAATGAGCTTGTCTGGGTTCAGCTTCAGATTTCTTGCAGCGGCCCTGTTGAGTGCTGCTCGCAGGTTCTTGTCATGCTCTTCGATGGTCTTCCCACTGACAATGATGTCGTCAATCAGGGCAGTTACCCCGGGTAGGTCCTCGAAGATTTCGTCCATTTTTCTCTGGAAGTCATCTTGCGAGCTATTGATGCCAAAGGGGAGTCTGTTGAACCTGTAGCGCCCAAATGGGGTGTTAAAGGTGGTAAGGTACGAGGACTGTTCGTCTAGTTGGAGCTGCCAGTATCCTGACTGGGCATCTAATGTGCTGAAGTACTTGGCACCAGCCATTTTGGCAAGCGCATCCTCCAGTGTTGGCATGGGGTAGTGGGGGCGTTTTATCGCAGTGTTCAGGTCTTTGGGATCTAGACAGATTCGTAGTTTTCCGTTGGGTTTTTCTACCACGACGAGCGAGTTTACCCAGTCTGTTGGCTCAGTGACTTTGGTGATGACACCATTGCCCTCCATCTTTGTCAGTTCCTCTTTCAGCTTATTCTTGAGTGCGTGCGGAACGCGCCTTGGTGGGTGGACGATCGGAATGGCGTCTGGCTTGAGATGGAGGGTGATTTTGCCTTCCAGGGAGCCTAGTCCTGAGAACAGTTCCTTGTATTCTTGAAGGATTGACCCTTTGCTAGCTGGAGTGGTGGTAACTGAGAGAATCAGCTTCATGAGTTGGAGTTTCAGGAACGCTTGGAGACCAAGGACTGGTTGGGAAGGGGTGTCAGCAATGTAGAATCTGCCGGTGTACGTGTGCCCTTTGAACGTTCCTGTCAGGTGGCAAAAGCCGGCGAGTTTAATTGGTTGCCCAGTGTAGCCCACTAAGTTGTCTTTGCAAGTCTGCATTGGTGGTGGTTCTGACATCTTGTTGTATGTGGGCAATGGGATGACATTGACTTGTGCCCCAGTGTCTATTTTAAAACGCACTGTATCGTTTGCGTTGATGATGATATCTGCGTAGGCGACGTCCGGAAGATCGGCTGTGCTTGATATCGTGGATACATACAGAGGTGGTTCGCCCTCTTCCTCTTCTTCCACAGTGTGGATTGCCTGTGTGTAGTTCTGCTCTCGTTTCTTGGTCAGGCATACTGTGGCCCAGTGGTTTTTCTTCTTACAGTGATTGCACGTTTGGCCAAAAGCAGGGCACTCTCTTCTCCTGTGTTTTCTTCCACAGTTCCGACAGTCGTTGGCTTCAGGGTGGTTTTGTTGAGGCCTGTTGCCTTGGCCGCGTTGCCACTGTTGCTGGGGCTGTCTGTGCACCGGTGGTTTGCTGATTGCGTCGACATTTTCATTGGTCTTGCTGGCCATAGACCTGAGGTGCTGTCTGGTTGTCTCATGGCAGTTGGCGATATCTATGGCTTTGACCATGGTAAGGTTATCTCCTTCAGTCAGTAGCTTCTCCCGCAGATCCTGGGACGATATGCCTGACACAATCCGGTCCCTGACCATCTCCGGGTTTGTCATATGCGCACTCCTTGGCTAGATTTCTGAGGTCCGTTACAAAAGAGTCAAAGGTTTCATCCTGTCGCTGTTTTCTCTCATGAAAAATGTATCGTGCAAATACTGCGTTTTTTCTGGGTTGGAGATGTTGTTCAAACTTGGCGTACAATGTGTTCAGTACTTTGGTTTCCTCGGCTAAAAGGTTCCATGAGTTTAGGATCTCACGTCCTCTGTCTCCCACCCAGATTTGCAGGAATGCAGCTTTTCTCTCCTCTGTATGGCTGTGCAGAGGCCCCAGAAACATCAATTCCGCATGTTGTTTGAAACGCTTCCATTCGGCATGGAGGTTGGTTGCAGACCAATCCATAACCGGATTTTGTTGCTGAGATGCCATGTTTCCTTGTACGTATCACTGAACCACGTATTGCCTATTCTTGTGTGGGGATTGTGTACGTACCACTAAACTACGTGCCAGTCCTCCCGCCGCTTTGAGAGCTTGTGAGAGGGGTCTGCCACGGTACCTGATCTGGCGGATTAATGTCCTCAGAATTTACAAGTGATTCGGCAACGTTGTTGGCGGCAAAATGTAAAGGGGTCAACGGATCGGTAATGGGTTTATAGCTCGATGAGCACTTACTTGCTGTAGATTTACTGCTGCATCTATCCCACTTCTGACACCATGTTTTGTTCCGCCAGGTAGGAAAAAGCCAGATGAACAACCAAGGAGAGCTGCATAGAGTCTGACTGGCTTTATTACTACTCACGTTGCATTCGTCAAGGGGAGTTACTTGGTCTATATCAGGGGATCTTACTGTGATGGACATGGGGCTACAAAACGACAGGGTTATCTCGCATTGTACAGTGCATTCAATCTTACACCATGGACAGCAAAGAAAACAAACGAGACAGTCTTGATGGAGGCAGACGCAAGTAGATCACTCATAAGGAAGATCAGGAAAAGACAGGCAACATCTATAGGCCATTTTATGAGGAAGGGGGATTTGGAGCACCTGGTCACAACGGGAAGGCTGGAGGGAAAGAGAGCACCAGGTAGACTCAGGGAGAAAATGCTGGATGGACTTGCAGAGTGGCTGGGGACGAGGAGGGTGGGGGAGATGCTAGGGGCAACAAGAGATAGAGACAGATGGAAGTCCATGATCGCCAACACCATGCGACAGGGCACCTGATGATGATGATGATTATTTAACATCGACTCAGCTGCTTCGATCTCTCTCTCTCTCTCTCTCTCTCTGTCTGTCTGTCTCTCTCTCTCTCTCTCACACACACACACACACAGTGACACACACACATATAAGATTTTATGATGTGCTCAGCCCACAACGTTAAAAACTTGTCTTTTTTCGGCCCATCTTAATGTTTCCATCATTTTGGTGATATCAACGTAGTGTTTAATAAGTCCCTCTCCCCCTTCCTCATTTCAACACCTTGCTCACCACGTTGTATTTTGCACATACAGTCAGCCAGATAATTGCTGACAAATTTGGGTGGAGCGCGCATGAAGTTGTCCGAGTGCAGTGAATCCCTCTTGACCATTCTCCAAACTCCTCATGTACAGGCTCTTCAATTGTTCACACACACCACACACACGCACACGCACACGCACACACACAAACACATGCTCATGCACATATGCACGCACCTAAAATGTGCATACACACACACACATACACACACATTCAAGATGGCGGAGACTCCTGACGGATAAAAATTTCGGCAGTCAGAGATAACAGGAAATAGTCTAAAATGACCAGGACAAGACGGGGGCGCCTTGCTGAACAGAGGCAAGAAGCTACGTCTGCGGAAAAGACCGATTACGAGAGGCCGTCGACCAGCGACAAGCGAGACAGGATCGAAAAGGCGGAGACTGTCCCTTCAAATGGCGCTTCGACCGCGGTTACCACGGGCACGCAGAGCGGGACAACTTCCATCACATCTATACCCAGCTCTGCGGAACTCGTGAGTACGATCGTTGAACTAAAAAACATCGTACTGGATCTGCGCAACCAGGTCAGTAGGCCTACCTTAGAAAGGACTGTGCTTGCGCAGATCGAGGCCCGGTCGACAGCAACCGCCACCATCAACCGACCACGAACAGTCATACACAGACAGATAATTCCACAACAACTCCCACGTACGCAGACGTTCTAAAACAAAAGCACACACGCAGGCAGGACGTCCAACAGGCACAACGATCAAACACAACAAAAACTAGCAGCAATACACGAGCGAAAACAGAGCCTGAAAAGAAAACCAAAGACGGGAAAGAACACCATGACATCAAAAAAGCTAAAGACGTCACATCACAGCTCAAGGACGCAACGTCACACACCAAAAAGATTTCAGAACAACGTAAAACAAACCACGACCTTCCCTATGTTCTGACTATCCATGATTCGGTGTTGAAAGGTGTCAACTCGAGACGACTGGGACGATCTTATGGTTTTGAAGGAGACTCAAGTGCTGTGAATAACATTCATGACATACAAAAATCTTTAGACAAGACACTTTCCAACTTTGACAATCCTGCAGACTGTATTGTTTTACACTGTGGTGTCCACGAAAGACGAACTGAATAGCAAAGATCTCAAAGCAACAACACAAAATTTAGCTTCTTGCATCAAACATATAACACAAAAATATCCAAACTCAAAGATAGTCATCAGCAAGGTCGCCCCTGTACGACATTCACGTATGGAAGTTCGGCGGAATTTGTTTAACGCTTTTTTATCTGCTGAGCTTGTTAACATAAAACACCTATCATTTGTCTCCCATGACAACCTTCGAACTAACCAGCAGTTTCTACACGACAATATTCCCCCACCGCCAGAGGAAGCAGCGTGATAGCGGGAACCTGGGAAGACACGTTCGGGATCTATTTTGGGAGACGCCTAGGAGACCAGGAGGATCACGACTTCAGGGCCACACGCCTCTAGATTCCCCCGAGGACCGTTCCCCTGTTTTGACAGCTATGAACCGTGGTGGCTGTCATACAACATGTTTTGAATGAATAGTAGTAGATCTACAGTGACCAACGTTTCGTGTCACAGGACTTTTTCCTCGTCATCTCCGACAGTTCTCTTGGTGAAAGTGTATAAACGCTAGGAATAAGTCAGTCAGGACTCAGACTATAATCTCTGTACATTTGAAGGCGTGTATACTATTATTTAATTTATTTATAATTTATTTCTGTTCTAGATCAAAGTCTTATCTTGATTAGGACTTCTTTTCTCCATAGTTTTACTTTTTTTTTTTCTACCTTTACTTTGTAGTAAAAGTAATCATTCTCCCCCTCCCCATTTTCCTCGTACACAGAAAACCAAAGCATACGTGATTTTCAAACAAATCACCGTTAATTAAAAATAAGGGATTAGCCAACAATGAAAATCAATTTTTACAATGGAATTGTAGGTCTATTTCCACCAATTCAGCATACCTGGAACATTTCCTCGCCTCAAATCAATGTGAAGTCTTGATTCTGCAGTCGCTTAATGTTTTACAAACTAAACTTCCCAATTTCCAAAATTACTATTATCCACCAGTGTATGCCTATGGGAATCCCGGGAAGAAAGTAGCCACTGCGATATACATACTTAAAGAGTTGCAATATCACATATTTACTTCCCCAGTTTTAACGTCAACTAAGACTTACACGCTTGTGCCGCTACAGTACAATTCAGTAATTCTTTTATCCTGAACGTTTTGTCAGTCTACCTGCCAACAGGTCCAAATAACCACAAAACAGAATGGCTGCGCACGATTCCGGATCTGCTGCACGGTAAATGGCTAATAGGTGGAGACTTTAATTCCCACTCCCCGTTTTGGGAAAAAGATTGCTGTACTGTGACAAGCAATCGTTTAGTAGAAAATATAGTTGACAGTTCGCTTTACCTTTTGAATGATGGGAGTGTCACTAGAATTCCTGATATTTCCAAACATCGGGCAACAGCCATCGATCTGTCTTTAATCTCACCAGAATTAGTACCCTGCTGTACCTGGGACACTCACAGAGATACTTTAGGAAGTGATCACTTACCTATCCTCATAACACTAACTAACGAAAACATCAGGATGGAAGACAGCATTCCTGATATTATACCAAAATATAATTATATACGCGCTGATCGGTCCTTGTTTCAGACTGTTCTTTCTAATCGAGATTTCACACATTATGAAAGTAAAAATGTAGACGTTATGTTTTCTAAATTCCAGGAGTCAGTTCTAGCTGCTGCAGACCTTTCCATCCCGAAACTCAAAACTTTTAAGTCCAATAACCGTTTGGGTAATGTTTGGTGGACGGAGGCATGTGAGCAAGCAGTTAAGTATAAAAAAGAGAAATACAAAATCTACATCAAAAGCAGGAAACTTGAAGATCATATGGAAATGAAAAAAGCTAACACCCAGTGTAATAAAATCATCGCTGAAGCAAAGAAAAATTATTGGGCATCATATTGCACAAAAGAAATTTCAGATTTCAAGGATTTCCATAAAGTCTGGACAAAAATGAATCAAATGAAAAATGGAGCCAACTTACCTAGGTGTCCAATAATGATTGATACAACTTTACAAGTCACAAATTTCTTTCCGACATGGACAAAGCTGAAACTTTTGTGGAACTTTTTGCCCAAAATAGTAAAGTAGATGGTTTGACTCCTACCTGCAAACACTACAGGGAAATGGAAGCTAACAACCCTATCTACACTGATCCAATACCTCAGAATGATCGCTGGTTTAATTCTCCAATCACCTTAGAAGAGTTAAAAAACACTATCTTGTCTCTACACAACAAAAGGAGTTCGGTAGGTGTCGATGCAGTTTCAACTGAAATGATTAAACATCTTCCAGAAAACTATATTATTTTTTTACACAAAATTTTTCAGAAATGCTGGGTTGGTGGAACTATACCACAATTATGGCAAACGTCTGTTGTGTTATACCAGTATTAAAAGCAGGAAAGCCTAAAAACAATAAAAACAGTTACAGACCTATTGCTTTGACGTCCCTTACGAGCAAACTATTGGAAAAATTGGTATTAAACAGACTTGTACATTACTGTGATAAAAATAACGTTATTCCAGTAAATCAGGCTGGTTTTAGAAAAGGGAGATCTACAGTTGAGCACCTGGTTAAACTTACCACTCACATCAAGAAACAGTTTGCCCGCAGAAAAAGTCTTTTAGCTACATTTTTTTATGTGAAAAAAGCTTACGATCAAGTTTGGCATACTAATAATTAATAATTACAATATTTATATAGCGCAAAATCTTGATAAAATCAAATCTAAGCGCTGAAGCAGACACACACGCAAGCACGCATGCACGCACGCACGCACACACACGCACGCACGCACACACACACATACACACACACACACACACGCATGGCTATAAATGGGGAGAAAGAATAAAAGCAATAAAAGCAAGAATAAAACCAATGGAAAATTATAGAGAGCATAGCATATACAATTATATATTATAACCATGTGATTCCCTCCGAGCGGAGACAGGCTGCAGAGGGGGGTTAGGATTTTATGCGGATGAGAAAAGGTGAGTTTTGAGAGCGGACTTGAAGGAGACAAAAGTAGGTTGCTGACGGACTGAGAGAGGAAGTTTGTACAAGCTGAAATCTATTGGTTTATCTGGCAATATGTATGATTATATTAAGTCTTTTTTAGCCAGTAGAACTATTCAGGCAAGAGTGGGAACTAGTTATTCTACTTCACGACATCTTGATATGGGAATTCCACAAGGTTCAGTGATAGCCCCGCTTTTATTTAATATCCTTATACAGGATCTTCCTAAAGCACTCTCAAATCATGTTGTTTTGGCACAGTACGCTGATGATATATGTATTTGGATGAATATCACTTTAAAAAAGATAACTCCACAGAGAGCACAGAATTACATTAGGAAATTGTATCAATCTGATCTTGATAATCTTGGAAACTATATGTTAGAAAATGGTCTGTTGTTGTCAGCGGAAAAAAAACTTAACATGATGCTATTTAATTCTGGTGGTACTTTAAGTAACTTGCCTACTTTCAGACTGCTTGGTGAAGTGTTACATTACAAACAGGTTGTAAAATTTCTGGGAGTCTTTATGACATCGAAATTAAACTGGAATGTCCATTTTGATTATATTTCAACAAAAGCAAGAAAAGCCCTAAATTTTTTAAAGATAATAAGCCGATTACCTTGGGGAATGGATACGAACATACTAATTCATCTATCAACAGCACTTGTACGATCTAAATTATCCTATGCGCAAGAAGTGTTCTTCAGTGCACCAAAATATTTATTAAAGAAGATACAAAGCTTAGACTGCAAAAGTATTAAAATTGCTCTAGGTGTCCCTACTCATGCCTCTAATCTGGAAACGTACAAAGTTGCTGGAATTCTGCCTCTGAACAACTATCGTGAGCTAGCGACAGCAAAATTTGCAGTTAGAACTACTTCACAAACGGACAATTTTGTGAGTAAGGAAATTAAAATCAGGTCTGATGTTGACTTTCCAAAGCGAGCAAAAAGCATTTCATCACAAATGACTGTTGCAACTTACATATCTGACTTGGTCAAACAGTCTAACATAAATATGGATGAAATAGCTGAGACACCATCAACAACGCCTATCCCTACATGGGAAATGCAAAAAGCCTCTTTTGATATTGATTATACAGACGCTAAGAAATCTGAAAACGTCAACATTTCGATATCCACAGCAAGAGAACACATCGATGAAAAATACCGTACCCACCTTCACATTTTTACCGATGGATCAGTCTTAGAAAATAAATGTGCTGGAGCAGCATTTTATGTTCCAAAATTTAAGATAAAAAAGTCATTTTTCGTTGGGGCAAACTTATCTATCTTTACAGCGGAATTAGTCGCTATTAATCAAGCATTGCATTATTTAGTAAATCTTAAACCTATGTCTTTGAAAGTAGTTCTCTTTGTTGACTCAAAATCTGTATTATATGCCTTACGGTCTTTTAATGCCGACACAAGACCTGATTTAATTACTGAGGCAAATCATCTTATACATCGTTTAAGGGTCAAAGGTACAGATATCAGTTTATACTGGTGCCTTCTCACGTTGGTCTTCACGGCAACGAAGTAGTTGACAGAGCAGCTAAGCAAGGCGCCCAAAATGCTGATAATGCTATAGAATTACATGTTCATACATCCGTAAAAGAAGCTTGCAACTTGCTCGAATCAGCCTCATGGACTCGATTTCATGAACATTCGGATGAACAGTTTGTGTCACAACAAATGATAAAACTTACCGTTCAAAATGTATGTAAAAAATTACAGTATTCTTCCATGTATCATTTGAGATCGATTGTTGCTGTTTGTTTTCGTATTCAGCTAAACGCATTGAAAACAAAATATTGTAAAAATGTCAAGTGTATTTGCGGCGAACAGTTCACACTGTTTATTCTACTGCAAAATGCTACGTTCTTTTTTACCGAAATATGTTTACTCAAGAAAAGTATTCTGAAAATCATTTCCAAAAAATTACATCAGATCAAACTTTGTTAGTTAGAATTTCAGAATCATTAGTTCACTTCACAGTCCTGTTAATGCATTACTTTAACTTTATTCGGTTTGTGTTTTAGTGTTACAATTTCCCTTCACGTTGTTGAAGTTAATTGTTAGTGTTAAATTCTCGTTCCATTTTACTGTTCCCCCACCTGCTAATGTCTCTTTCTTCTGTCTTCCCTCTGCCCAAATCCAACCCGTCCATCTATCGTTCTACATTTTATTTTGTTCACTTTTTTTTTATTTCCCCTCCCCCCCCCCCCCCTCCCCCGTCTAATATCACTTATAGTGAAAAGACGTTAAATCAAAGAACGAACACACACATACACACACACACTTCTGACAGCATTACCATGCATCGTATTGCAAGTTAGTAAATATCATAAACATATTGACCGAAGATACTGTAACAATAAAACCTGCACGTGTGTGTGTGTGTGTGTGTGTGTGTGTGTGTGTGTGTGTGTGTGTGTGTGTGTTGTGTGTGTGTGTGTGTGTGTGTGCGTGTGTGTGTACGTGTGTGTGTGTGTACGTTTGTGTGTGTGTGTACAAGAAGTATCCCCACTGTTCACATATTTTTGTCACTAATCCTGTCACCTTCTCATCTGGATATAAAAGAAATATGTTCCTGTGGTGTGACTGATATGAGAGATTTGATTGTTATCAAGGTTCTAATGTGACCATGTCAATGCACTTATGTCTGAACTAGAAGAGATCTCAAAGAATATTTCAAAACAGTCAATTATTGATACGCCATTGTCATGCATATCCCTAAAACTGAACTGGCAAACTCCTGCAAATACTAGCTCTCTCTGGCCAAAAAATTCCCAAAGATATAACAAACTCAATTTACATTGCACTTCCAAAGAAGACAGGGGCTATAGAATGTGAACTCCCATCGCACAAGCAGTTTAATGAGTCATGTAACAAAACTCCTATTAAGAATAATCACAATGAGGACAAGGAATAGAATCAAAAGAGAAATAGCAGATGAACAGTGTGGATTTGTAGAAGGGAAGGGAACTATTAATGCCAGATACATCCTAAAAACTATCATAGAGAGGTCAATTGAGATGAATAAGGATTCATATTTATGCTTTGTTGATTATACCAAGGCTTTCGATCGGGTAAGACATGACGAATTGATCAAGCAACTATAAAGACTCAATATTGATGGAAAAGATCTACGAATAATCAGAAATATGTATTGGGAACAAACAGCTGCAATGAGAACAGAAAACGATATAAGCTCTTTCCAAAACATCAAAAGAGGAGTCAGACAGGGTTGTTTTTTGTCGCCAGATCTGTTTTCAATTTACAGCGAAAACATCATGAGAAACCTAGAGGAAGACCCTGGATTAAAGGTTGGAGGAAAAATGATAAACAACATTCGATACGCAGATGACACCGTGCTAATTGCAGAAAATGAAAGGGACCTACAAAACCTTGTGAATATACTAGAAATAGAAAGCAAAGGGACCTACAAAACCTTGTGAATATACTAGAAACAGAAAGCAAAGGTAAGGGGTTGGAACTAAACAGCAGGAAGACTGAAGTCATGGTGATCAGTAAAAAACATGAAATCCCCTCATGCAAAATACCGGTACCAGCAAACGGCACAACCTTGAGACAGGTTGATAAGTTTAAATACCTGGGAACGATCATTTCACCAGACGGCAGATGCACATCAGAAATAGCCAGCAGAATCGGCCAAGTCAAAACAGCATTCAAGAAGATGAAAAGCATTCTTACCAACAAATGCCTATCAATTAACATCAGGAAGAGAGTTCTTGAGTGTTATATAGAATCAGTACTGTTGTACGGTTGTGAGGCATGGACAGTCAACACGCAAAGTCTAAAACATAATTGAGGCAACTGAAATGTGGTTTCTAAGAAGAATGTTGAGAGTTCCATGGACAGCAAAGAAAACGAACGAGACAGTCTTGATGGAGGCAGACACAAGAAGATCATTCATAAGGAAGATTAGGAAAAGACAGGCAACATTTATAAGCCATTTTATGAGGAAGGGGGAATTGGAGCACCTGGTCACAACGGGAGAGCTGGAGGGAAAGAGAGCACCGATTAGACCCAGGGAGAAGATATGGGACGGACTTGTAGAGTGGTTGAAGACAAAGAGGGTGGAAGAAGTGCTTGAGGCAACAAGAGATAGAAACAGATGGAAGGCCATGATCGCCAAGGCATTTGATGATGATGATGATGACCTGGCCACAGAACTAGAGTTTTAAACCTGGATTACAGTCAACATCTTATGATCTAAGCTTGTAGTGGTGAGGCTGTCAGTTTATTCCAGCTGGTCTCATTTCCATCATCAGACTGAAATTATGTTCCAAGATGTACATCACCTCCCATACCAACGATTTCATTACCGGCTGAGGCTGACGGTTTTTTCTGGCTGTTAACATTTCTGTTTGATTCTTCTCATACCTACTTTCTTTCACTTCTTTCTGGTCCTCATGTCCATGATTTAGAGCTGGTTTTCAGCTGGAGTTAACGATATTCATAATACAAGACATCGTTAAAGCTAAAACTGAGTGTGTGTGTAAAATGTACTATACTAAACAAAAAATGTGTAAAATATACTGTGATAAACAAGTTCGTTATTTCAAAGTATTCAAATGACTAATATTCACGGACAGTTGAACAAAACCGGCATCCAGTGTAATATCAAAAGATTTGAAAATAAAGTTCTCCACAGGATTCAGAAGGTAGGCTATGTAATATATGTATAAAAGTCATTGTGTACGTATGCACATGCAAGCAAGTGCGCGTGCACGCACACACACACACCACACATACACACGCACGCGTGCACACGCACGCACGCAGCACACACACACACACTGTCACACACACACACACACTTCAAATGGAGAGCGTGCATGCACATACACACACGCGCGCGCCGCGCGACACACACACCCAGGCATGAACATACACACACTTGAAATGGAAACAAAGCAGTTCAGTGTTCTGTGTAAGACAGTATCTCTTCATACAAATCGAAAGCAAAGAAGGAAGCTAACGTCTACCAATGAAAATGATTATCTGTTTACATCAGTGATTTACATGCCCTGTTCATTCATCAGTGACTGAAAAACAAGATCAAATACACCCACATCTCAAATGCTATGCCCGCTGCCGTCTATGATAGACGACTCAGATCGGGGGGGGGGGGGGGGGGGATGGGGAAGAGAGAGAGAGAGAGGGAGTGAAGGAGAGAGAAAGAGAGCGAGAGAGTAAAAGCGAAAGTAGATCGCTCTCAAGACCATGCACTCATCAAAAACAAATAATTAATCTGTAACACACATAAAAAAAATTATATAAAAAAAAAGCTATTTTCAAAGTGGTCTAAACATATAAATCTGTAGGTCGTATTTCAATCAAATATAAGGCAATAGGGCTGAAACTGTGCCAGCCATTCTCTCCATCTCTGCCATGTCAGCCCCCTCCTTTACTCCACATCTTTTCCTCCCGGTCCACACGTAGTATGTGTAGTTTTTTTTGTCTTTTTCTCGACTGTATGTTGTGACATCCTTCACACAACAATTGTTTACTATCTCTAACTTTTTAGTTCCTCGCTTCTTGTATTGATTTTTTTCTTCTGGTGTCAACGCGGTAAACAGTGTAAAAGCTTGGAACCAACAAAGCTGACTCGGACCATTCCACAGGCTCGCAGACGCGACCCGACTACAGACATCTGTGGTCATCTCAGATGTCTGTGGACCCGACCCATACCATAGGGAAGAAAAGATAACTCCTCTGGCCCGGAGCATGGCTTTCGCAACACAGCCCACTCCGCTGTTGCCTGTGTCAGTGTGTTGAGTCAAGCTGAAAGCACTGGAGGTCTGGATTGACCGAAATCGTAGGTCAAGGCCACATACAACACAGTGACCTCCACTGATAGGCTGCGTGTGCTAGTGCACATTGTGTGAAGAGGAAAGGTATGTCGTTGCTGTAACTTTTCTCCTCCCATTTCGACCTGATGTTCACCAACAAGAATTGTCTGTTCATTTTTTTTAGCAAACGATTTTCTTGTGGTATTATGATCACAGAATTAAATGGATGTTATTGTGCACTGTTCAAAATCATGATTAGCCTTGGCCAACATTTCCGACTGCGTTACATTCATTGATTCAGGTCCCTTCCTTTCGCAGTCTCAGAGTGGGAGACGCTTCTTCTTCTTCTTCTGTTGTGTGGCCACAATCAACACTTCGATTATTTTGCCACAGAATAGAATAGGGGCTAGAAGCTCAGGGATCGACTCAGGCTCTTGTAGGTATGTTACAAAAAATTTCAAATATTTTTAATAAATATGCAATTACCATCACTGAAAAGAGCAAAAAAAGAACTTTAAAATGGTATAAAAAGTTGTTTGATTGATTATCTGTGACGAAAGTTACGATTTTTTGAATAGGCCCTAATTAAATTTTCGACGTTTTCCTTCATTGGATTACATAGCAAAAACTGTGACCGCGTATGTGCCGTTTCATCACAAAAAGCACCATAACTTTGGAACAACTGAACCGATTGAAAAAAATCAAGTATCCATAGAAAGGTCATTGTTTTATGTTTAGCCAAGATGATTGCGACTTTCATGAATCTCTGGGTTTTTGCATTAATTAGGAATTAATTCATTAATTGCCTCAACTGGCTAAAGCGAAAATTAATTGAGATTCCTAAAATCTTTACAGTTTCCAAAATCATCAAATTTCTTGAAAATTGTTGAGTAAAGCCTCAAGATAATTATTATGATAAATTACAACAGTTATTCAATACCATTAGGCTGAATCTTTATGTAATAATCAATTAATTACAGTTTTTCATGAACAACCACCTTTAAGAAGTTGTCAACCTGTGTATTTATTAAATATCTCTTGGTTTTTATATACAGATGACATTTATAATTATAAGTGATATGTAGGCCTATGTATATCATTATATATCATATACATGTGTGTATAGATATATGTGATGTAAATATATTCATATTGATTAATCAAAATAAAAAATTGAGAGCCTGTGATGGTAGTATAAAAACCCTTAAAAATAGACATGAAAATTGTTTGAATATTTCACTGAAAAAAAAAACTCAAGCTTCCTGGTAACATAGAAATGAGTCTTTATTGAGACTAGAGATTACAGATTAATTACTAATTAAGGTGTTCTGAGGGGAAAAAAAGATTCACAGACTGTATTGGTTTATAACTTGCTCATCTGGAAAGTTCATATTGCAATTTTGAATTAGAAATTCAGCTGGTAGTAACGACAATGTATCTTTTCAATTATTTACCCTGACAAGCAAACCTTTTTGAAAAAGTTTTGGTTTTTTTTCTCTTTCGTAATCACACACTTTTTCATAAGCTGTCATACAACATGAAAGATAATGTGTTATGTACATAAATATGTGTGTGTGCACACACACACACACAGTTATGTAAATATCTATATATGTATATCACTCAAAAAACAAAATTAAATGCAAACAAAAACACAAAGACGGACAATATTTGGTTACAAGTGTTTTAATGCATAATGCTATATCAAAATAAATACAGTTAACAAGATGAAAAGGGCATCAACAGAAATATATCATAACATACACGCACAAACACCAGACATAAAAATAAGCTACATTGCAAAAACAAAATTCTGAAACATTTACATGAGTTACATACAAATAGTCCACACATACACAAAAAAGCACACAATCCATAGTCACATTTACAGCTTGCTAAATGAAGAGATTATAAAAATGTGCAGACATTCTAAGAATGGAATCATGAAAGTCATCTGTGTAAAACCAAACATGTCAAATGAAAATCTAAACAATAACAAAAATGGAAAAAAATAAAGATTATACATGAAAGGTATCCAAGTGTCATTACCTAGACACACCCCAGTCCCCTTAGAGTGTACACACTTGACAGCAAGAGAAGATCAGCTGACTGACTGCACAGGCCTACATGTGTAAGTCTTGCACAAAAATTATCAAAATATGCACTTACAATGGCATCAGTCTGTGACTGGACGATGAAACATTCCGAGTCATCCCACTCATACCCAGGTGGGGGGAGGGTGGCATCGGAGTCACTCATTTTATCTGGATGGATAAAAACCTTACCCACTATGAGACATTTGAATGACAACAGTAATAGTAATGACAGACGAGGACTACTACTACTAGTTATCACAATTACTAGCACCTAATAATCATTGTATTTAGACCTATACATTGCCAACAGTCCATATCAAAGCATCCTTGTGCACTTTAGACAGGAACAAAACAAACTTAAAGTGAAAAAAGATGGAGGTTTGTCATGCCCATACATTAATGCAGTAGGCCTATAGGCCTAAGCTCAGTTGGACACACATCAATTTAAAAAGCATATTGAATATTTGAAATTAAAAAAAAATCACATTTAAAGCATTAATCTTAATCATTGTACTTAAGCTTAAAATTTGGAAAATTCAAGATTCTTTTCAGTGATAATATTAAATTTAGAAGTTCAGCATTACTGTGCATCGGCTCATCACACCTTTGGGTATTTACTCTGTGTGTGTGTGTGTGTGTGTGTGTGTGTGTGTGTGTGTAGTGAGTGAGTGTGTGTGTGTGTGTGTGTGTGTGTGTTGTCACTGAGCTGTGTCTTCAAACATCAGTCATCAAGACTGTTGTGTGGGTGTACACATATCAGGAGATGACGCACTACTACATGACCAATATCCATTGTCCCTCGCCATCCTTAACTATTGTAGTCCTATTTAGATCTACACTATGATTCTTGCTAAACTTGCCTAGTAGTGTGAGTTTTAATCTTATCCAATCTGACAATCTGAAGTCCAGAAGTCTAGAAGCTGATAATGAGGGGCAGCAGACCTTCGAAGTTCGGCTGCCCATCGACGCAGTTTGCTGAGTCATCTAGACTGACAACCAGCGTCAAACTGAAGCTTGTATTTCGAGTCATAGATCATAATTGTTCACCAAATTTTACACAGTACACTAAAAATGCATTGTCTTGTATGTCGTGAAAAATGAAGGCGGTAAGCCAATAGGTTCAGCTGGTATGACAAAAAGAAAACGGTTAATCGGCACTAAAAAGTCTTGCGGCCATTGTGAACAAGGCAATAACAACGGTCACCACACCCACTATCTGTAATATGGCCTAAAATGGTTTTCTGTCCACAAATCTGCACCAAATTTTACACATAAGCAGGAAAATGCATGTTCTTATTGGTAATTAATTCACTTGACGGTACGATCATACCTGTAAGTTTGGGAGATACGGCCGCAAACACCACAAGTCACACCACCACTGCCACGTCAGCAAATCGGAGGAAGCTCGTGAAAATGACCCGGTCATCATGGGAAAAGTACGAACTTCGGTATTCAGACCGGTAATTATCGGACACATGAATACATTAACGAAACAAACAGCGATTGTTTGCCTACCTTCTCACATGTGCCGCCACGCCGGTCACAGTCTTCCGCTACAGTTTTCGCACACGCGTAATCGCCGATTGTGACATACCTAGTAGCTCTTGGGAGACTCTGGCGGAAGACAAGGCAGCGTGGAGGACAGCCGTTCAGCAAGGCGTTGTGAATGCGGAGAGGAGGAGAGCAGAAAGCGCAGATGAGAAAAGGGCTCTTCACAAGCAACGTTCCAGAAACCAGACAACAACGACTCAATTTGTATGTGGCAGATGTGACAGAGATTGCCACTCAAGAATCGGCCTGCACAGCCACAGCAGAAAGTGCACGTCATGACCACAACGCCTCCTGGTGCAGACTATCTGAGATGTAAAGAGGCCGACGAGAATAGGGGGTTCACGAACCGGCTGCCTGACTTTAAAAAAAAAAAAAAAAAAAAAAAAAAAAATTTGCTCCTCACATTCACACACACCCAGCCCACTAACTGGATCAGAGGGGACGAGAAGTGACGGGCAGGCATCCTAATGATGGCCCCCGGCGGGGGGCCGCCGCAGCGGCCCTCCTACCAGCACACCCCCTACCCACTACCTACCTGACCAAGCACTCTCACATTTATACAGGACAGTTTGTGTTTGTGTTTGGGCTTACCCCTGAAGTTTCGCAGTAGCGAGACTGTCAAGAGTGTCAGCATTGAGGTGGGAGGTGACTCTGTTTTTAAAACTGTCGGGGGAGTCTGCCTCTACAATATGAGGATTCACCGAAAGGGGGAGAGAATGATGAATCCATCGGCACTGACTCCATCACGACTGGAAACGCACAACGGACCATGATTGATGACCAGTTGGAATTTCCGTGTGCGTGTGGAAGGAGATTCACCACCAAACGCGGCATGAAGATCCACAGGACAAAAATGGGCTGTTTGAAGACACATACGAACCAGCAGCAGCGCACTGCGATAGCAGGTGAGACATTGGATGACCAAGGCCAGGAATTAAACCATAGTGCCAAGGACATCCACGCTGACGGTTCTGATGCGGATTTTGCACAAGCTCTTAACGCCAAACGTGGAAAACTCAATTTGCCGCCTGCCGGTGCAAAAGAACAATGGGAGAAATTAGATGAGGAACTTGTCCTTAAGCTGAATGCGCTAATAGGGAACAGTACGCTGGAACACAAACTTGACACATACGGAGACATCATATACTCTATCTGCAGGGACACTTATGGAGTGAAGCAGCCAAAGACAAAAACGCCTCCCCAGAAATCCAGAAGACAGCAACAGATGGAGAGCATCCGGAGGGAGAAAAGGAAGCTTAAAAAGCGAATGAAAACTGCCTCAGAATTCGAGAAGCAAGGGCTCCTGGAACTCTGGAAAGATCTGAAGGCCAAACACAATGCTCTCAGCAAAGTGGAATCAGCAAGGCGAAGAAAGAGCAAAAAGAAGAAGACTCAAGATCGTTTCTTCAAAGATCCCTTTGACTTTGCAAGAAAGCTGTTTGAACAACCCAAATCAGGGACTCTCACAGTGGGCAAGGAAACCCTAGAGCAGCATCTCAGGGAAACATATTCCGATTCTCAGCGCGAGGCACCACTTGAAATCCAAAATCTGGTTTGGCCTGCAGCGCCAGAAGGAAAATTCAATAACAAACCACCAACACTGGATGAAGTGAAGAACGTAGTAAAGAAAGCCAGAGCCAAGTCAGCACCTGGACCAAACGGAATACCATACCTGCTCTACAAGAAATGCCCAAAAGTGCTCGAGTGGCTCCACAAGATGATTCGATCAGCATGGAGGAACCAGAAGATCAGCGACCAATGGATGAGAGCTGAAGGAGTTACATTCCGAAGGAGCAGAACTCCAGCAGCATCAATCAGTTCAGGCCAATATCACTTCTGAACGTCGAGGGGAAAATCTTCTTCTCTGTTATGGCAGCAAGATTGACAAAATACCTGACTGAAAACAAGTATCTGGATATGTCAGTCCAAAAGGGAGGCATACCAGGAATGCCTGGATGCTTGGAACATGCCACGTTGATTTGGGATGCCATCCAAAAAGCAAGAACAGAGAAGAGAGACATTGACGTAGTTTGGCTTGATCTGGCGAATGCATATGGATCAGTTCCACACGATATGATCCAGCTGGCTCTTGAAATGTATCACATCCCAGAAAACATCCGAACAATGCTGAGGAAGTATTTCCAAGGGTTCTCAATGCGGTTCTCTACCAAAGAATACACCACGGACTGGATAGACCTAGAGGTGGGCATTGCAATGGGCTGTGCAATCTCTCCCATACTGTTCGTGTTGGCAATGGAAGTCATCTTGAAAGCTGCAATGAAGAGTTCAGGTCCAGTGAATCTGGGAGATGGATACCAGATGCCTCCTCTGAAAGCTTTCATGGATGACACAACAGTCTTGTCCACGGATGAGGAAGAGACACACCAAATCTTAAAGCAGCTGGATGAGCTGGTGGCCTCTTCAAGAATGAGGTTCAAACCTAAGAAATCCCGAAGTCTCTCACTGCGAAAAGGAAAAGTGGCAGATTCAGTCAAATTCATGGTAGCCAACCAAGCCATCCCCACTGTCACAGAAGAGCCAGTAAAAAGTCTCGGAAGATGGTATGATGACTCCCTGAAAGACACACAAAGGGGATGTGAAACCAAGCAAACAGCAGAAGAAGGCCTGAAGAAAATAGATAACTGCGGACTGCCAGGCAAATACAAAGTCTGGTGTCTACAGTTCATGCTGATACCAAAGCTGCTGTGGCCACTGCTAATCTATGACATTTGCACCAGCACAGTCGAAGCAATGGAAGCCAAAATCAACAAATACACAAGAAAATGGCTCGGTGTCCCACCTGGTCTCACTGATGTTGCATTCTACTGTCGTCAAGCAATGCTGAAGCTACCTCTCAAATCCATAGTGGAGGAATACAAAGTTGGAAAAGCAAGACTGTTGAGCATGCTGGAGGAATCGGAGGACAATATCGTGAGAGCAGTTCATCCAAAGCTGAGAACTGGCAGAAAGTGGAAAGTCCAAGAGGCTGTAAACAATGCCAAGAGAAACCTCAGCATCAAAGAAATAATTGGACACACGCAAACCAACAGACAGGGACTGGGAGCAACAAAAATGCAGTGGTGGTCCAAAGCCAAAGGGAAGGAAAAAAGAGACATGATCATACAGGAGTTGAAGGAAGAAGAAGATGTCAAAAGAGTGCAGAAGGCAGTCCAGCAAGGTCAACAGGGGCAATGGACAACATGGGACAGTGCACTCCAAAGAAGTCTCAGCTGGAACGATATGTGGCACATGGCTCCTCTAAGGATAAGCTTCCTCCTCAGATCTGTATATGACCTGCTCCCCTCGAATGCAAACTTAGTGAAATGGGGGAAAGCAGACGATCCAGCATGTCCGCTCTGTCAGAAGAAACAAACAGTGGAACATGTCCTAAGCTCTTGCAAAGTAGCGCTAGCCCAAGGAAGGTATACATGGAGGCACAACCAAGTTCTGAAAGTGATCACAGATGTGGTTAGCGAAAAAACCATGACCCCAAACGCACCAATTGCTATGACAACGTTCTACAAAGCAGGAGGGAAACGGGTCTGGCCCGAAAGGGCTATGACAACCAGCACATTGCCAAAGGGTCTTCTGGATGGAGCAGTCGACTGGGAGTGTACAGCAGACCTCCCAGAGTGGAGAAATTACCCAGATGTCATCAGCAAGACAGGCATGAGACCAGACATCGCTCTCCACTCTGACTCCTCGAAACAAGTGATTCTGATAGAACTCACTGTGCCATACGAAAGCAGAATGGAAGAAGCACATATCTACAAGACCGAAAAATACGCCGGTCTTGCCAGCACCCTGAAGAAAGCAGGTCTGCGGGTCAAAATCTTCGCCATAGAGGTCGGGGCAAGAGGGTTTGTGGGCACCTCCGCTTATGATCTCATGAAACAACTCGCCATTTCTGGGAAGAAGAGGACTAGAGCCCTTAAAGCGATGGCAGAGGCAGCAGAAAGGAGCTCAAGCTGGATCTGGGCAAGGAGGAACCAAAAAAGTGAACTTCATAAGGATTAAATTCCCTACAGATGATGTGTGCCCCGTTAGCACATTGGTAAAACCGCGTACCGCAGTTCTGAAGCGCAGAATCGCCCAGGTTCGATCCCCGGCGTGGAAAAAAAAAAAAAAAAAAAAATAGACAACAGCAGAAGGGCATCCAGGAGTCATGACCTGGATGTGGCCCGGCCCCCCGAGAGTGTAAGGAATTCAGGGCCGAAACACTTGTCTAAAGGGGGTTAATTCTCTGAAGACCTTCTGTTGTCTAGCTCTCCCTAGAGTTTCTTTCTACCTGTGCTGGGAGTTCATCCCACTCACGGATGGCTCGGGGGAAGAATGAGAAGAGTCTGTATTGCTGTTTGTGGTCTGCAAGGCGTTTAAACTGCTGGCCATGTGATCTTCTGTCTCTTACTACGGGTTTTTCCAGGACACTTTTATTGACCTGCACCAGGTTATTGTGGATTTTGTATAACATGGTGACCCTTGACGCTTGGCGTCACTTCTGAAGAAACGGCCACTTGAGTTTTTCGAGCATTTCTGTTACACTCGCACGCTGATGGTAACGGTTCAGGACGAATCTGGCTGCCCTTCGCATGAACCCATACCGAATCGACACCAAACGACACGGTTCGCGGCAACGCAAATCTTACTTTTAGAACTAATAGAAGCCATCAACACAAAACGACACTGATTCAAGCACTGACACCAAAACGATACGTGGTTTTGTTCCTTGTTGCGATTTCAGTTGTTATAAAGTTATCGGCTGCGTTTCGTCGACGATATGAATCAGTGGCTGTGTAAACACACACAGCAGCTAGCTTCTGACAAGATGCCGGCTGCTCAACAT
>CM060305.1:41601319-41613819 GCA_030674185.1 Monoplex corrugatus | reverse complement strand
CACTTCTCTTGCTCACTGGAAGAACTCATCATGCTCATTTGGTGCGATTTAATCATTAGTGCATGTGGCTGAGGTTGTGTGTGCGTCACTATATACATGTGCATGTGTATGGAGAGAGACCAGGAAGAGTGGGATGGGGCTGGGGTGTGTGTGTGTGTGTCGTTGTGTGTAGTTGTGTGGTATGTGTGTTGTGTGTGTGTGGTGTATGTATGGTTGTGTGTGTGTGTGTGTGTGTGTGTGTGTGTGTGGTTTGTGTGTATGTGTGTGTGTGTGTGTGGTGTATGTGTGGTTGTGTGTGTATGTGTGTGTGTGTGTGTGTGGTTTGTGTGTAGTTGTGTGTGTGTGGTGTATGTGTGGTTGTGTGTGTGTGTGTGGTTTGTGTGTAGTTGTGTGGTTGTGTGTGTGTGTGTGTGTGTGCATAGAATTGTACCAACTGACTCTTTGACAGAATGAATTTTTTTTTTTTGCCTTTACGAAAAATTCATATTGTAGATGTGTGTGAAAATAAGTGTGTGTGTTTGTACGTGAGTGAGTGCGAGAGAGAGAGACAGAGAGAGAGAGAGTGTGTGTGTGTGCGTGCGTGCATGCATGTGTGTGTGTGTGTGTGTGTGTGTGTTCATACATGCATGCATGCTTATCCATGCACATGCATGCACATTTTTCTGTATGTTGTTGCTGTCATACAAGGTACATCTTTTGTTTTCTGAACCTTTTTGGATGCATATTTTATTTCTGTATTTTTCAACAGCTGTTGGACAACATAAAGAAGAACTTTATGCAGACAGATGGGGACTTTATGTCTTATCCAGACAAGAAGGGTTTGAAAAGAAAGACAGATGACCCAGCTCTTTGCAACTATTGGCCATACATTAACGGATGGATTGCTATGGCAGCACAACGTTTAGGCAGGTATGCTTTTCTAATATTTCATTTTTTTCTCTATGGGTGGTTGTGAGATAGAATATGTGTCATTCTGTCTGTCTCTTCCTCAATTTCGTCCAGTTCCACCCTCAGGTTTTTGTATGTGTGTTCTTTTGTTGTTGTGAATGTTACAGTTCATCTTTTCAAGTTTTCTGTCTTCTGTAGTAAGTCTCTTTTCTGACTCATGTTTTAGTACTAATCATAGTTGTTACAATTGTAGTCATGCCCATAACCAGTGTGAACAAGGAACTGCTATTATTCAACATTGCATCATTTGTCATACTAATTGCTTGTGACATTATTTGATCTTTTTTCTGTTGTCAGGTTTGACATTTCTGTTCCTGCTCGAGATTACCTGGAACGATTCTACAATCCCAGTTTGAAGGGTTATGGCATAAGCATTGAAAACTTGGAAACGAAGCGTCCTCTTGATATTGACATGTTCATGTCTTCACATTTGGGACTTTTGTCTCTCTACTGTGGAGGTAGGTACAGGATGGTTATCAATAGTTTCTTGTCATTTTTTTGTCTTGTTTGGTTTCTCTGAATAGTGTAGACTATGTGTTTTTCTTACTGTATTTATTGCCTGTTATGCCATTGGCATTTAGGGCAACAACAAAGTTCCACCACCTCTGTCAGTTCTTCACTAGCCTTTGTGTATTACTCCAAATGTATATCAGAGGTTGATAAGTTTAAATATCTTGGAACGGTTATGTCACCAAGTGGCAGATGCACATTAGAAATAGTCAGCAGAATTGGCCAAGCCAAAACAGCATTCAAGAAGATGAAAAGCATTCTTACCAACAAATGCCTATCAATTTACATCAGGAAGAGAGCTCTGGAGTGTTATATAGAACCAATACTGTTGTATGGTTGTGAGGCATGGATAGTCAACACGCAAAGTCTAAAACAAAATTTGAGGCAACCGGAGTGTGGTTTCTAAGAAGAATGTTGAGAGTTCCAAGGACAGCAAAGAAAATGAACGAGACAGTCTTGAAGGAGGCAGACACAAGATCGTTAAGAAAGAAGATTAGGCAAAGACAAGCAACATTTATGGGCCATTTTATGAGGAAAGGGGAATTACAACACCTGGTCATAACAGGAAAGCTGGAGGGAAAGAGAACACCAGGTAGATCCAGGGACAAAATATTGACAGACTTGCAGGGTGGCTGAGGACAGAGAGGGTGGGAGATGTACTTGCAGTGACAGGGGATAGATTTGTGTGGAGGGCCGTGATCGCCAACACTGTGTGGCAGGGCACATGATGATGGTGATGATCCTTTCCTCCTATTGTTTGTCATCAGGTGTTGCTCTTCCTCTCTTGCATCTTCCTTCTGGTGTCTAGTGAAGGGCAGTGTGGATAATGCTATCCTGCTATGTTCAGTTGATGCCCCCAGTCTATCTCCATTGTCTTTTCATGATAATAGTGCCTATACTGACTGAACCAGATGATGTCTTGGATAGGTGGAACGAATATGGCACATCACTTTTTGGCAAGCCTGACAGCCATGAAAATAATTTAGAGCCAAATTTGGAATTGACCCCTGGAGATACGGAACCTGAACCTCTGCTCAGCGAATTTGAATCTGCCATTAAAGATCTAAAATGCAGAAAGTCTCCTGGTCTTGACAATATTCCTGGAGAGTTGTTGAAACACTCAGGTGATGGTGGACTCAAAGTAATGCATCACTTATGCTGCAAGATATGGAAGACTTGTCAGTGGCCTACAGACTGGAAGCTCCAAGAATTTGTCATGTTACATAAGAGTGGAAATGTCAAAGACTGCAACAATTATAGAACAATTGCACTGATCAGTCATGCCAGTAAAATACTGCTGATAATAATTTTAAACAGGTTAAAGCCAAAAGTAGAGGAAGAGCTATCCGACTGTCAGGCAGGCTATAGGAAAAACAGGGGAACAATAGATATGCTGTTTGTACTCCAGATATTGATAGAAAAGATTAGAAACACAGACCAAGAGATGTTCATCGTTTTCATTGACTACAGCAAAGCGTTTGATAGCGTGATTCACCAAAGTCTTTTCCACTTCATGATCAAAATGGGTTTTCCAAGACATCTGGTTTCCCTCATAGCTTCATTATATAATGATCAAAAAGCAACAATCAGATGGAATAATCAAAACTGCAAATTTTTTAACATCACTAAAGGGGTAAGGCAAGGTTGCATCCTGTCTCCACATCTCTTCAGCATATACACTGAACATATCATGAGAGAAGCAGACATAGAAGACATGGGAGTAAATATTGGTGGTAGAAACCTGTCAAATTTACGCTACGCAGATGACACAGGATTACTGGCAGACAACATTACAGGCTCTAGGAGGATCCTGTACAGGGTAGACCGGGTTGGAAAGGCAGCTGGGCTGGACTTAAATTCAAAGAAGACAAAGGTTATGCATGTTGCAGGCAAATATAACACTAGACAGGACCAGATCGTGCTAAACCAAGTCCCTCTAGAAAATGTCAAGGACTTTAGATATTTAGGTTCAGTCAAGACACACGATGGAACATGCTCAAAAGACATAAAGATGAGAATTGGAATGGCCAAGAACAGTATGGTTCAATTGAACAATATTTGGAAAGACCACAGCATAACAGCAGACCTTAAGATAAAACTCTTAAAATGTCTTGTCTGGCCAGTGATGTTATACGGCTGCGAGGCATGGACAATGAAGAAAGAGGATGAAAGACGAGTGGAAGCAGCAGAGCTGTGGTTTTACCGAAGACTGCTGAGGGTCAAATGGACGGATAGACGCTCAAATGAAAGCATACTGAATGAGTTGGGTACTACACACAAGCTTCTAGTACTCATACAACGGAGGAAACTGAAATATGTTGGACATGCAATCCGTAATGAGAGAACAGACTTGATGTCCACTGTCCTCCAGGGTAAAGTGGAAGGAAAGAGAAACAGAGGACGGCCACCTGCATCACTTGCTAGAAACATCACAAACATCAGTGGCAAGAAACTCCAGGAGGTAGTCAGACTTAGCCAAGATCGAGAGTGCTGGAGGCAACTTGTGAGGACATCATGTGCAGCGGCCAACACTGTTCCCGGTGACGCCGACAGGTGAGACAGGTGAGAGTGCCTATACTGTCTTGGTTGCATTGGACAAATAGTTGCTTTGTTGGAGATATTTTTGGGCCAGTAGTTATGTTATTTTTAAAAGGTTCTTTATGTGGAGTGTTGATGGAAACTTGGTAGCATTTAAATGCAGTGCTTGTCTTATATATTCTGTTGTTATATTCTGATCAATCTGCTTCCAGTGTTAAACTATAGGGTGAGGTTTCTTTGACAGAAAAGTATTTTTTATTGTTCCTAAGCTTCTGCATTTCATCTGGTAGAAGGGATGTAATTCTGATGTGACTTATGACACTCAAGCTTGCTACACACTTCAGTTTGATAAACTGCTATCTAAGAGACATTTTGTAATACGACTTTTCCAAAAGGTACTGTTAAAAATCTTTTGTTCCATCAGCTGTATTAATTCCTAGGTTCTACTGAATGTATTGCTGTATGTATTGTACTAAATACATAGCTGTGTTGTGTATTTTCTTGTAAAAACAGTGGAGTGACAGATTATTGTGAACAAGTGTATAAATCACAGTGTGTGTGTGTTGGAATGGAACTATTTTGTTTTTAATGAGCAGGATTGTTGATGTGCATCAAAAGAAAACAAAAAGCTGACATTGAAGTTAAACTGATATGAGATTTTTAATCTGGGAAAGGAAAGATAACTGTACACATGTATTGATGATTATTTTGTAATCTTTGCAGATGTCACTAAGGCAAAAGAGATTGGAGAATGTCTGACATGTATTGATGATTATTTTGTAATCTTTGCAGATGTCACTAAGGCAAAAGAGATTGGAGAATGTCTGGAACAGTTTGTTGCCAAGCAGCCTGACCTAAGTCAGAACTTCTTTCTGAAAATAGCAGCCACTACAGGAGAAGTGGTGACTCAGTTTCCTGATGACCATGCCAGTTTTTACCGTGTCAGCCGCACAGAGAAAAATCAACTTCACTTCTTGCTTGGCTATCCTGTTTTCTTCCTGTACTTCCTAGAATTGGCAACGGGTGACAAGAAATATATTGCGTTAGCTGAGAAAATCCTGGGCTTTCAGCTTAAGTGTGATGACAGCATGTACAACTTTGTCTTTAGCCACAAGGCAGCATTTGGAGCTGGTGTCCTGTTCAAAGCAACAGGGAAGGCAGAATATAGAGACATGTGTCAGAGGATCGTTTCCCATCTTGTTACCCTGCACAAAAGTGAAGGCTATTTTGTTGAGGATTTTCCACTGCTGGGTCGCTTGGACCAGTCGGCAGAGATTGGTGTCTGGTTTCGGGAATTGGCGAACTATGTGTTTTGTTGAATACAGATCAGGCAATGATTTGTGTAGTTTCATTTAAGGGAAAGACCAGGTGTTTTCCTAAGGTAGTCTGTAAGTGTAATCCATACAATGTCACTTAGTCATTAAGATATCAAAAGCTTCCAACAAATCAAAAACCAAATGTTTACATCTCATCAGCGTGATTTAGTAATATTTTATTAGTAGCTGAGTACAGTTCATAGCATGAAGGTTATTATCTGCTGTTGCCATTGGACAAAGTCAGGAAAGTTTTAGCTGCAGGAAGAAAATTTGTTGGTGCTATTATGGGCTTCAACCTACATGTGAGGATTCATCGGGTGGATTGAGCAATTTTTTAATCTCATTTGCAAATAGGACATGTATCCTGTTCATAATTTGTTGTGTGTCTGCGTTCTGTAAAAATATTTTAAAAAAAGGGGGGGGGGGGGGATAACATTCGTGAGGCATTGTTATTAGACCTTTTCATTTTACAACACAGTAAATGAAGACAATATTCAGCAGGCAGATATTACAGGTTTTTGTCACATGACAAAACCACCAGATCAGCATTCTAATTCCCACCTCAGAAAAGATGAACATGAACAAAAACAGAATCAGTGACCGAGACAGTAGGTTACCTCTGATTATCAATGCACAGATACCTGTAGAACTATTGAGTTACCTCTGATTGTCGATGTATGAAGGCATGCAACTGTATGGAAACAAAAAACAAGACATGGTGGTATCCATTTTTTATACAGAAATTATTACAGAAAATCTTCATTTTGTACTGCTCTGGGTCACTATCAACTTTAACAACTTATGTAATAAAAACTTGATGTGAATTGAGGAAATTGTAGATTGTCACAGTTGTTTGAACATCTATGGTTGGAAGTTCTTGAGAAAGTTCTCACAAACCTTCCTTGAAAAGTGCGGATTTAAGGCACTTCTGGTAAGTGTGACATTGACTTTGACACCTTGTCATCCAAACTTAAGCATTTGTGATTCTTCGATCATCCCCACCTTTGACACAAATCTGATGAAAATCCATCCAAAAATTGCTGACAAAACCTGAGGAAACAGTGGAGTAAAACGTTTTTGTCACACAGACGCACACTCTATGGTTGATATAAAACAATTTCCATTTTTTAAGGGAGGCTTAGAAAGGGATTTAAATATGGGAGGTTGTGAATGGGGCATCCTGTGTCATGTTAACTTGCTTCATGGGACATTGGCCCTACTGTGCTAGGCATGGCAAAGGACTATTAACTCCAGGAGTTGCCGGAAGTTTGAAAGCCTGTAGTGGTACTAGTCAATTTTGACTTTGAAGTTGGGAATTTTCGTTATTGTTAACGTTTTGGTCGTTTTCAAGACAGTCTATACTTTTGACCCCTGAACACTCAAATTACAATCAGTTAATGAAATAAAATGCCAGTAATCTTTGGATAGTATTTTATCAAAATTGTTTGATACAGTGCAATGTATTCTTCATATTTGTATATGTATGCATGTATGTATGTATGTATGTATTTTTGGTTGATTCTTTACATTGTAACCAGAATGTGCCTGATTGTTATTCATGGATTGTTATGATTGGAAGAGGTCTGTGCTGCCTTACTTTCCATACAACCTCAGGGAGAGAATTTTATTGTGTTGATGGTGGACATAAGTTGATAAACCATATCAATTTAATATTTCTGCCAGCAAATCAAATATGATAGGAATACAGGATATTACTGGTTTACAATAACATAGACTTAGAGTATTTTAAACCCTGACAGCTGTACTGGGCAAATTAAAACCCAGACAGTTTTGCTGGGCAGGTTGAATGATATCATATTGTGGAAATATTTCAAGACAAAGACAGGAAGTAAAGAACGGAATTAATCCATTGAGTCCCGCACCCTGTCCACCAATGTTCTGCTTTGCCAGCTGTGCTAGCAAAGTAAAAATTAACCCTTTGATTCCCTCACCCTATGCAGGAAGATGGTGGATAGGGTGAGGAAATCAATTGTTTAAGTTTTTGCAATTGGTGGATAGGGTGCAGGAGTCAAAGGGTTAAATGTATGAAATATCACTGCACTACTTGAAAAGACATGTAAGTTTGGATGTGAATTTTAAAATGGTTTTTGTTGTTTATGATTTTATTATTAATGAGCTGCCATTTTATTTATGTGAAAATATTTCTGCATGGTTTGTTCCAAGTTTTAGACAGGTTGGTCTCATATTATTAAATTGACAAGGATATTGTCAAGAAACTTTTGGATTTGTCAGTGAGTAAAAGGGTTTACATGATTGAACAGCGAAAATTACCTCATGAACAATTCCAAACTTGTGTGTCAGTTTTAAAATGGATAATATATTTGGTATTCTTATATTCACTATTGTGTCATCTCCTACACCACTTCAAAAATTCATAGCTGCTTTGCTTCATTGCTGCTCCTTCAGGTGTATCAATATGCACTAAATTCAGTTCATTTTTGCAACAGCTCTGGTGGCATAATACCTTTGATTTATTTCTATCATCAAGCAGCCATGTGATGTTATGTGTAAAAAGAGGAAATGCTTTGCACCTGGCTGTGTTAAGTTAGCATTGTTTGTAATGCTATTCTGTTGGGTCCTTCTAGTTCTTCCCACAGACAACAGTAGTTCTGTATTTACACAATGATTAGACATAACATTTTAATTTTTATACGTGCATTAGTTTATATTTTTAGACTGAATTATAGTTCTTTTAGAATGGTACTTGTTACCTTTGCATTTTTAACTTTTATACTTGATATTACTATTATTTGATAAATTGCCTAAGTTGTTGTATGTGGTGTGATCGGATGGCATGACTTTTCCATTTTTATTTGGGTGGGTTTTCAGAAGAATTTTATCCAATTTGAAGTTTAAGAATTGCATGGTGTACATTGCATTGTGAGACGTTTTCTCTTGATTTATCTTAATTTGATTATCCTGATGGTAAGATTTGTATGCTGTTGCTTCATTATTGAACAGATTCTCAAGTTGTCATTTATCATTGCCATTTACCTATTGTTCATTGGTAAGTGTGGCGTGCTTCTTGTGTTACTGTTTTCAGCTGGGTTTTTCTGTATTGTTTCCGGATTCCTTCTTCCGTTTATTTGCTTTCTTGTTTTGTTTTTATGAAATTTGTACAAAGTATGTGGGATTATACAAAATAAATAAAAACATGGAATTTTTTATTGCAAGTATTGTATCTTGGCATGATTAGCATGAGTCAAAAGACAGTGTCCACATTTTGTATTGTAGAGTGTCTTGTTCGGTCTGTACTTGGTTGTGAAGCTGGTTTCAGTTTCTTACATGATTTTGATCTGCTTGACTCTGACCTCAATAAAGTTATTTTCAAGCTTATTCATTTCCCAGTTCTTCAGTAGTCCACATTCTTGACACAAATTTAGTAAAGATCCACTCATTAAACAGATGAGAAAGTTTCTAACACATTTTTATCCACATGCAAACAGGCATGCACTCACTCACTCACACACATACACACATGCGAATGGGCACACACACACACACATACAACAACAATACAATAACAATTACAATATTTATATAGCGCAAAATCTTGATAAAATCAAATCTAAGCGCTGAAACAGACACGCACGCACGCACACACACACACACACACACACACACACACACGCTTGGCTATAAATGGGGAGAAAGAATAAAAGCAATGGAAAATTATAGAGAGCATATTATATACAATTATATATTACAATGTGATTCCCTTCCGAGTGGAGACAGGCTGCAGAGAGGGTTGAGTGAGGTCAGGATTTTATGCAGAGGAGAAAAGGTGAGTTTTGAGAGCGGACTTGAAGGAGACAAAAGTAGGTTGCTGACGGACTGAGAGAGGAAGTTTGTTCCAGGAGAGTGGACCAGAAACAAAGAAGGCTCGTGGACCATAGTGCGTGGAAAGCGAAAAGTCAGAGGATCGGAGGCAGAGTGGAGGGTACGTGAGGGAACATAGATCTCAAGTAAGCTTGACAGGTAATCGGGGGCTGCGTTATTGAGGCTTTTGTAGCACATGGTGTCTAGTTTGTACTGTATGCGCTTTGATACAGGGAGCCAGTGAAGTTATGCCAGGAGAGGAGATATGTGGTCAGCTTTTTTCTTTTTGAGTACAAGGCATGCAGCATTGTTTTGAATGAGCTGTAGGATGTGAATGGTGGAGGCAGGAAGACCAGACAGGAATGAATTGGAAAGACCGAAGGACACTGGGAAAGACTAGATCTGCGGGCTTTGTGGGTTGGCTTCCCACCTTGCCTTTGATAACATGCCACGAGTTCTTTAAATGAAAGATGCTCCCAGGATTCACCGAAAGGGGGAGAGAATGATGAATCCATCGGCACTGACTCCATCACGACTGGAAACGCACAACGGATCATGATTAATGACCAGATGGAATTTCCGTGTGCGTGTGGAAGGAGATTCACCACCAAACGCGGCATGAAGATCCACAGGACAAAAATGGGCTGTTTGAAGACATATACGAACCAGCAGCAGCGCACTGCGATAGCAGGTGAGACGTTGGATGACCAAGGCCAGGATTTAAACCATAGTGCCAAGGACATCCACGCTGACGGTTCTGATGCGGATTTTGCACAAGCTCTTAACGCCAAACGTGGAAAACTCAATTTGCCGCCTGCCGGTGCAAAAGAACAATGGGAGAAATTAGATGAGGAACTTGTCCTTAAGCTGAATGCGCTAATAGGGAACAGTACGCTGGAACACAAACTTGACACATACGGAGACATCATATACTCTATCTGCAGGGACACTTATGGAGTGAAGCAGCCAAAGACAAAAACGCCTCCCCAGAAATCCAGAAGACAGCAACAGATGGAGAGCATCCGGAGGGAGAAAAGGAAGCTTAAAAAGCGAATGAAAACTGCCTCAGAATTCGAGAAGCAAGGGCTCCTGGAACTCTGGAAAGATCTGAAGGCCAAACACAATGCTCTCAGCAAAGTGGAATCAGCAAGGCGAAGAAAGAGCAAAAAGAAGAAGACTCAAGATCGTTTCTTCAAAGATCCCTTTGACTTTGCAAGAAAGCTGTTTGAACAACCCAAATCAGGGACTCTCACAGTGGGCAAGGAAACCCTAGAGCAGCATCTCAGGGAAACATATTCTGATTCTCAGCGCGAGGCACCACTTGAAATCCAGAATCTGGTTTGGCCTGCAGCGCCAGAAGGAAAATTCAATAACAAACCACCAACACTGGATGAAGTGAAGAACGTAGTAAAGAAAGCCAGAGCCAAGTCAGCACCTGGACCAAACGGAATACCATACCTGCTCTACAAGAAATGCCCAAAAGTGCTCGAGTGGCTCCACAAGATGATTCGATCAGCATGGAGGAACCAGAAGATCAGCGACCAATGGATGAGAGCTGAAGGAGTGTACATTCCGAAGGAGCAGAACTCCAGCAGCATCAATCAGTTCAGGCCAATATCACTTCTGAACGTCGAGGGGAAAATCTTCTTCTCTGTTATGGCAGCAAGATTGACAAAATACCTGACTGAAAACAAGTATCTGGATATGTCAGTCCAAAAGGGAGGCATACCAGGAATGCCTGGATGCTTGGAACATGCCACGTTGATTTGGGATGCCATCCAAAAAGCAAGAACAGAGAAGAGAGACATTGACGTAGTTTGGCTTGATCTGGCGAATGCATATGGATCAGTTCCACACGATATGATCCAGCTGGCTCTTGAAATGTATCACATCCCAGAAAACATCCGAACAATGCTGAGGAAGTATTTCCAAGGGTTCTCAATGCGGTTCTCTACCAAAGAATACACCACGGACTGGATAGACCTAGAGGTGGGCATTGCAATGGGCTGTGCAATCTCTCCCATACTGTTCGTGTTGGCAATGGAAGTCATCTTGAAAGCTGCAATGAAGAGTTCAGGTCCAGTGAATCTGGGAGATGGATACCAGATGCCTCCTCTGAAAGCTTTCATGGATGACACAACAGTCTTGTCCACGGATGAGGAAGAGACACACCAAATCTTAAAGCAGCTGGATGAGCTGGTGGCCTCTTCAAGAATGAGGTTCAAACCTAAGAAATCCCGAAGTCTCTCACTGTGAAAAGGAAAAGTGGCAGATTCAGTCAAATTCATGGTAGCCAACCAAGCCATCCCCACTGTCACAGAAGAGCCAGTAAAAAGTCTCGGAAGATGGTATGATGACTCCCTGAAAGACACACAAAGGGGATGTGAAACCAAGCAAACAGCAGAAGAAGGCCTGAAGAAAATAGATAACTGCGGACTGCCAGGCAAATACAAAGTCTGGTGTCTACAGTTCATGCTGATACCAAAGCTGCTGTGGCCACTGCTAATCTATGACATTTGCACCAGCACAGTGGAAGCAATGGAAGCCAAAATCAACAAATACACAAGAAAATGGCTCGGTGTCCCACCTGGTCTCACTGATGTTGCATTCTACTGTCGTCAAGCAATGCTGAAGCTACCTCTCAAATCCATAGTGGAGGAATACAAAGTTGGAAAAGCAAGACTGTTGAGCATGCTGGAGGAATCGGAAGACAATATCGTGAGATCAGTTCATCCAAAGCTGAGAACTGGCAGAAAGTGGAAAGTCCAAGAGGCTGTAAACAATGCCAAGAGAAACCTCAGCATCAAAGAAATAATTGGACACACGCAAACCAACAGACAGGGACTGGGAGCAACAAAAATGCAGTGGTGGTCCAAAGCCAAAGGGAAGGAAAAAAGAGACATGATCATACAGGAGTTGAAGGAAGAAGAAGATGTCAAAAGAGTGCAGAAGGCAGTCCAGCAAGGTCAACAGGGGCAATGGACAACATGGGACAGTGCACTCCAAAGAAGTCTCAGCTGGAACGATATGTGGCACATGGCTCCTCTAAGGATAAGCTTCCTCATCAGATCTGTATATGACCTGCTCCCCTCGAATGCAAACTTAGTGAAATGGGGGAAATCAGACGACCCAGCATGTCCGCTCTGTCAGAAGAAACAAACAGTGGAACATGTCCTAAGCTCTTGCAAAGTAGCGCTAGCCCAAGGAAGGTATACATGGAGGCACAACCAAGTTCTGAAAGTGATCACAGACGTGGTTAGCGAAAAAACCATGACCCCAAACGCACCAATTGCTATGACAACGTTCTACAAAGCAGGAGGGAAACAGGTCAAAGGGTCTTCTGGATGG
>CM060305.1:41588819-41596319 GCA_030674185.1 Monoplex corrugatus | reverse complement strand
ACACTATTGATGTCTTTGCTGTCTTTAAGAGAATTTCTCTCTGGATCCATCATTATTAATGATGGATCTTAGGTAAAATGAAGCATCGAACAGTTCCTAGCTTCAATCCATGGACAATTATATCGGTAGTGATATTTTTGTTGTGGCTGGGCATCAATTGGGTCTTTTCGGTGCTGATTTCCAGACCACATCTGGTCGATATTTCATCAAATCTTTTTGCAAGCTTAGCGAGTTCTTGTTTCCCACCTGCCAGGCCATCGTCATGTACCATGCGAAGGTTCGTGATGATTCTGCGTCCATTGCTGACTGTGCTGCCATAATCGTCAAGTATGTCAGTCATGGTACGCTGCAGGAATATGTGGAAAAGCGTGGGAGACAGGAGGTAGCCCTAACGAACTCCAATCGAAGAATGGAACCACTCTCTAATAAGTAAAGTTTGGTATCACTATCAAATCTCTGTAATGATTTTATCTTTCAGAATGACTTTGTTCAGCATTTTGTGAACTATTTGATTTTCTTTTGTTTGCATTTGGCATCATCGGTTGAAATCGGTTTTTGTAAGAGGGTACTGTTCAACACGTCACTGGCCATTGTATGTTTTAAATTTGCCACCAATGTAGCTGTTCCCCGTGCTTTTGAGTGTGTTAGGTCTTTGCACAGTCACATGCAAGCGGATTGACATCTCTGGGGATGATAGAAATACCGATATGATCAATGAATGAAATGTATAGGAGTTGAAAAGGCCTTATGGAAGTTCTTGTTGGAAAAGGCACTGGAACTGTTCAGATTATGTCCGCCTTTAGCAAGAATTATATGTTATACATTATTGTACTGAGCACATAGCATCGATAGAACCTCAAAATGTCGCAGGCTCATAGGGTTTATGCACAGGTCTTTACAACACTTGCCATGGTTATTGTACTGTTATCAGAGTAGCCCATATCGAATCTTTCTAACACTGTAACGTCGTATCGAGCAAACCGCAGCCTGAACTGAACTGATATAAAAGTGGAGAAACACTCACACTTTCACACATCATTCACCCATTCGATTGCCATCCAGGGTGGATCAGAGAACCGAATAAAGCATCGGTTTCTCACAATGCTTTAAAATTACTGAAGGCTTCTTCAAAAAATTTCTTCGCTAGTCCTCGTATACTCTAAGAGTGGTAGGACTTTAAAACTCACTCAACTAACTAACACTTTCACACTATAACAGTGCAGCATACATAATACCTAAACACAGTACCCTGTTCATTGTGTAAGTCAGAAAACCTTGACCTGAATCAAGTGAGATTCGAACGATCTGATAAAATGGACAGTTCGAACAGAAGACAATTAGTATACTGAGGTACACCGCCTTGAATGATTTAGATAAAACATGGCCTTCCAAGCGATTCAGAACACCTGATAAGTTCCTTCACACACATGGCTGTACAAGACTGGTGCAAACGGATCGATAACCCAGACTCGTGTTGACAGAGACATGAACATTTTATCTATGTGTGTTGGCCTGCAGTAATATCACTCTGACCCACGGTCGGCCTTTAGTTCTAAAGATTCAAGGTATGTATAAGTCCGTGATCACATCGCGTACCACTTAACTTAACCGTTTCACACTCTAACTATATCCACCAGCTTCCTGAGGGAAACTGGTCGATATGTAAGGTAGTGAAAGAGTTAAGGTTTGGCTTTGATAGTTCAAACTGACGGACAACTGGCCAGTGACAGTGTATCTGTTCACCCACAAAAACAGTCTTATCACGCTTTTTAACCCTTTGACTCCCTCACCCTGTCCATCAGCGTTGTCAGTCATGCTAGCAAAGCAAAAACTTAACTCTTAGACTCAATCACCCTATTCACCAGCTTCTTGCAGGAAGCTGGTGAATAGGGTGAGGGAGTCAAAAGGTTAAATTTTTGCAGTTGGTGGATAGCGTGTGGCAGTCAAAGGGTTAATGATCAAGCGTACCTTGTCCAGTAGGGTTATTCCTCGTTGACCTTTACGTTCGTCGAAACAGTGTCTCCTGATTCACTGCAGCAGCCCCGGTTGGAGGAAGGTGGAGTAAACAGCACTTGGTCTGGCGAACTATTTCTGTTTCCAGTGAATAAGTGAGTCCATGTACTACTATCTACTTCATTGTTTCTGGTTTCAAGGGGTAAGCTACATGATGCTACGACTCATTTTGTTTTAAGTTATAACGAGACACAAAAAAAAGACTACGAAGTTGATTTTGAATATTCATTTATTTGTTTAATTTTGAGAAAGAGATTTTTAAAACAGGGAAAACATGGTCATCACTCTACGTCTTCGCCTTTACCTCTCCGCCTCCAATTCGGGTTCCTTCATGGCGTTAGTTTATATCATTCTCTCCTTTCTTACTGGCTTGTTATAATATTTGAAAACGACCGATAGTTAGTCAGTAAATGACACAAACGTCTTGCTTAATTGAAAGATAGGCCCAGAAAAGAAACGCTGCCGCGCTGAAAACTGGACACTGTAATCAACAGTTATGTTGGCAAGCTTTCAATTAAAACTAGGCACGTCGTCAGATCGGTGCTCGAAGGCGTTTTGCCTTGGCTATATCGAAAAAGGGTTATCAGCGCTTTCTGTCGAGTAAACTGAGAAAGTTCAGCTACTATTTAAGAGTTTACCGTTCGTCGCATTCACGTAATGATGCTAATGCTGATGCTGATGGTAACATAAACAACAACAACAATAATAATAATAATAATAATGATAATAATGATAATAATAATGATAATAATAATAATAATAATAATGATAATAATAATAATAATAATAATGATAATAATAATAATATATTAAAGCTGCGATTTTGTATATATTGCATAATTTGTACATTGTGTTTTGACGCTCACCAGAGGAGATATCACCTTTGAGACATACTCTGGCGCATCTACGTCCCGCACACGCGTGTACATTTTTCTTTCTTTCTTTTTCTCTTTCTTTCTTTCTTTCTTGCCCCTCTGTCTCTCTCTGTCTCTCTTTCTTTCTTTCTTCTTTTTATACGAGTTTCATCTTCAACTCATTTTCAGTGGTATTAGCATCAGGCTTTTCATTCCGACACATGGGATTCAATGCACCATCAACGCTGGGATCGTTCTGTCAGACCCCGTGCATAGGAGTCCGCAGGCGAGCATAGAGTCAAGTCACTGCGGGTCACCCACTAGAGGACATCTTGCACTGGTGCTGGGCATTGTCTATGTGCTTGGTCATTTCCATGGAACCTGTTCTGATCCAGCATACTTAGGCTTCGCTGCAGAGCCAGGCTGACTGACAGAACGGTTCAAGTAATTCACGTTCAAGTTATTTTATTTATAGCCAAGCTGACTGCGTAGAGCCATATCACGGCTATAACTGTTTCAAAACCTATACAACACTTCAACAGGAAAAAAAAGGAAAAGAAAAATTAAGTGCATATATTAATGCATTTGCACACATAATCTAAGGAGACGCCCCTCGCGTTGACAATTCTGTCCAAAGTATCACACAGGGGATTTAAAAACATACCTGAATCCAAATTTAAACATAACTATGGACACTAAAACCTATATGAAAACAGGCTTAAATTACCTAAAACTGCTTTCGCATATCTCATTTCCCTAGAGCAAAATATGCACTTAATACATGTACCAATTATCAATCCTAAGAGAAAGTACGTCAGACTTTATCGAACACATACAGGTGAATGGACCATTAAGGCAGAATATGATAGGAACAAATGACAGAAAGCAAAGGAACAAGGCAGAAGCAAAGAGAGTGACAGAAAAGAGGAAATTTCTGGCACAGAATTTGCAGAAGGTGGGGACACTGCTTATACTAAAAGAGCTCCTGGCATCCCCACGGGGGGTGACCAAACGGTACCATGTCCATTATGCGAGAGCTCCCATGAACCATTGCCATGGAAGATGTCTGCTAAAATGAGTCTTAAGGCGGAAGCAGCAAAGGAAACAAAACGAACAAAACAAAACAAAACAAAACAAAACAAAACAAAAAAGATCACGACATAAAAGTGCATACCGGGCTACAATGAGAGAACAAAATCACAATGATTGACTGAGGTTGAAGACGTGATTCTAAGGACTTTTGATTTTGTTCTGTCTGAGACTTCATAACAAGGTTATAGTCACGCGTCTTATCAAAGTGTTTCCTTGCATCCCATCAAGCCGAGAGCTAGCGATATTTACGGTTTTGGTCTGGAAATTTGACCAGCCCATCAAAGACACTGGAGACTCAACTCTCTTCTCATATGAGCCTTTAGCAACTCGGAGCAGCTACCGGTCGGAGCCTCAAAGGAAAAAAAAAAAATCCCGAAATGATAAATAATTGTTCTGCACTGGTAGGGGTCAAGTTAGAATGTACAACTTTCTAGTCTTAAGTTTACTGTTCTCACCACTGCTCTTACCACAGTGCCCGTTGATGTCTTGAAAGTTTTACGAAGTGCCATCCCAAAATGTTACAAAAGAGATCAAGTTCGCTCTTTACTTTAAACATAAAATTGCTTTGAAATGAGCCGTGCTTTTCTGCGGGGTTATCCAGCGAACTGTCTGGAACTGAGATTAAAAGTGAAAATGATTTAAAGGGTATCAGTTGACCTGCACCCATCCAACCTTACCTCACCCCGAAAATGTGATTTAACAAGGAATTTAAAATGAAATTGAGCACACAAAAATCTTTTTTTTCCCGTGGTTTTCCAAAGTGTCTTACTTTTTTTTTTTTTTTTTTTTTTTTGGTGAAGAGCTATCAATAAGATTTCTTGAAACTAATAATAATCATCAGAAATGGACACATAATGGGACGTGAAACTGTAGAAAATTATAGATATTCTTACAAACGCGGATCTCTCCAGAAATGACAGGGTCATAAAGTTATGTTTCACCAAAGGATGATAACTCCTGTCTGCTTTTTCAGGGTTGTGTAAAGGATAATAACCCCTGTCTTGAAAATTTTTCATGAGTGTGTGTTGTGTGTGGTGTGTGTGTGGTGTGTGTGTGTGTGTGTGTGTGTGTGTGTGTGTGTGTGTGTGTTGTTTTGTGTTGTGTGTGTGTGTGTGTGTGTGTGTGTGTTGTGTGTGTGTGTGTGGTGTGTGTGTGTGTTGTGATGTGAGTTAGTGTGTGTGTGTGTGTATGTGGTGTGGTGTGTGTGGTGTGTGTGTGTGTGTGTGTGTGTGTGTGTGTGTGTGTGTGTGTGTGTGTGTGAGTGAGTGAGTGGCGTGCGTGTGTGTGTGTGTGTGGTATGTGTGTGTGTATGTATGTATGTGTGTGTGTGTGTATGTGAATCCCCAGGGCATATTGGTACACTCAGTGTCAGTGGGTGCGTCTGGCACGCCTATCCACACGTGCGCGCTTGTTTGTATGTATAGCACGCACTGAAACACATCAATCAGTGCCGTAATGCACGTCGGCGGAAGGTGACTGTAATACCTTCCATAAATAAACTGTTAAAAGCTTTTTGCTGATCTCACTTGCAAAGTTCAGAAATATCGGAATTTGTTCATTGGCCGCTTGGTCATCAAGTTCGTCAACAGTACGTGTAGTCTATTGAACGTTGAAAATAGTTTGTCATTCTCGTAAACAAACGAACAAACAAGCAAACAAACAAACAATTGACACACAAACAAACAAACAAACAAGCAAACAGACAGACAGACAAACAAACAAGCAAACAAGCATAGAAAGAAAGAAAGAAAGAAAGAAAGAAAGAAACAAGTAAACATACAAACACACAAACGAACAAACAAGCAAACAAACAAACAAACAAACAAACAAACACACAAACACAAACAAACAAACAAATACTTAAAGACCTTCCATCACAGAGGATTTTGCAAAGACTCAAGGAATCTGCCAGATAGCTAATAGATATCAGACAGAGTGGAGCGCACACGGAATTGGCTGAGTGCGATGAATCCAGCTTGAACGAATAGCAAGCTTTAACTCTCAAAGAACTGGTTTGTGGACAAATTGGTGATACGCAGATATGGGACGAGAAAAATTGTTAAGCAAAAAAGAAACAAAACGAAACAAAACACGTCTAAATAGGTGCACTGACGGCCAAACAGTGAGGTGAAAAGAGGGCATTGTTCTCATACAACTGTCCAAAGAGTATTAACGTCTGTCTACCTGGTAGATCAACATAGCTATCCAACGGTCTGTTATGGCTTCTGAGCGGGTTGTGGAAAATTGTTTTTCCAGCAGCACGCACCGCTGAGACTATCATCATCATCAGGTGCCCTGCCGCATGGCGTTGGCGATCATGGACTTCCATCTGTCTCTATCTCTTGTTGCCCCCAAGTATCTCCTCCACACTCCTCATCTTCAGCCACTCCGCAAGTCCGTCTAGCATTTTCTTCCTGGGTCTACCCGGTGCTCTCTTTCCCTCCAGCTTTCCCGTTGTGACCAGGTACTCCAAATCCCCCTTCCTCATAAAATGGCCTATAAATGTTGCCTGTCTTTTCCTAATCTTCCTTATCAATGATCTACTTGTGTCTGCCTCCATCAAGACTGTCTCGTTTGTTTTCTTTGCTGTCCAGGGAAACTCTCAACATTCTTCTTAGAAACCACATCTCGGCTGCCTCAGTCTTGTTCTTGCTTTGCTTGTTGACTGTCCACGCCTCACATCCGTACAACAGTATTGGTTCTATATAACATTCAAGAACTCTCTTTCTGATGTAAATTGATAGGCATTTGTTGGTAAGAATGCTTGTCATCTTCTAGAATGCTGTTTTGGCTTGGCCGATTCTGCGGCTATTTCCGATGTGCATCTGCCGTCTGATGAAATGACTGTTCCCAGGTATTTAAACTTATTAACCTGTGAAATAAGAGGGAAGCAGGGAGAATTTTTATAATATAATCAAAGGACACAACTCTTGAGAATTATCTCCCATGTTGTATAGAACTTCTCAAATCTAACACAGCTTACGCTACCCATTCAGCTAGCATAGAAGCAGACACAAAGTACAAAAACAGCAAGCTCAGAACACTCCTCAAAAAGGAGCGCCCAAGCCTACCTTTATACTCTGCAACTACCCTACACACAACTATGAGAGAGGAGAGAAATACATACAATATATTGGTCTTATGTTCAAGATTGACATAGTCTTTTATTTTTGAACTGACCAAACACACACACATAGACAAGACAGAACATATACATGGTTGCTTCCAAGGCATATAGTAATACCAAAGAAATAAGAGGGAAGCAGGGAGAATTTTTATAATATAATCAAAGGACACAACTCTTGAGAATTATCTCCCATGTTGTATAGAACTTCTGCCTGGTGTTTTTTTTCTTCTTTTTTTTTGGTCTGTGGCTGGGGGTACTCCTGCAAGGGAGACAACCCTTCTTTCACCTTTCTTGGGATTATGACAATATAATCTACCTTTTACTTTACGTGACGGTCGATCCCTGGCAATCATTCTGTTTTTACGTGTGTAAAAGTGAGAAAATTGTTATGGTGCTGGTGATCGTGGAGAGAGT
>CM060305.1:41566319-41583819 GCA_030674185.1 Monoplex corrugatus | reverse complement strand
TTGCTAGCTCAGCTACCCGTTCGTTTTCTGGTGTTATACAGTGGGTGGGAATCCACTGTAAGATTACTCTTCTGGTTATTTTGTATTGCTGTGGGATGACGATTCCTATGCACGAGACAATCAGCTGAGGCCATAATTATGTGGAACAATAGTTGTTGTTTTTTTTAGAGCTAACGAAAGAACCATCAGACCAAAATGTTGTATATGGCTTAGAAAAAAAGTCGTTCCTAGATGCGGCCACAAAAATACCTGTATTTCAAGGGGAGAATCTGAATTTCATGATGAAAGTTTGTTATGACGAAAATGGAGTGCATTACAAAAACATGAAATATTTTCTCTGTTTAGTTAATGTTTCATTTATTGTTTGTTTATTTATTTATTATCGATACATTTATTTATTCATGTACTTGTTCATTTATTTATTTATTTATTTTCTTTTCCTTCCAGGTACTGAACGATATCAAGGCACGATTCATGCAGGAAGATGGTGATTTCATGTCATACCCTGACAGGAGTGGCAACAGTCGCAAGTCCGACAACCAGGAACAGACCGAATACTGGCCCTATATGAACGCCTGGGTTGCCATGGCAGCCCACAGACTCGGCAGGTATATATATGTACATAAGCTACGCACAAAAAGTTAAGGATCACTTGCACAAAAATTCATAACTTTCAAAATAAGAAAGCCAATGCGTTGAAGTTTGACAAACATTTAATTCCATGCTTTAGTGATAACGATACACAATTGCCTTCAATTTCGAGCAATCGTTTGGTGTGTACATTTGATCAAAGTGGGTACGTATCGAAATTTGATTTCCCAAAGTCATTGAAATCACAAGACAGGGCATTCTGATGCTCCCAAAAGTTCAGTAATGCGTGTAACCGCCATGGCTGTTCTGGCACTCGATGCAGCGAGTCCTCATCGAGTTGACCAGGTTGGTGAAGATCCTCAGTGGAAGCGCCTGCCACTCAGCCTGCAGCATCTGGTAGAGGTGTTGGGCATCCCTGGGAGGGGGGTGGTTGCTCCTCACTTTGCGATCCAGCTCATCCCAGAGGTTCTCAATCGGGTTGAGATCGGACTGCATGCTGGCCACTCCATTCTGTTGACTCCAGACTGCTGCAGGAAGTCGTTGACCACCCTTGCCCTGTGGGGGCGAGCGTTGTCATCCTGGTAGACAGCCGTCGGTCCCATCTGCTGCAGTGTAGGCACAGCCAGCGGTCGAAGGATCTCATCCCGGTATCGGAGGCCAGTCAGGTTACCCTGTACATGATACAAGGGTGTTCTGTGGTGAAGGCTGAAGGCCCCCCAGACCATTACAGAACCTCCACCAAAGGCCACCTTTTCTTGGACAGTGGTGTCAATAAAGCGTTGCCCTGGCGCCTCCAGACCCTCAGTCGGCCGTCGTTGTGGTTCATGGTGAAGCGTGATTCATCACTGAACAGGACCTGGGACCATTGCTGACGTGTCCACCTCACGTGACGTCTGCAGAAGGCGCGGCGTGCTGCCCTATGGGCTGGAGTTAAGCGTGGCCGTACAGCTGGGCCACGAGAACGGAGGTTAAACCCATGAAGGCGGTTCCGTATGGTCTGCTGGCTGATGTTGATGTTAGTAGCCACCCTCAGCTGCCTTCGAATGATGCTGGAAGAGGCTGTTCTTGTCTGCAGGGCTTGTCGTTCAATGAGACGATCTTCACGTGGGTTTGTCTTCTTCGGTCGACCAGATCTGCGTCATGGACCCTCCCAGTGGCTGTGAAGCGTTGAATCAGTCTGACAATGACCGAGATGGACACCTGAAGTCGCCTGGCCACTTCTCGCTTGGGAACACCATCTTGGAACCATGCAACAGCTCGTCCCCTCTCAAACTCGCTCAATTTTCGTCGTGGAGGCATTGTCAAATCAGGCCTACTACTGGTGGAATGTCTTCTTATAAAGCCAAGCAAGAGACAGCATCTCACACATAAACAGCAGTGCTTGCACGTGCATAATGGTTTTTCCATCTGGCTTGTGCAATGTGCATAATGGTTTTTCCATCTGGCTTGTGCAGAACCATTATGCAATGTGCATAATGGTTTTTCCATCTGGCTTGTGCAGAACCATTAGCAATGTGCATAATGTGTTTTTCCATCTGGCTTGTGCAGAACGGTCCAAAACAAGGTCCTTTTTCGCAAGTTTCCGCTTTTCCGTTTGCGGCCAAGCTCAGTAGTAGAGAATCCCGTGCAATTTTCGCACTAACACAACATCGCCCACTTACAGCTGAACAAGAATTCATAACAATTTGGCTGGACTGAGAAATAAATAACAGTAGCGAACTGAGTTTATTACGCACCTGTTTTCTCATAGTGATCCTTAACTTTTTGTGCGTAGCTTATATTTTTTTATCGAGTGAACACACACACACACACACACACACACACACACACACACACACACACACACACACGCACGCACGCACGCACGCACGCACACACACACACACACACACACACACACACACACAAGAAGGAAAAGAAAAAAAAAACCCACACACACTCCATGGATATAGATAATAAAGATTTAAGTGGTATGTGTGGTTTTGGGTGTAGGGTGTGAGTCGATGTGTATGTGTGTGTGTGTGCGTGCTTGTGTGTGTGTGTCTGTGTGTCTGTGTGTGTGTGTGTGTGTGTGTGTGTGTGTGTGTGTGTGTGTGTGTGTGTGTGTGTGTGTGTGAGGAAGGGAGGGAGAGATAATGATAATGATAATAATAATGATATTGATACTTTATATTCCAGTTGTGGAAGTTATTAGCCTAAAGCTTCTTTTTTTTTTCAAACTTGCCGTTGCTTCCATGCCAGCTATTTATATGTTTCTATAAACCAGCCTCTGACATGACTTACGGGATCTTTAACGTGCATATTTGATTTTATGCATACGTATACATACCAACAGGGCTTAGGCACTGGCATGTCCGCACTCATGTTGACCTAGGAGATCGATCAGACAGTTTATTCTGTCGAGAAAAAAAGGCCTATTTTGTATGCTTTCTGTCGTCTTTCCGTCTGTGCCTGCCTCTTCAAGGGAAACAACCCTGCTTTCTCCTCTCTTGCGGTTGTAACATACTGACACTTACTGTGCTAGAGATAAGAAAAAGACATCTACCCTTTACCCACCAGTCCTTCGAACTCAGTACCTTCTGATTAGAAATCCGACATTCAACCGCTTGACAATCAACTCTATGAGAGTTCGCAATGGGACGTCAACGTGTTTCGAATTCCAGAGTGGAAAACACTATTTTAAGAAGTTATGTCCCTTGAATTGTGAGCGCTGCGATTCAATCATGACCTTTGATCTTGCTATTTATGTCCCTTGAATTGTCAGCGGCTGCAATTTAATCGTGACCTTTGATATTGCTATTTGAGCAGACAGGTGGGGGCGAAGATAAAAGAAAAGGAGAGGAGAAGGGAAGTGAAGACAAGAAGGAGGGGAAAGAAAAGGAAGGAGAGAGCACAAGAGAAAATGTTTTATCATTATCAAACAGTATTTTAAAAGAGTTGCTAAACTCAGTTATTTATCTTCCCTCATCGGGGCAACACTGTGGAGAGAAAAAAAATCTTCTCTTTACAAATGATGCCCAACTAATGAATGATGGAGATAAAATATCTTCTAAGAATACTGTTTACCTCGTTTCAAAATTTGGTAACGATACAGTGGAAGTAAACAAAAATGCTGTAATATGAAATACATAAAACGTTCAAATATAACTGGAATCCACAGTGATGTATAAAATTCGGGGTATCTGAGTACATGACTCATCCGAGACGTAAACGGGTGTGAAGAAAACACAATTACCCTGAAAAATTATCGGAACTAAAAATTTTGTTTAAACTTTTAATCAAATGAATTATTAGTTCACTAGGATGAGGCACAGTACTTAATGCTCTGATCCAATCCAGATCAATCCACTTCTGGATTTTACTCCCAGATTCTCTTGGTTAATTTGTGAGCACTCTTAAAGAAATATGCATTTTTACTGGAACAATAAACAAGAATCAACAGGGTAAAACAAATCAGAATTGAGGTTTAAATATGCCTAATAAAAAAAAATTAAAGCTTCAACCTTGTTCTGGCTGAGAAAATTTAAGAACCAACAAATTGGCCGTCTGAAAGTGTTTGCATGCTGAAAGGGTCTTGGAAAAGGATGAATATTTGTTGAAGTCAAAATGCATCATTGTGTAAATGTCAGATTACCTGAAAATAATCGTAATACTGTTTGGTGTTGATGAAAACATCATCAAAATCATTCCTCTAGGGAAAATATGTTTTTATAAATGCAAATTCGAAAGAACTGTTCCGAATTTAACTTCTTTCTAATCTGTTTTCTCTCAGGATATCATCATCATCATGTGCCCTGACGCATGGCCTTGGCGATCATGGCCCTCCATACAAATCTATCCCTTGTCGCTGCAAGTACATATCCCAACCTCTCTTTCTTCATCCACCCTGCAAGACCGTCCAATAATTATTTTCTTCCTGGGTCTACCTGGTGTTCTCTTTCCCTCCAGCTTTCCTGTTGTAACCAGGTGTTCTAATTCCCCTTTCCATAGGATAACACAATGAAAAAATCAAAACTGACATAGGGCGTGTACACTTCAGAGGGAAATGGATGCCGTCTTCACAGTATGTGGAAACTTGAGGCGTGGCATTATCTCTTATGCATTTGCAGATTCAAAAATGCTTTTTCTGTCTTTGATTAGCCCCTATAAGCTTATGTTGTTTGTAAAATGAGTACACTTTATGAACATGTGTACGTCCTCTGTTTAAAAAGAAGAAAAAGAAGAAGAAGAAAAGAACAACAACAAGAAGGAGAAGAACAAGAACAAAACCAAGAAGAACAAGAACAAGAAGAACAAGAACAAGAAGAACAAGAACAAGAACAAAAACAAGAAGAACAAGAACAAGAAGAAGAAGAACAAGAAGAGAGCTGATGACTTGCGTGTACGTTCAAGTATAGTGATGCAATTGTAACTATGTCTTGCTGGTAATATATGCCAAGCCAATGTTCTGTCTTCTAAGAGAATGGAAGTAAGCTTAAAATAAAAAAGAAAGAAAGAAACAAACAAACAACCGAACCCTCCCCCCCCCCCCCCCCGGCACATACCCAAAGCACTGAAGTCGAAGGAAACCACACAGTGTCTGTTATACTGTTTGATAAAAGAATACCAAATCAAACCAAACAAAATTCGACCTAGCAAACAAACAAACAAAAAAAAAGCAAGAAACCAAAACCGAACGAAACAAACAAACAAATACAACACAACAAACAACTACAAACCGAAACAAAACACTTCCTTATATCATCAGAATGAAGAATCCAAGGATGAAGTCCAGTGACGATTAGTTTGAAAAATTCTTGCTCTAGGGTAGACAAATTGTAAACATTTCAAATCCAGACATCAGTGACTTGTTTTGATTTTAACGGAAAACGTTGATGTTTTGATTTGAATGTGTTCGGAATACAATCATAACGTAATCAGTATTCTGAGGGATGAAAAAGAAATCACCTGACATTTACATTGACTCGTGGTCAACGTACGGTTGATCAGGTTTGACATCTCCTATCCTGCCTGGGAGTTCCTCAAACAGTTCTACAACCCTATCGTCGGCGGATTTGGCACCAGCGGTCGTTATGACGTCACACCCACTACGTCAACAGGACCTGTGATGTGGAGCGGGGGCAAGAAATATGATGTCGGCATCTTTATGACGGCACATCTCGCATTAGCGGCTCTCTTGTTTGGAGGTACGCGTACACTTCCGCAGAAAATAATTTCTGTGCTGACAATGATACTGTTAAATACATAAGAATGATGATGAGATGATGATGATGATGAAGGTGATTTTGATGGCGATGATGGTGATGGCGATGATGATGATGATGATAATAATAATTATAATAATAACAAATGGTCATAATAATAATAATGATAACAACAACAACAATAATATTACTTACATAGCGCAAACAGTCCATGTCAAAAGCATCTCATTGCACTGTCCAGGAACAGAACACACAATGAGCGTGCACACACATACAGGGGATGATGAGCTAGTATACACTCTACCTGCTGGGCGTGTGATCCTTGACCCAAATTGCCTTCCTGTATCTCTCTTTCTAACATACATACACACATGCGCCGCGCGCGCGCGCACACACACACACACCACACACACACACAGAGCATGCTGAAACCATTAACACTCACCTATGAGGTATTTGACCCTTGATGCAAGTTGTTATCCTCTCTCTCTGTTTTACCCAGTCACACATTAGACTCAGACAAATAGACAGACAGAGAGAAAGACACAACACACACACACACACACACACACACACACACACACACACACACACACACACACACACACCACACACACACACACACAACATTAACACACACATATAGACACACACACACAACATACACACACACATACACGCACATACACACACACGTGCACGCGCGCGTGTGCAACTTAACACAGCACTCGCCATCCCAATACAGTACTGCATCAATTCAATACAGCGCAGCACAATCCAATACAGAACAACCTAAGACAACCCAACACAGCACTACATAACTATACCCCATACATCCCTACCCAATCCAAACCAACACAGCATAATCCAACCGAACCTCGGACAACCTGGTACAACCTAAGCCAGCGCAACTCAACACAACACAGCACAAACACCCCACAACCCAACCCAACCCAACCCAACCCAACCCAACCCAACCAACCCAACCCAACCCAACGCATTACAACATAGCACAATCGTACCGAATCAATTCCAGTACAACTCACTCAACCCAACAAAGTCAAACTAACCAAACGCACTACAGTACAACCAAACCCAACTCAACACAGCACAACCCATCAAATCAAATCCAACACAATACGGGACAGCCGAATTCAGTGCAAAACCCACCACAGCATAACACAATCCAGACCAACAACACAACCCAGCCCAATACAACCCAACCCAGCCCAACACAATACAACCCAGTCTTACGCAACACAACCCAGCCCATCGCAACACAACCCAGCCCAACAACACAACCCAGCCCAACTAAAAAAACCCAGCCCAACAACACAACCCAGCCTATCGCAACACAACCCGGCCCAACAACACAACCCAGTCCAACAACACAACCCAGCCCAACAACACAACCCAGCCCAACAACACAACCCAGACCAACAACACAACCCAGACCAACAACACAACCCAGTCCAACAACACAAACCAGCCCAAGAACACAACCCAGTCCAACAACACAACCCGGCCCAACAATACAACCCAGCCCAACAACACAACCCAGCCCAACTAAAAAAAAACCCAGCCCAACAACACAACCCAGCCCAACAACACAATCCAGCCCATCGCAACACAACCCGGCCCAACAACACAACCCAGTCCAACAACACAACCCAGCCCAACAACACAACCCAGCCCAACAATACAATCCAGCCCAATAACTCAACACAACCCAGCCCAACGCAACCCAACCCAGCCCAACACAACACGTTCAGCCCAATACAACACAACCCAGTCCAACACAACACAACCCACTCTACGCAACATAGCCCAGCCCAATACAACACAACCTACTCCAACACAACACAACCCACCCAACATAACATAACCCAATCCAACACAACACAACCCACTCCAACATAACACAACCAACTCCAACACAACACAACCCACTCCAACATAACATAACCCAGTCCAACACAACACAACCCACTCCAACACAACACAACCCACTCCAACCAACCCAACCCAATCCAACACAACACAATACAATCCAACACAACACAATCCAATTCAACACAACACACCCAATCCAACACAACACATCTCACTCCAACACAACACAACCCACTCCAACACAACACAACCCAATCCAACACAACACAACCCAATCCAACACAACACAACACACCCAATTCAACACAACACATCTCACTCCAACACAACACAACCCAGCCCAACGCAACACAACCCAGCCCAACGCAACACAACCCAGCCCAACACAACAACACAGCCCAGTTCAACGCAACACAACCCAGCCCAATTCAAAACAACTCCAACCAAACACAATAGTTTCATAACCAACTTTACACTTTGATACTCCAGTATCCTGTCCACAAGCATCCTGTCCACCAGCATCCTGTCCACCAGCATCCTGCAATGCCAGCCATGCTAGCAAAGCAAAAACTTAAATTTTGACTCCCTCACCCTGTCTATCAGCGTCCTGTGGGAAGCTGGTGGATAGGGTGAAGAAGTCAAAGGTTTACAGTTTTTGCAGTTGGTGGATAGGGTGCAGGAGTCAAAGGGTTAAGCTGACCTGACTACAAGTAACAATATCGTACAAAACGACAGAGCAAGACAGAAAACCAGTCCAAATCAATCTCACAGCACTAAACACGACACCGTCCCACGCTGTCTTCAACAGATATGGAGAAAGCCAAGAGTAGCGGGGATTTGATGGTGAGGATGGTGAAGCAGCAGCCAGCACTGGACCAGTATTTCTTGTTGCACGTCAACGGCGAGACTGGCGAGCTGGTGCAGGACGGTCCTAAGGATCGCCGCCTTTACTATCGCCTTTTGAGAAATGAGCCTAAGGTGCGATTGGGTTTGTTGTTGTGCTGTTTTCTCTCTCTCTCTCTCTCTCTCTCTCTCTCTCTCTCTCTCTCTCTTTTTGTTCTGTTTTGTTTTTTGTTTTTTTTTGTCTGTCTCTCTTTCTCTGTTCTTATGTATTTGTTTGTCTGTCTGTCTGCCTGGCTCTGTCTGTTTGTCTCTGTGTCTGTTTGGTCTGTCTGCTTGTGTCTGTCTGTCTCTGTCTCTGTCTGTCTGTCTCTCTCTGCATCGCTCTCTCTGTCTGTCTGTCTCTCTGCTTTCTCTTGTCTCTGTTTGTCTGTTTGTCTTTTTCTGTCTGTCTGTCTGTCTTTCTCTTGTCTTTCTCTGTCTGTTTTTCTGCTGTCCTTCTTTTGTCTGTCTGTCTTTCTCTGTCTGTCTGTCTGTCTGTCTCTGTCTCTCTCTTTCTCTCTCTCTGATAGACATACAGACGAAAATGCAGACATAGGTCTTTCATTCTGTAAAACGTCCTGAGACGGCAACTTTGCGCTATTCTAATCTTCCATTCATCTTCCTCTTTCCACACGGCACTGTTACGTTTTATTTCTTTTTGTTTTTAAATAACAAATGAATGTTAGCGACGACAGACGTAGAAAACTGACCAAACACTCTTGTATTGAGTCATTGTTTACAATTGGAAAACATTGGAAAATCACCCACGTTCACTCTCTCTCTCTCTCTCTCTCTCTCTCTCTCTCTCTCTCTCTCTCCCTCTTTGTCTCTGTCTCTCACTCACTCTCTCTCCATCTCTCTGTCTCTGTGTCTGTTTGTCTGTCTGTCTGTCTGTATCTGTGTTTCTCTGTCTCTCTCTGTGTGACTCTGTCTGTTTGACTGTCTGTCTCTCTCTCTCTCTCCCTTTCTCTCTCTGTCTTTCTTTCTCTCGCTCGCCGTTTTTCCTGAACTTAATGATTTACTTTCTGTAAAAGTAAACCATTATATGTCTGTCTGTCAATATTCCTTATTTTATTTTTTAGGGAAATAGTTTTTCTCCGCACCTAGACATCTCTCTGTCCTCTTCATTCATTGTTTTCATGTTTGCGTGTCTGCTGATTAGAAGAAGCGTTGGCAAAAGTGTAGATTTCTGTACGGGATTTGAGCCATAGCGTTGTGCCCGTGTCTTGCATGAAGAACAATGGGCGTAAGGCATTCTTGTGCCAGAGCAATAGAAAACGGGCAATGTCACGACAGAGTCACACAACAATACTAATTATCTGTCCTTCGGATCTCGGTTTGATTCTCTAACGTGACAACCAGTCAAAGACACATTTGTGGAGATATGAATAACTTCAGATAAGGATCCACAGCCATTATGTTAGTGTCTAATTGTATCACTTAAATCCTTACATGACGAGAAGCGAGTCGTCTGTCTTTCTCAGGTCTACTTCCAATCACACGCTATCATCAAATTGATTGATTGATTTGATTGATCTGGTCCAGTTTTTACGTCGACATCCGCCTCAGGTGATAAGGCCGACGGGGATAACCATCCCAGGGAAGTGGGGGAAGGGGGACTTATCTAATCCTATACTGACACCACCAGAACAACAATGATGTTAAGATGAGACAGTGAGAAGGCCAGCTTTAATATAGCACACCCCGGGATTTGAACCCACAAGCATTAGCATGTGAACCCGACTCTCAAACCAGCTGAGCTACTGGGGCCCACTATATCATCAAAGTGTGAAGAGGACAATATTATTATAATGATTGATAGACTCTTCCGTCAGTCTCACGGATGAGCAGGCATACTGGTCCTTTATATCATAGTATGAACTTTTTTTTTCTTTTTTAAGGATCATCGCAGTCAGGAGGTTACCTTTGCGCTCACTTTTTTTCCGTCCCATTTTCTACACCACCTTAATGGCCACAGAAGCTGGTATAGTTTTTGTTTTTGTTTTTTGTGGGTTTTTCTTTTTCTTTTCTTCTTTTTTTTTTTTTTTTTTTTTTTTTTTTTGGTGCAATGCGATGATGTTGATGTCGTTGAGGATGATAATCATGATGCTGTGGAGTTCCACCTCGGATTGAGACTGCCTGACAGGGCTTACTATCATAATATATCCTGGCGTTAACCAGGCCTGAAAGATACAGACACTTGCAGTGTTGGTCAGATGATTTGAGCAACGCCCTAAATGACGCATCCGTGAAGTGGATGAGACTCGACTGTGTGGTCCCAGTCTTTCCAATGAGCCCACAGCACGCCCAACTCCGAGTAGGAGCCAATTAGAGCTGAAATATCCCACGATGAGTTTTGAAGGGACTTTACCACGGCGACTGGTATGAATTTTCATGTGGGTTACAAAATCTATTCTGGAGGTGCATGTTTTATCTCAGGTGTTGCACAGGAAGTAGTCCTGTGGCCTTGGGTTCTGCTTCCGTCAGTTTGAATTCTTTTGAATAAGAGCTGTTCTGTGCTGTTCTGCTGTCATTATATTGTGTGTGTAGTGATGACGCCAGTTTAATCTGTTGCTGGCAGTGTCTTCACAGCCGGTGGAAGTGATGTCACATTTAGGACTACATGTGAATATTTGATCCAAAACGAGTGTGATTGCCCGCGTTCAAGCAAACAGGAACCAGAAAAACACGAAAATAGAATCAGAACACGTATTTAATTTAACAAGACAAGACAAAGTCCAGTTGGCCGAAAATTTGCGCCTGTCTTGTCTTGATGTATTAAATACGCGTTCTGATTCTATTTTCGTGTTTTTGTGGTTCATGTGAATATTTATCAAACACATCACTTTGTATGTCACCAAACTGACACAAGGTAATCGCTTGAAATTCGCGCTGTTCTTGCAAGTCTTCTTACCTGTTTTTATTCGGATGGAATGCGCCCTTCTGATGCCTAAAATATTTTTGTGTAATAACTTTTGGGTTCACCACACTGTGAAAGCTACTGAGTGCTACACACTTAAATAATATGAATCGTAAGTTTTGAGTTTTTCTCTGTCCCATTCTGCCTGTTACTATTTCATCGAGCCTGTTCTGCCTGTTCCCCTCCTCCCCCATCCCCCATCATTTCAAGACCTTGCCAGCATGTAGGGGTTTGTGTAGGTTCAAGGTGTCTGTTTGAGAAGTATTGTCAGATTCGGAGCGCATATAGAATTGTCTGTGGGCGATGAACCGCTACTGAACGAAATACAACGTGCCCTTCTGTCCACCTCACCCCCCCCTCCTTTGCTCTTTTTATATCCACATTCTCTCTGTCTGTCTGTCTGTCTGTCTGTCTGTCTCTGTCTCTGTCTCTGTCTCTCTCTGTCTGTCTGTCTCTCTCTCTTTCTCTCCTGTCCCCTACTCACTCTACGACCTCTATCCTCAGAGATGAATGAAATTCTGCACTACACATAAGGTCACCGTTTGTTTTAAAATTTCATTCACAGGAGCTGTTCTACCAGTTAGGCTACCCAGTCTACTTCCTTCATCACCTATACCAGGTCACCAAGCTGGACAAGTACCTCCGAACGGCAGAGAGCATTCTGGACTTCGCTCTCTCCTGCCACGAGGGCTTCTACTCTCACTTCCTCAATCACAAGGTGGCATGGGGAGCGGGGCTGGTCGCCATGACGACAGGGAAGGAGAAGTATCGCGAGATGTGCGCGAGGTGCGTGAAGTACCTGCTCTCGCTGCAGACAAGTGATGGCGACGTGCTGCGAGAGTTGGGCGCCCAGCCTGGTCTGGATCAGAGCGCCGAAATTCCGGTGTGGTTCTGCGAACTGGCCAACACTTTGGTGGACAGGGATGAGCTGTGAACAGAGCAACGTTTCTAGTTCGTCCACAAGAACTATAAGCTTATGTAACTACCTAAATCATTAGCCTTCTTCTCGTTAGCAGGCTAGACTTCCTGCGAGTACTCCCTATCTAAGCGTATGGATTCATACAAACATACCAACCTAGCAGATGGAGTGGATTTTTTCTTTTTCTTTTTTTTTCCCTTTTAAAAAAAATCTTTCATGTATGACCATTCTAGATTCGCATGGAGGGCCATGATCGCCAACTCCATGCGGCAGGACACTTGATGGTGATGATGATGACGATCGTTCTCTATTCCGCCTTAACGGCAGTACTTCATCTTTGGGTAACAATCATTTACACTGTGTACAATAAGTGTCCCATCAGACTGATGATTAGTTGTGTCTCACTAGATATCTAGTTTATTTTGTTTTACTTTACTTTTACTTTTACTGAATGTTGTTCGTTTACTTGATCTTCTTGTGGAAGATTCTTTAGTTTTGCTTTAATGCAGCGTTTAATCCTGTTCTGAGTTCACACTAGCTGAGCTGTTGATATATTTACGTATAATTTGCATACATGAATAGATCACTGTCTGTTCTGTAACTGACTTAAATTCTTTATGTCGTGCCTATTTTAATATAGTTGTTTCAATAAACATACTGGTCTTTGAAATAACTGGAAACTTGTTTCTTTTGTCCTTTAACTTTTGTAAGGGGGAAGTTTAACCCTTTGACTACCGCACACTACCCACCAATTGCAAAAACGTAACCGTTTCAATCCCTTACACTATCCACCATCTTCCTACAGAAAGCTGGTGGATAGAGTGAGGCAGTCAAAGGGTTAAGGTTTTGCTTTGCTGGCATAGTTGACAACGCAGGGTGTTGGTGGACACAGCGCGGGAGTCAAAGGGTCAAGCAATACTCTCAGTGACGTCTCCGTGAAGCGGATGAGACTCGACAGTGTGGACCAGCTTTTCCCAACGTGCCCGTAGCATACTGAAGGTTAGATAGCGAACGGTCGAAGCAGAAAAATAATAAGTCCCACTCTAACGTTTTAGATGGACTAGTGATCAAACGCATGCTCTCCCAGTCTGCAGTCTGCAGCGTGACCGTTCTGCCACGGTGACTGGTAAAACACAAACAAGCTTATAGTCTAAAATTATCGTGCACATAACTGGGTCAGAACGCTGTGCCCACATAGCTCTGCACCCAGTACCGTTGATCCTGCATTTCGGTGAAAATAAATTATCTTCACACGTCATTTATCAACATGGTATGGTCTGGTGTTTTCATCTCATCTTCTGAATGAATGTACGAGATAACGACTTTCAGAGCAGCGTGTGTGCTGTGTGTTGTTGTGTGTGTGTGTGTGTGTGTGTGTGTGTGTGTGTGTGTGTGTGTGTGTGTGTGTGTGTGTGTGTGTGTGTGTGTGTGTGTGTGTGTGTTGTGTTATGTGTTGTATGTTTGTGTGTGCGTGTGTATGTGTGTGTGTGTGAGTGTGTGTGTGTGTGTGTGTGTGTTGTGTGTGTGTGTGTGTTGTGTTATGTGTTGTATGTTTGTGTGTGTGTGTTCGTTCGTTCGTTCTTTAATTTAACGTCTTTTCACTATAAGTGATATTAGACGGTGTGTGGTGTGTGTGTGTGTGTGTGTGTGTGTGTGTGTGGTGTGTGTGTGTGTGTGTGTGTGTGTGTGTGTGTGTGTGTGTTGTGTTGTGTGTTTGTGTTTGTGTGTATGTTGTTGTGTGTGTGTGTGTGTGTTGTGTTATGTTTGTATGTTGTGTGTGTGTGTGTGTGTGTGTGTATGTGTGGTGTGAGTGTGTGTGTGTTGTGTGTGTGTGTGCGTGTGTGTGTGTGTGTGTGTGTGTGTGTGTGTGTGTGTGTGTGTGTGTGTGTGTGTGTGTGTGTGTGTACGTATACAACGCGCGCATGTATGTATTTGTTTCTGTGTTGATTAATGTTTACACCGACATACGGTTGACTTGTAAACAGCACGATCATGCTCACATATATTCGTTGTTGTTGTTGTTGTTATTGTTGTTGTTCGTGGTCGTCGTCGTCGTTGTCATATTCATTTCTAGGTTTTGTTCAGTCTTTACCAATGTCTAAATTCGACTTTAACATAAAATTGGTCATGTCATCATTGCTTTCTGATTTCACGTTACCTAAATCTTCATCAAAACAACAAGATTACATTACAATTTACACTGTGCTCAAATCTAGAATATACCTTCACCTAGATATCTCTTTCTGCAGTTATAATTTGACAGCCCTGACCCAAATCGCCACCCAGACCACAAGAACGTCTAAACCAATGAACACAAGATAGCAGCTCTCTGTCCCTGTCTCTGTCTGTCTGCCGCTTCTTCTGTCTCTGTCTCTTTCTCTCTCTTATCTCTCTCTCTCTCTCTCTTTCTCTCTCTCTTTTTGTTCTGTGTGTGTGTGTGTGTGTGTGTGTGTGTGTGTGTGTGTGTGTGTGTGTGTGTGTGTGTGTGTGTGTGTGTGTGTGTGTGTGTGTGTGTTTCTCAGTACGGAAAATTAACTGTAGGAAAGAAAGTGAAGAAGGAGAGATTAACATATAATTTCATTTTTGATTAAAAGTCCTCACATACAAAAAGTAATTATGATGGATGAACATTAGTTGAACAAACGGATACCCTTTCCTCGTTTTCCTTGTGTGTTTCAATATTTTTTAACAGTGCCCTGAACTTGCCTCTTTCACTCTCGCTCACACATTCCCACATCCCGACTTTTGTGGGGTTTTGATTTTGTTGTTGCCGTTTCATTTAATAGGGAGATTGTTTCATACATGATTTCAACAATAAATTGATATACATACACAATAGAACCACTCATATCTTAAAGCCACGTTGTCATAATACACAAACACCAACAGTAACTTACAACGTGGCTGTGAGGCTGTCTGTCTGTGTGCCCATGATGAAAACATGTTAGCAAGATTTTTCACCTGTTTCTGAATGGATCTTCATCAAATTTGGGTCAACTCTTTATTCTATTGAAGAGTCTTGGATGCATGTGTTTGGAAAACACAGCACTACGATAGCAGGAAAATGCCTAAAATCAACACTTTTTGAGGAAGATGTATGTCAAGATTCTTGTCCCACAATGGACTCTCTCAACAGCAGACAAGTAGAAAAGTTCCCTCTTATATTTAAATAACAAAAAAGAAAAAAAATGAACTCATCATATCAATTTATTTAAATGATGCTTTTTTTTTTATCCAAGTAAACTTTTCATGATCCCAACAATAAATAGACATACTCACATCTTAAAATCACGTTGACATAACACACAAGCATTAAAAGTAACTCACAACAGGATAATCAAAATCAACTCTTCACAATATAAAAACAAACAAACAAACAAACAAACAAACAAACAAACAAACATACATACAAACCAACAACAAACAACAAACAAACAAACAAACAAACAAACAAACAAAAAATTCTTCAGCGTCCTGTTTCAGTTATCGCATTTTTTCTGCTCACAATTTAAATAGCATAAATGTTTTTTTACACCCCCCCCTCCCCTACTAATCAGTTTCGTCTTCACAGATAGCGTACTACAGGCTATATAATCTCATACAAAACACTTAACTAATAACAATAAACTACTGTGATGACTGCCAAATGGATCTAGGATCCATCAACACTATAATACTCGCACCACTGCACAAAAAAACAGGCAAGGGACAAATCCTGCCTTCTTGGAATTATTTAGCTCTCTGTCTTCCAGATTCAAAATCTCAGATAACCAAGAATTTTCACTTTTCACAAGAAAATTCACTCCGCGTTACTCGAAGTGGCTTATCTCCCTTTATCACGGTTCTACACCACATCTTACAAATATCTAAAATCATCACAATTGCTTGTTCTTGACGGTGTGTGAACAGCAGTTTCTCAAGATATTCTGACAATATTTACATTCTGTTCCCGCTGTTGACACAATAATTCTTTTTGTTTTTTCATTTCACGTCAAATTGTATTTCATCTTACACTTTTTCAAGTTCATAGTGACCTTGTGAAGTTCAAAATCTGGGGTTTCTTTGATAATTTGTATATAGAAAGAGATATTTTAAAGAAAGACTTGTTTTTCTTTCTCTTTTTTTATGGTTCTTAACCTTTTTTCTTTTTTCTTCTTCTTTTAATTCAATCTTACAATGTATGCAGGGTGTGGTGGTAGAAGAAACTACGACATTTTCCACGCTGTTTCAACTCTCAGCCCTCCATCTCTTGATCGCACCTCTTTTTTTCTTGGAGCAGAAGACATACAAGACACTACCATATAAAAAAAACACACACCCTGTTGTGGGCGTAGCGAAAATCTCCCTGTTATTGTGCGCGGAGTTTATCTAGAGAAGGCGGATTGCCTTGGCAAATTGTGAATGTAAAGAGACGGCAATATAAGACGGTTAGTCTCTTGTCCCTAAACAAATTGGGCCGTGAGCTTTTCGCGTGCTCCTATTGAACAGAAGGGCTCATTACGGGGTGTGGAGACTTTGCTTTGCTAGGCGATCCCTCGTTTTAGCAGCGAACCGTTGCAGCCCCCTCGCGTGCTTCAAAGACTTGGCGCCGCGCTCCTTTCCCAAGAACATGACGAAAATGCCCGGCGAAGATGCTATCTTCGTCGGCGCGGTTCAGTGAGTGTACAGAACGAGTGACCGTGTTAGGAAAGTCGAGTGTCATCAATATACCAAACCCCAAAACAGCCTACTGTGCGTCATCGCATTCACGTGGTTTTTATTTGTTTGTTTGTTATTTTGTTTGTTGTTTTTTTGTTTCTGTTTTTTTTATAAACAGTATCGATGTCTATGAGGACGTTACATGCAGAATGACTGGGAAGGAGAAAGGAGAATCAGGCTGTGGTTTACAATCCGCCAATACATTTATGTGTCTTTACTGATAGATCAAATATATACTATGCACGTTAAAGATCCCCTGTAAGTTATGTCGACGGCTTGTTTATGTAAATGATGAAAACACCCCAAGTATGCACGCCCACCAAAGACGCAGATCGTGCAAAAACATAGTAGGATGCGGTCAGCTGACCTAACGGCTTGAGTTGTCCGGGCTGT
>CM060305.1:41556319-41561319 GCA_030674185.1 Monoplex corrugatus | reverse complement strand
CGGTCAGTTAGAGACGAAGGGGGGTGGATATATTTTATTCCGTTTCTATGTGAAGTTCTTTGTTTTTTGTTGTTGTCATTTTTCCCAGACACAGATATACATTTCACTACAATGCAGCCTAGGTTGTGCTAATGACAGGTTAACACAAAACCCAAATGTTTTGTAAGACCTTATGACTATATAACAACATAGTGGAATGTCGTCAGCTCAGCTGACAGATTTAGTTATCCGTTTTGCAGTGAGTAAAATGACTTTAGAGAATAGCCCTATTCAAATTCGTTCCCTCTGATTAATAATCCACAATTAAACCTGATCAAACCATAAATGAGTTATCTTACAAACGTTGAGTGTACCACTTCCAAATGTTATATCGTTTCGGAGTTACGAGATATAAATGTTGGAGGATACTTTCTTTTGCTGGTCAATACAACCGATGTCTATTTTAGTTAAAAATCAAAGCGAGTCCGCCCAGAAAATATATGTATTCAGTAACAGAGACACACAAGGATGGAAGCGTACAGAAGCACGGGCCCATTCCCAACCAACCCCCTTCCCCTTCAAAACACACATACATTTTACTAAGTCAACACTTTGAGCCCAAAAAGGGTTTGAAACGAAGAAGCATACAACACAGATGACAAATAGTTTGAAATGCAAACACACTGCAGTTTTTTTTTCGAATACTTGAAAAAAGTGAATATATAGGCCTATATAGCCTGTTTTTCTTCCACTAAACTTAAAGTGATGTAGCTATGCTGCATAAACTGTTTTGCCTCCCCAAAGTAAACAACACATAACAGTAAAATCATTGCAAACCATATCCATTTCTGTTTGGACAAACAAGGCCATTGGTTCAAATTATTCCTTTGAATCAAAACAGTTTTGATCTTCTAAACATTGCAAATGGCCATACATCAAATCAAAATGTAAGCAAGAAAAATGTTTCCTCTCTATCTGTCTCTCTCTGTGTACTTTCTTTCTGTTGCTTTCTAATATGCACACACAGACACACACACACACACTCACACACATATATATATATACATGTGTGTGTGTGTGTGTGTGTGTGTGTGTGTGTGTGTGTGTGTGTGTGTGTGTGTGTGTGTGTGTGTGTGTGTGTGTGTGTGTTTATGTGTGTATGTATATGTATATGTATGTACAGACGAATTGAAGAACCTGTCCACAGGAAAAAGACATGCACATCAACTGGTTGCCAAAAATCGAAAGATGGAAAAAGACAAAATATTAGACAGATGGGGAGAGTACATTAAAGATCTTTTTGAAAAGGACAGAACAAAGAGAGAACTTTGAAGGACCATCCATAATGAAAGATGAAGTTACAGCAGCACTCAAAAAGATGAAACCAGGAAAATCCCCAGGACCAGACAACATTATTACAAGATGATTAAAGTCCTGGAGGAATTTGGTATTGAAAAAATAACAGTCCTCCTAAATGAAATTTACGACACTGGAAAAATCCCCAACGGTATATCAAAATCAATTTTCATTGCTCTTCCAAAGAAGACAGGGGCTATAGAATGTGAACTCCATCGCACAATCAGTTTAATGAGTCATGTAACAAAAATCATATTAAGAATAATCATGATGAGGACAAGGAATAGAATCAAAAGAGAAATAGCAGATGAACATTGTGGATTTGTAGAAGGGAAAGAAAATATTAATGCCATATACATCCTAAGAACTATCATAGAGAGGTCAATCGAAATGAATAAGGATTTATATTTATGCTTTGTTGATTATACCAAGGCTTTCGATCGGGTAAGACATGAAGAATTGATCAACAAACTAGAAATACTCAATATTGATGGAAAAGATCGACAAATAATCAGAAATATGTATTGGGAACAAACAGCTGCAATGAGAATAGAAAACGATATAAGCTCTTTCCAAAACATCAAAAGAGGAGTCAGACAGGGTTGTGTTTTGTCACCAGATCTGTTTTCACTTTACAGCGAAACATCGTGAGAAACCTGGAGGAAGACCTTGGATTAAAGGTTGGAGGAAAAATGATAAACAACATTTGATACGCAGATGACACAGTGCTGGTTGCAGAAAATGAAAGGGACCTACAAAACCTTGTGAACATACTAGAAATAGAAAGCAAAGGTAAAGGGTTGGAACTAAACAGCAGGAAGACTGAAGTCACGGTGATCAGTAAAAAACATGACATCCCCTCATGCAAAATAACAGCAAACGGCACAACCTTCAGACAGGTTGATAAGTTTAAATACTTTGGAACGATCATTTCACCAGACGGCAGATGCACATCAGAAATAGCCCCCCCAAAACAACATTGAAGAAGATAAAAAGCATTCTTACCAACAAATGCCTATCAATAAACATCAGGAAGAGAGTTCTTGAATGTTATATAGAACCAATACTCTTATACGGTTGTGATGCGTGGACAGCAGTCAAAAAGCAAAGCCAGAACAAGATTGAGGCAGCCGAGATGTGGTTTCTGAGAAGAATGTTGAGAGTTCCATGGACAGCAAAGCAGATTAACGAGACAGTCTTGATGGAGGCAGACACAAGAAGATCATTCATAAGGAAGATTAGGAAAAGATAGGCAACATTTGTAGACCATTTTATGAGGAGGGGGGAATCGCAGCACCTGGTCACGACGGGAAAGCTGGAGGGGAAGAGAGCACCAGGTAGACCCAGGGAGAAGATACTAGACAGACTTGCAGAGTGGCTGAGGACAAAGAGGGTGGAAGAGATGCTTGAGGCATCAAGAGATAGAGAGAGATGGAAGTCCATGATCGCCAACGTTATGCGGCAAGGCACCTGATGATGAATGATATGTATATATATATATATATATATATTATATATATATATATATATATATATATATATTCACAAACACGCACACATACACACAGACACACAAACACCGACACAGACACACACACAAACATACACACACACTAACACACACGCACACACACGCACATACACACACACACACACACACACACACACACACACACATACACACACACACACACACACACACACACACACACACACATACACGTGGCTCTTGGGGAATGTGAATTAAGACGACAAAAGTGAGTGGGTCGGCAAGTAACACCAGGTGTAAAAAGTAGGCTGACTGATAGTTCACAAGTGTCAATAGACTACGGCACTTCATCTCTACAAACTCAAGGTGCTGTCGTGGTCTCAAATTATTCCAGGCATACTCACATCTGTGGACCCCTCAACACAATATTCATGCCAACTATTTGGTCTGATGGATGGACAACTGATTGATAATAGACAGACCGTTGATTATCTTTTTCTCATCGGGGAATTTGGAATTTATTCTGGTGGGATTTATAGCACTGGGACAATTCCATGCGCACTCCACTGTCTGCCATTTGTTATCTAGCAGACGTCTTAAGCCTGCGAAAAACCCTTGTCACTGGTGAGGCCTTGAAATGTAGTGGTTGAAGTTAACAGTTTTAATTTCAGTTTCTCATGATGACGTCTCCGTGCTCGGAATGAATTCCATATGCGCTAACGTCAGTGGTGCCCTGTGATGGAGAAGATCAAAGAATTATCATGGCACAAGTCTTAAGCCTGCACATAAACCCATGAGCCGGCCAGGTCCTGAGGTTCTACCTAGCCTATATGCACTTCGCGGGACCATTAACCCTTTGACGCCCGTACCCTATACACCAACAGCAAAAACTTAATCCTTTGATTTCCTCACCCTATCCAACAGCTTCTGCAGGAAGAAATCAAAGGGTTAAGGTTTTGCTTTGCCAGCATGGTTGACAATGCAGGATATCTAGTGAGCAGGATGTGGGAGCCAAAGGGTTAAGGGCGTCTCTGTAGCACAATCGGTTAGCGCGTTCGGCTGTTAATAATAATAATAATATATTTTATTTATATAGCGCAAAATCTTGATAAAATCAAATCTAAGCGCTGAGCGTATACATGCATACATACCTACATACATATGAGCGTATACATGCATACATATATGCATACATACTTACATACATAAATCTAAGCTGAGCGTATACATGCATACATACATACATACATAAATCTAAGCGTATACATACATACATACATACATACATATACTACATACATACATACATACATACATACATACATACATACGTACGCACAAAAGGTTGACGGTTCGAGCCCACCCAAGGACAATTTTTTAGCGGGTCGCCCAGGGACTGACTCTCTGTGAGCATCGGCACCAACCTGCCAGCTGTAATTGTTTGTGAGGAGGTCTGGCGCGGGCCAGGGCTGAGGAAACGTGAGCTCCTCCACGACTTTTGTCTGTTTACTTCTCTGTAAATCTATGAAACATTAAGCAGCAGAATGAGTACAGCATTAAAATGGGCAGCGAACAGACTAGTTTGTGTTGTGTTTTGCGGGCTAGGATTGAACTGGAAACGTCAGATCTGGAGCCCACAGTTCTATTACACACCAGTTTTTGTTTCATGGGGCTAGGATTGAACTGGAAACGTCAGATCTGGAACCCACAGTTCTATGACACACCAGTTTTTGTTTTGTTTTGCGGGGCTAGGATTGAACTCGAAATGTCAGATCTGGAGTCCACAGTTCTATTACACGAGTCAGCCAGCCTGAGAGTTAGAAACTGTGAACCTATTCGAGATTCGAACCTACAACCCCTGCATCATCAAGCATGGCGCTATAACCACTATTGTTTCATCAAAGAGTACGGCAGAATCAGATATTCCTCTGCATTCTCAAACGTTTACGCAGCACGACGTAACTAGCATGTACTGCCTCCAACGTGTTTTGTATCGATCAGAATCCACTCCCGATTTTAATTCAATTGACCCATAAAACTGCACTCACAACGGTGTGCTTTCCCAAACTGCGCAGATGGCTTGCAGCTACCACTCCTCTCCCCCTCCCCCTTCACCTTTCCCCTCCCCCTTCACCTCTCCCTTCAATACCCGTCCACTTCCATTCCCATTCCTTCT
>CM060305.1:41536319-41541319 GCA_030674185.1 Monoplex corrugatus | reverse complement strand
AACTTTATATTAAAAAACTACTTTTCTCAGAATGAAGATGGTTAAGTTATATTAAAAACACTACTTTGCACAGGATGAAGATGCCTAAGTTTATATTAAAACACTACTTTTCTCAGGATGAAGATGGCTAACTTTATATTAAAACACTACTTTGCGCAGGATGAAGATGTTTAAGTTTATATTAAAACACTACTTTTCTCAGGATGAAGATGGCTAAGTTATACCAAAACACTACTTTTCACAGGATGAAGGTGCCTAAGTTATAGTAAAACACTACTTTGCACAGGATGAAGATACCTAAGTTTATATTAAAACACTACTTTTCTCAGGATGAAGATGGCTAACTTTATATTAAAACATACTTTTCTCAGAATGAAGATGGTTAAGTTTATTAAAAACACTACTTTGCACAGGATGAAGATGCCTAAGTTTATATTAAAACACTACTTTTCTCAGGATGAAGATGGCTAACTTTATTAAAACACTACTTTGCGCAGGATGAAGATGTTTAAGTTTATATTAAAACACTACTTTTCTCAGGATGAAGATGGCTAAGTTATACCAAAACACTACTTTTCACAGGATGAAGGTGCCTAAGTTATAGTAAAACACTACTTTGCACAGGATGAAGATACCTAAGTTTATATTAAAACACTACTTTTCTCAGGATGAAGATGGCTAACTTTATATTAAAACATACTTTTCTCAGAATGAAGATGGTTAAGTTATATTAAAAACACTACTTTGCACAGGATGAAGATGCCTAAGTTTATATTAAAACACTACTTTTCTCAGGATGAAGATGGCTAACTTTATATTAAAACACTACTTTGCGCAGGATGAAGATGTTTAAGTTTATATTAAAACACTACTTTTCTCAGGATGAAGATGGCTAAGTTATACCAAAACACTACTTTTCACAGGATGAAGGTGCCTAAGTTATAGTAAAACACTACTTTGCACAGGATGAAGATACCTAAGTTTATATTAAAACACTACTTTTCTCAGGATGAAGATGGCTAACTTTATATTAAAACATACTTTTCTCAGAATGAAGATGGTTAAGTTATATATTAAAAACACTACTTTGCACAGGATGAAGATGCCTAAGTTTATATTAAAACACTACTTTTCTCAGGATGAAGATGGCTAAGTTATATCAAAACACTACTTTTCACAGGCTGAAGGTGCCTAAATTATAGTAAAACACTACTTTGCACGGGATAAAGATGCCTAAGTTATATCAGAACACTACTTTTCACAGGATGAAGGTGCCTAAGTTATAGTAAAACACTACTTTGCACAGGATGAAGATGCCTAAGTTATATTAAAACATTGCTTTTCGCAGGATGAGGATGCACTAAATTATACTAAAACACTACTTTTCACAGGATGAAGATGCCTAAATCATACTAAAATACTGCTTTTCACAGGACGAAGGTGCCTAAGTTATATCAAAACATTGCTTTTCACAGGACGAAGGTGCCTAAGTTATATCAAAACACCAAGTTTCACAGGATGAAGATGCCTAAGTAATATCAAAACATTGTTTTCAACCTGACAAAGATGCCTAAGTTATACTTCAAAATACCTTTTTTTTTTTTTGCTTCCAAGGTTGGTTTCTTTTTGTGTCGTTAGTCCTCGTGAATGGGTTATTCTAATCTAAAATGTATCTATAAGTGGCTATTCCACGTTAAGTCTTAATACACCAGACAAACTATGGTAAAACAAAAACAAAAAACGTAAACAAGGCATGAATCCATGCTGATATACTTAGTATCATGCAACAATTTGATTTGCAGGCCTATCTTAACGCGCATTGTGGCGGTACCATCTCTGTGAAGTGAAGCGACAGGACATATGGACATCTACAACTCTGATGGCCACCAAGTTCCATAGCAGTCAACCTTTAACAGTCAGCATGGCTTTTAACTGTTGTCTTTTATTTTAACCTGGTTGTCGTTTTTGACATGGTGTTTGCCCTAATATGGCTCTAGTAGTCGGCTGGGCTATAAGCAATATGAGTTTGAACATGAGCAGGACCTGAAACAGAAAAATGTAAGCCAAACAAACTTCGGCCATGTTCATTGCCAAATGTGGTTCGACCATGTATCGACGTCGAAAAAATGAGAAATAGTAACAGACGGACTGAGGCTAGGTAGCCTTTGACCCAGACGATTGATATGTCCTTAAACACTCGACAAAGTCCTGTTGATATATTCATTTGTCATCAGATACAAACACAAGCTTGTCTTAGTCATAGTACTTGCCAGCGTTCAAGCAAACATAACTCAGAAACACATGATAATAGAATGAGAACGCGTATTTAATTCACAAAATTAGACAGGTGTAAATATTCGGCTAACTGGCTTTTGTCAAGCGCACATAAAAGACAGCAAAGAAACAAATTCACAAACCTAAGGGGGAAAGAAACAAGACAACAACAAAACCCACAAACAAACCAGAGCTTTTCTGATGTTTCGGTTGAGAGGACATAATTAGAGTCTAATGATTACAGACCTGCTTGCCCGGAGTTGATCTCAGTTCGCCTGCTTATTCAATTTCCGAAGAAAAAGGTAACATTATTTCATATTGAAAAAAAATCTCTCTCTTTGTCTCTCTCAGTCTCTCTGTCTCTGTCTCTCTCTCTCTGTGTCTCTGTCTGTCTGTTTGTCTGTTTGTCTGTCTGTCTGTCTGTCTGTCTGTCTGTCTGTCTGTCTGTCTCTCTGTGAGTTTGTCTGCGACATATGAAAAAAATATCTGAATACTATTTTTTGAGCTCATCGAAATCTTACCATATGCTTGGCAAAGGTATAAACTGTAAGGCAATCGCAAAAGTCTGCGGGTGAAATGTGAAACTCCAGAATTAAGGTCTTATGGGCCAAAAATGTACCTAAAATCAACACATTTTGAAAAAAGATATGTAGATATCACTTTCTCACAAACTTCTAATAAGTTTCGCCGTTGTGACAGTCATCCATTGTCGTTAATGCATGACAACTTTTATCTGAATCAAAACTTTTTCATAGCCACAGCGAACTTGAGAGAAAGAAGTTGTGGGCTTTCTGTAATAATCTTTGTATAGAAAAAAGATTTGTTAGAATGGTTTAACCATCTTCTCTTTAAACAATTTCGAATGTGGAAAAACAATAGAACTAACAACTAAAAAAAAAAAGGGCACCAGAGATCAACATACAGATGACGCACTTGGTCGCCTCATTATGAATGTTTCACAACTCAAGTCAGACTTGGGTAGGCCCTGCTACGTGCCTCTTAAACCTTTCACTGACAATGAAATACTTTCATTGTGACTTTGTTTAAATGTCAGTTGACAATATCGTCTGGAGACGCTCCAGGAAATGGTAGTTCCTCTCACGGTGAGTACTACAACCTGACATTTGGTTAATCACCCACAAATGACTGAGAAAGACGGTATTAACAGTGGTTTTAATGTTGTCACGAGGTGGAAATTCCGTAAACATCGAAACTGATAAAAATGAAATCATTGAAAATTATTTCAGAAAATGTTCTTGTTACCCTTCACCTATCCCGTGACGGTAAGTATTATGAGTCTGTTACTACTGTGTTGGCAATAAGCTGTCTCCGGTCTGACTGTTCTGTCTTCTTCTTTATTTTCATCCATCAACGTCAGTTAATATTTTATTTTCTGTTTATTCCGTTCTTAAGACCTTTCTAATTGTATGTCTAGCGGAAATCAATCCCCTTCAACCGGATGTTGTTTGTTCATTTTGTCCTCAGCCTTTTGCTATTTCTGGATCCTCTGTCTGAGCCGTGAGGTGTACTCCGTAGCAGACTGATGATCAAGTTTTCCCCTTTCGTCTTTTTATTCTAAGTCTTCCAAAGAGTGTAATGGTCTACTGGCGTTTGTTTGGGAGTTTATTAAACAAAATTATGGGCACACAAGATGCTGAAGATTTGGCAGAAGTCCTTAAAAACATTAATAGGTGTACTCACACATGATGCCAAATATTCTGTGAAAGTCTTCCATCCTCCTGCTGAGGTCTGACGTCTGAGTGCTGTTCATGTTTATACGCATATAGAAAAAAATTGACAAGATGAGTATGAATCTTATTTAAAACATGCCAGACAGTTTGTTTCTTCCTCTCAGGCTAGCTTCAGATCCTCTTTCTCTTTCTGTCTTTCTGTCTCTGTCTGTCTGTCTCTCTCTCTCCCTGTTTCTGTCTGTCTGTCTGGCTGGCTGGCTGGCTGGCTGGCGGGCCGGCTCTGTCTCTCTGTCTTTGTCTCTATTTTTCTGTCTCTCGGCCTCTCTCTGTCTCTCTGTCTGTCTCTGTCTCTCTCTGGTTCTGTTGCTCTCTCTGTCTTTCTGTCTCTCTCTGGTCTCTGTCCCTGTCTGTTTGTCTGTCTGTCTGTCTGTCTGTCTGTCTCTCTCTCTATCCTTGTGTCTGCACACATGTGCAATAATGTCTTTTTGCCAGACTCTCTGCTTTTGATCAGTTGTGATTGATGGTTATCTCCCAGTTTGTACACCAGTTATGTTCTGTTCTCCACGCTCTGCCCAGATGTTGTGATGGCTCTATGATGGATGCCCTTGTTACTTGTCAAAACCGTAGGGTATTTTTAGACATAATTCTTTATCTATAACTATGTTATGGCCATGTGTTTCAGTTCCCTTTATATCTTTTGGCTAGCACAAAGCTGGTTTCTTCTTGTTCTGATCTTGCCTTGTTAGGTCGTCAAAGCATATGCAAGGTTTAAGCTTTCTTGAAGGATAGATAATTATTTAGACCGAAAATGCTTTAACACTCAGGCGCAGAAAAACCGACAGATACAGGCACAGATACAGGTACAGACAGACAGACAGACAGACAGACAGACAGACAGACAGACACACGCACACACACATACTCTCTCTCTCTCAGTGAGAGAGAAAGAGAAAGAGAAGAGAGAAAGAGAGAGAGAGAAAGAGACAGAGAGAGAGAAAGAGAGAGAGAGAGAGAGAGAGAGAGAGAGAGAGAGAG
>CM060305.1:41521319-41528819 GCA_030674185.1 Monoplex corrugatus | reverse complement strand
GGGGGTACGTTTGGAGTGGGGATGTTAAAAGATAAACATGGCAAGAAGAAAAACACCATCAGAAGTAAGAACAACTCTAGCAGCATCGGCAACAATGGCATCGGCGGTAATGTAAACAGAAGCAGTCTTGCAAAGCTGAAAAGTGCTCCGGCTTAAAGGATGAAATTGTTAGGTAATGTCATCTAAACTTTTTGGATAATCTGATTACTGTGACTATTTAACAAGGGAAACAAAATAAAGAAACGATAAACAAACATAGAAACAAAAAGACAAACACCGAAAGGTCGACCAAAGGACATAACTCTTGAGAGTCACGGAAGAAATTATCTCCCTTGTTGTGAAACTTCTCAAATCTACCCATTCAGCTAGCATAGAAGCAGATACAAAGCACAAAAACTGTAAGCTCAGAACACTCCTTTGAAAAGGTCGGTTTAGAATTACAGTAATGGCAATCGCCGGAAAAGAAAAGAAAAGAAAAGAAAAGAAAAGAAACAAACGAAGAAACAACAACAACAACAACAACAACAAAAATGCCCACTAACACCACCACCACCACCAACAGCAGGATACAATGAACCAACCAACCACAGAATAAAAGTCTGAAACAGAAATGACATTGGCAGAACAATACACATGTGCGCACGTACACACGCACACACACATATACACACACAAACAACACACACACACACACACACACACACACACACACACACGCACACACACATACACACACACAAACACACACACATACACACACACACATACGCATATACATACGCACACACACACACACACATGCGTGCGAACGCGCGCGCACATGTACACATACCCTCAGACACATACTGAAACGAAAGGGAAAAAAAAGAGAGAAAATTTGTTATATAACTGAACCATTTTCTGAAGAAATACAATGCAAATGAACGATATGCCATTACTATGTATGTTTATGTCTATACATTCCAAGATGTCCGTGCTCAGAGAGCTAGAACAAAAATACAGTGTTAAAAGAAGACCGCTAAAGCGACGCACAAATACTTTCAAGGCTAACTTTAACTGTTGTGACATCAACACCACCAACTGGGAAGACAGTACTAGCTCACAACAGTGTAAGCTGGAGACAACAGTGTATACAGGGCACAACCACATTTGAACAGCACATAACAATTACTATGCGTTCAGCAGAAGAGGAACCGGAGAAGCAGAACCCAAAGCCGCAAGACTCTTTTCCATGTAGCACCGGCATACTTTTAGAATCGGTATTTACCTCGACCGTCCACATCATTGATGCAAATTTGGCAAAAACAAAACACAGACAAACAAACAAACAAACAAACAAACAAACAAACAAACAAAAACAAACAAACAAACAAGCAAGCAAACAAGCAAAGAAGAAAACGAGCAAGCAAGCAAACCAACAAACACCGAGAAAATCTTACTAACACAATTTTGTAAGACAGAGTCACACACATTTCTCCGGTCGATATGGGACAATCGTGATTCAGAAATATCATTGGGTGATATGCTGTATGTGTATGTGTGTGTGTGTGTGTGTGGGGGGGGGGCATTTGTGTGTGTGTGTATGTGCGTGTATGTGTGTTTGTTTGTGTGCGTGCATAAGCGTGCGCACGCGTGTGTGTATGTGTGTGTGTGTGTGTGTGTGTTCTACCAGGCAGCGAAACAACCAAATTATTTACTACCACCCCTATCACAACCACAACCACAGCCACAACCACAACCACCATAAGAAGAACAGCATCAGTACAATTGAAATCGTGACAGTTGTGTTTTTCTGACGATATGACTTTGGCACTTGTTGAGTAACGAAGCGAAAGAAAAGCGAGACAGAAGAAGAAGAAAAAGAAAAAGAAAAAAAAACAAGAAGAAGAAGGAAAAAATAAAGAAAGATAGAAGAAGAAAAAGAAGAAGAAAGAAGAAAGAACAACAAGAAGAACAACAAGAAGAACAAGAAGAACAAGACAAGAAGAACAAAAGAAGACGACGAAGAAGACGACGACGACGACGACGAGGAAGAAGAAGAAAATGAAGAAAAAGAAGAAGAAGAAGAAGAAGAAGAAGAAGAAACTGCGCCAAAACCCAAAACAAAGGAAAGTCGGTAGCAAGCGTAACTCAGTCTTGTGGGGACATTTGTATGGCAGACTCTTAATATCAACACGTAGCTATCTGTTGCTGGATTGGAAAGAGCACGACCTATTGTATTTCCCATTTTCCTATTTTAACCGTCTTTGTAATCTCCCTTTTTTCTGTTTGCCTCTATATTTTTAGACACGACAACCAAAACAGATTATACGAATTAGTTACCTACACTTTGTGGCTCCGTATAATCACATCAGATTTATGATAAACAAGAAAAATAAAGTATGTTAAGTTTCAGTATGTATCCACCAACGTCTGGGTCATCATAACAGGGGAAAAAACAACAACAACAACAACCGAAAACAATTGTTTATAAACTAACGGGTTTATTACCAATCTCTGTACAAGTTTAACAAGAAGCACGTGTTTCAGTCCCATCCACTTCACCGATGCGTCATTGAGGTGTTGCTCAAATTTTCTGACCAACACCGCAGATATCTGTTATGTTCATTCACTTTTCGTATTTGTTCCTTTTCATTTCTTTCTTTTGTCATAGTGGATTTACCATGTGAAAACTCTCGCTGCTCTCCCTTTTGAGAGCGTGTCGCCGCAGTGCAGCGCCACCCGAATATTTTTTTTACCAAGACTTTGAAATGTAGAAAGCTAACTGGCCTTCAAAGGGAGGCACCCGGGAAATCAACCTATCTCTCCAATGCTTTTATATCAGATCAGTCGGGCCAAAGTCAAGCTCTTCGCGATTTCCAACTGCTGTGGGATCTTAAACGTGCGCAGGCCAGAAGGCACACGGGCCCGACGCGTTTGTCGGCCACTTCCTAAGGACTAGACGTTCAGTTCGATTTTCCGGTCAAACTGAAGAGACAAGCCAGGGCCTCAACCGGAAACTAACCCTGGAACCTCGAGTTTAGTTATTGGCAGGCGAACGTCTGAACCATTTTGCCACTCTTCCTCTTTTAGCTGTCCGTCTTAATATTTCCTCATTATGGTGATGTCCAAGTAGATCATTCATAAGAAATTAGGAAAAGACAGGCAACATTTATAGGTCATTTTATGAGGAAAGGGGATTTGGAGCACCTGGTCACAACAGGAAAGCTGGAGGGAAAGAGAGCACCAGGTAGACCCCGGAAGAGAATGGTGGACGGACTTGCAGAGTGGCTGGGGATAAGGAGGGTGGGGGAGATGCTGGGTGCAACTAGAGATAGAGATGGTTGGAATTCCATGGTCGCCAACGCCATGCGGCAGGGCACCTGATGATGATGATGATGATGGTGATGTCAGATTACTGTTTCATAGGCCCATTCTTCTGTTGCCATTCTCCATTTCAAGACCTTGCCAGCGCATAAGGTATTGCGCACGCTCGGGGAGATTGCCACATAATTCCTGGCAGATTTGGATGGAGCGCATATGGAATTGTCCTTGTGTGATGAATCCCTGTTGAAATTAATTTCAAACTCCAAACTGACAGTTACAAGTATTTATGAAAGTGGTCATCTGCGATCTGTAGTGAACATTTGAATGACTGAACTGAGCTGAACAAGCTGAACTGAAACGTGATAGTAGTATAGTAGTGATTGTTATCTTCAGTTTACTTAGTCTGTCACCTACTAATCCCCTGCTGTCAACCGATAGCAACAAAGAGAGAAGAAGAAGAAGAGAAGAAGAAAAGAAGAAGAAGAAGCAAGTCAGTCTACTAGAATTTTTTTTTCTGAAATGAAATGCCAAGTAGTTCGTCTATGATGTGACTTAGTAGTTCAGCACACGATGATTTCATTTGATTTCATTTGAAAATATTGAATACATGATGCAGTTTTGGAATTGTTTTGCACACCGTGTTGATACACACATCGCGCGCGCTCTGATAGAAATTAAAGGGAACGAGAAGAAAAGAAAGACGCATATAAGGATCCTCCTCTGACAAAACTCACTACATAAACGCATCACTCACACTTCAAGAATTAAAAGATACCGTTCAATCAATTCCAAGTAAAAAGACATCAGTTGGACTAGATGCAATTTCCAATGAGATGCTGTAAAAAGTTTACCAGAAAATGTTATAATCTTGCCACATAACATATTTGAAAAATGCTGGAATAGTGGGAAAATGCCCAACAACTGGAAAGAAACAATAGTGGTTCCGATACTAAAACCAGGTAAATGTAATACCGATTTGAAAAACTGCAGGCCAATTGCATTAACATCACACGCATGTAAACTAATGGAGAAAATAATCTCAAAGAGACTGATGCACTATTGTGAAAAGAATAAAATAATACCAGTAAATCAGGCGGGATTTCGAAAAGGCAGGTCACCAGTAGAAATCCTAACAAAGCTAACTACTAACATAAAACAACCATTTGCAAGATGTCATTGCGTTTTAGCTACATTTTTTGATATAACTAAAGCATACGACCAAGTGTGGCACTCCTGATTGTTACTTAAATTTAAAAGTATTGGGCTGACAGGTCGCATTTATGACTATGTTAAGTGTTTCCTAGAAAACAGAGTATTTCAAACGAGGATTGAAAATGTATATTCCGCGAAACGAATTCTTCAAATGGGTGTCCCTCAGGGATCCGTTATAGCTCCCCTTCTTTTCATGATATTAATGCATGACTTACCCAGTAAAATATCTAAGTATGTAGTTTTAGCTCAACATGCTGACGATTTATGTATGTGGATGCAGGTAAATATAAAAAGGAAAATGCTTTGCGCTGTATTAATTATACACGCATTTGCTACCAATTAGAACTTGATAAAATAGCTAGATACATGGTAGAAAATGGGTTGCATCTATCCCTGGAAAAAACACAAATAGTTTTGTTTAATAGTGGAGCTAACCCAGCAAATATTCCCACTTTCAAACTGGGAGATACTCTTCTTCAGTATAATGAGTCGATTAAATTCTTAAAAGTTTTCCTTACAGCAAAATTATCTTGGAATTAGCATATTAAATATTCATCAACCATAGCTCAAAAAGTTTGAATTTGTTGAAAACAGTTTGCAAACAGACATGGGGTCAAGATTCATCAACACTTGTTGATCTTTGTAAATCGCTTTTTAGATCTAAATTAAGCAACGCCCAAAAATCTTTTAAGTGCACCGAAACACTTACTAAAACAACTGCAGAGCACAGATTGTAAAGGTTTCAAACTTGCGCTGGGTCTTCCAATGCATGCTTCCTGTCTTTGCACATATAATGAAATCAAACTGTTGCCACTTGATGAGCAAAGGAAAATCGTTTCTACTAATTTTTTGTTAAGAAACACCACCCTAGAAAACATCTCAGAAACAGAAATTAAATTGAAATCAGATACGACTTTCCAAACAGAGCTAAATCAATATCTTCACAGGTCACACTTGCAACATACACATCTGACGTCATGAAATGCTCAGGAATTGATCTAGACGTAGATCCTGTATCTACAAGACCTTCCTTTTCGCCAGTACCCAGTTGGGGACTCCAAAGAGCACGATTTGACGTACACCACACTAATGTTAAAAAAGAAGATAATATAAACTTACTGGCAAGTCAGGTTAAATGTCATACAAAGGACTTATATTCCGATCACTTGAAAATTTACACTGATGGATCAATAATTGAAAGAAAAAGCAGGCTCAGCGTTTTTAATACCTGCTCTCAAAATTGAAAAATCTTTCTGTATAGTACTTGATAAATATGTCTTTACAGCTGAACTCTGCAATATTAATGGCTTTAAATTCTATGATAAGTCTTCTTAGGACAATTTTTCAATTACTTTTTTTTACGTTGATTCAAAATCAGTACATCAGGCTCTTGAATGATCAAAATAACAAACAAGATCTGAACTAATTCTTGAAATTAGTCACTTGATTCATAGTTTATCCTTAAGAGGCACTGATATTACTATCTACTGGATACCTTCTCTTTGTTATAATGATAAAAGTTGACAGGGCTGCCAAACGGGGAGCAAAGAACTCACCAGATTCAAACAATATCCAGCTTTCTCTCTCGTTGCACGAGTATTACACTTTAGTGGACAACTACGTCTGGAAGCAGTTCCAAGGAAAACAGAAAAAGTATAATAAATGTCACATGAACTTTGAAGATAGCAAAATACTTAGCAGTTTCTTGCCAGCAGAATTATACAATCCCTTATGTATAGATGGAAATTTGATGCATTCAAAACAAAATACACCAAGAACATAGTTTGTCTGTGTGAAAAGAAGATAACACATAGTCATATTCTTGCTTGCGTTAGGGTAAAACGACATATTCCTACACTATCTATGAAGACAGTTTCTAACATATTTGCCTCATCATCATTACTGTACGAATTGTTTGGTAGCCAGTCAAAAAGTCCTATAGCGAATTACCTTTAAAATGTTATTTCACTTGTTCACTGTTATGGTTAGTCAATTCTTAGTTTTATTTTGATTCATTTCTTCTAGATAATTATCAACTTTGTTTGTTAGTTTAAATCGCTAATTATGGTAACGTTATTTGTTAGTTTTACCTTCCCCTCCTTGAAACAGTTCTTTTCTGGATCATCTTTTCTCAAGATCAAAATTGACAATTTTCGAATATCCTCTTTACTCCTCGTCTATCACCCACCGCCACCCTCACCCCCGTTTCTTTTTGTTTTGTTTGTTTGTCTAAAATCACTTTAGTGAATAGACATTAAATCACAAACCACCACACACACAGACAGACAGACAGACAGACACACACACACACACACATACACACACAAACAGACGCACACAGAGAGACACACACATACACACACACGCAAACAGAGAGAGAGAGAGAGAGAGAGAGAGACAGAGAGAGACAGAGACAGAGACAGAGAGAGACAGAGATAGAGACAGAGACAGAGACAGAGAGAGACACACACAGAGAGACACACACAGTTTCTAACATATTTGCCTCATCATCATCATCGTCTAATATCACTCATAATGAAAAGACGTTAAATCAAAGAACGAACGAACACACTTACAGTGAAAAGACGTTAAATCAAAGAACGAACACACGCAGAGAGAGACAGACAGAGAGAGACAGAGAGAGATAGACAGAGAGAGAAACAACGAAAGAAAGAATAAATTAGTGAAAGAAAGAAACAAAGAAAGAAAAAAAGAAAGAAAGACAGAAAACAAAACGAAAACAAAACCAACAGAAACAATTTAGAAAGTTGAGATTTTACGCCCATACCTGCAGTCCCATTCTTTTTTTAAGGCATCATTTAAACTGAAAATGATGCAACAACTTGGCCTCAAGAGCTTAACTTCCACGACCTTGTCTTCCAGTAATGAGTTAAAGTGCTGTATGCAAGAAACAAGGGAGAGAGAGAGAGAGAGAGAGAGAGAGAGAGAGAGAGAGAGAGAGAGAGACAGACAGACAGACAG
>CM060305.1:41508819-41511319 GCA_030674185.1 Monoplex corrugatus | reverse complement strand
TTCCCATTCAGTCAGTCATATGCTTATATTTTATCTTATGCATTACGTTATAGTAGGATCCTTTACATTCTAAACACTACTCTTAGCCAGTGCATCATAGTTTTAATTTTTGCCCTGGACCCTCTTCAGAATAAAACAATATCAATATGGCATGACCACTTTTCAAATTGCAGAATTTATCTCACTTCCGCTCTGACATCATATTTACTCAAAAACACATTATGATGTCATTTTAGTCAGTTTATTTTTTTTCTCAACTGGACGGATCAGCAGGTAAGATTCAGTCTTTTTGTCTTAATTTTTGTATCTGTTGTGTGTTTGTTTGTGATCTTACGCTTGACAAAGTCCAGTTTGCCGAAAATTTGCGCCTGTCTTGTATTGTTGTATTAAATACACGTTCTTATTCTTTCTTCATGTGTGTTTTCTGGTTGCTCTTTTGGTTTCGAAAATTGAGCGACATTCTTAATGACGACGCATCCATGAAGTGGATGAAACTGGACCGTGTGATCCTACTCTTCCCAATAGGCAATACGCTTATTGCACGCTTAACTGTGGGAAGGATTTGTATGAGGGCCGTACAGTCCCGTAACGATTTTGAGAGGACACGGGATCTGAATCCACATACGATCCGTCGTCAGTCCGTTTGTGTTAACAACTACACACGGCGACTGGTCTGCTTCATTTTATTTTGATTGATTGATTGATTGATTATTGATTGATTGATTGACTTATTTTTGATTGATTGATTAATTCAGTTCATTCATTCATTGACTTACTGATTGACTGATTGTTTGATTGATTGATTGATTGACAGACTGACTGATTAATTGATTGATTGACTGACTGATTGATTGATTACTTTGATTGACTTTTTGGTTGATTGATTGATTGATTGGTTGATTGATTGGTTGATTGACAGACTGACTGATTAATTGATTGATTGACTGACTGATTGATTGATTGATTACTTTGATTTTTGGTTGATTGATTGATTGACAGACTGACTGATTGATTGACTGATTGATTGATTGATTGTTTCGATTGCTTTTTGGTTGGTTGGTTGATTGATTGATTAATTGATTGATTGATTAATTGATTGATGTAGACATGAGGTGCATACAAGCCGTTGAGCCCCCTTGTTTTGTGTTGTTGATGTTTCATGATGATATCTGCATTGAAGAAAACTGCACTTACTGCGAGCCAGTAACAATTCAATGGGAAAGGTCATACTTATAGTATAACCCTGAGGTCATAGGGGGAGTGAGGTGGTAGAGACCTCCATTCATCTGTGTTCATCATAGCGCTAGAGTTGACATGTCTCCCCGTCCCCCACCCCGTGTATGTTTTTAATGCTGCCTTTACTGATTCTTCTTTTCCTATGATTCTATGCTATTAATTCAATTGGTTTTGTGGTATTGTTAATGTTACTACACCGTCGTAATGTTGTTATTAAGTGTTGAGTAGTAAAGAAAAGCTGTAAGATAGATCCAATGCGACCTAATGCTTCTATCTTTGAGGAATAAAGTGCTTTGAAGTTTACAGTTTGAAGTTTTAGTGCCAGCATAAGGAGGGCTGTGCCCCTTTCCTGTCCTAACGAGCTGGCCATTCTTTTGTGACAGAACCGTGGATTCAGGATAGGATGTCTTGAGTTCAATATCCCAGCCTGCAACTGTAAAAACGGACTTATTTGCTGGCCATTTCAGTGTTCCATTCATTCTGATGGTGTTGGCTTTGTGCCTCATATGTCCCGTTCCTGTCCACTCCCTCTAGTTCATAGCCTTGCTAGCGCATGGGGTTTTGCACAGGCTCAAGGAGTCTGTTGGATAATAGCAGCAGATTGGGTGAAGTGCATGTGGAATTATCCGAGTGCGATGAATTTCAGTTCAGTTAATTCCAAACTCATCTCCCTCCCTGCTTTATTTTTCATAACTTTGAAGACAGTAGGTACCAACCCATTCACAGCCGAATGGTCTTGGAGTCCGCACGCACGAAGTTTTATTCGAGCGAGATTTGCACCCGTGTAAACTCATGCAGTCCGATTGAAAGGCAAACGCTCTATCTATTCGCCAACATATCGAGACAGATAAGAGATAGCTTTTTCTGTCTAATTAGACAATAGCTGCGTCCCGGTAGAGGACTCGGTTAGATATAGAACAGCGTCGGCTGTGGCGGAACAAACCCACTCTTTTGCGACCGACGTGGCCAAGCGAACGCAGTCGTCGTTGTGTGGAGAAGGCATACGTGCTTGGCATACTGGCCTGGTCCTGGACATAGTCCTTCAAGGAAATACCCAGGATCCAGCCCAAACACCATAAATGGAAGCTATTGAGGCAGTGCTTTTGCGCACCTCGGCTGTCCAGCTCTCGCTGCCGTCGAGAAGAGTATTGAGTATGCAGGCTCTGTGCACTACATTCCAGTCTTAGTGACTGTGGTTAGTTTGTTATTTTCCCACACTTTCTTGGACGGCTTGGCAATGATAGCGGCAGCTTTCCTTATTTGC
>CM060305.1:41468819-41503819 GCA_030674185.1 Monoplex corrugatus | reverse complement strand
GCGTTCGCGCTTGACAAAGGCTAGTTGGCCGAAAATTTGCGCTTGTTTTGTTTTGTGTTGTCTTGTTGGAGATGCGCTTACATTGATTTTCTTGTTCTTCTGGTTACTGTTTAGTCCACATTTAACAATATATCACAAAACATCATTTGCAATCATTGAAAATCGTATAGACTTCAGCGATACACCACGAAATACAATTTGTCGTCGTCGTCGTCGTCGTCATCATCATCATCATCATCATCATCATCATCATCATCATCATCATCATCATCATCATCGTCATCGTCATTATCATCATCATCATGTGTCATGCCGCTTGGCGTTGGTGATCATGGCCCTCCATACGAATCTATCCCTTGTCGCTGCAAGTACATCTTCCACCCTCTCTATCCTCAGCCACTCTGCAAGTCCGTCTAATATTTTCTCCCCGGGTCTACTAGGTGCTCTTTTTCGCTCCAGCTTTCCCGTTGTGACCAGGTGCTCCAATTCCCTTTTCCTCATAAAATGGCCTATAAATGTTGCTTGTCTTTTCCTAATCTTCCTTATGATGATCTTTTTATGTCTGCCTCCATCAAGACTGTCCCGTTTGTTTTCTTTGCTGTCCATGGAACTTTCAACATTCTTCTTAGAAACCACACATCGGCTGCCTCAATCTGGTTCTGGCTTTGCTTGTTGACTGTCCACGCCTCACAACTCTATAACATTTTCGGTTCTATATGACATTCAAGAACTCTCTTCCTGATGTTAAGTGATAGGCATTTGTTGGTAAGAATGCTTTTCATCTTCTTGAATGCTGATTTGGCTGTAGTGCCGATGATGATGATGGTAATGACGATGACTGTCCGTCAGGTCCTCGCAAAGTGAAACCTGTCTTCTTTCTGTCTGTACGCGTGTTTGATTTTTGTTTTGTTTCGCTTTTTACGCATGAGTGTGGATTTTTTCTACAGGGGGAAAAAAAACTTTGTCGCGATCTGTCTTTTTACACTGAATAGGCGGCGCACACGGGATGTCGATCTGTCTTGTAATTCAAAAGACTAGCACCCAGCCCAACACTCAAGATTTTATGGAAGGTAGGGGTGGGTGGTGGGAGGTGGGGAGAAAAATCTATGCCCAGTCCAAGATTCGAACCGACACTTCTCGTGTCGTAGACAAGTGCCCTGCTGCATGGCTTTAGCGATCATGGCACTCCATACGAATCTATCCCTTGTCGCTGCAAGTACATCTCCCACCTTCTCTGTATTTATCCACTATGCAAGTCCGTCTAATATTTTCTCCCTGGGTCTACCTGGTGCTCTTTTTCCCTCCAGCGTTCCTGATGTGACCAGGTACTCTAATGTCTCTTGCCTCATAAAATGTGCTATACATTTTGCTTGTCTTTTCCTAACCTTTTTCATTAATGTTCTTTTTGTGTCTGCCTCTTTCAAGACTGTTTTGTTTGTTTTCTTAGCTGTCCATGGATCTCTCAACACTCTTCTTAGAAACCACATTTCAGTTGTCCAAGTCTTGTTCTGACTTTGTGTGTTGACTGTCCACGCTTCACATCTGTGCAACAGTATCGGTTCCATTTATACTGAAGAACTCTCTTCCTGATGTTAATTGATAGGCATTAGGTATCACTATCAACATTTGAAATTCCAGTGTATAGAATTATAGCACAATAGATTACACTTTCAGACTATAGCAATACTCTTTCCTCAATGATGCAACAGCATGGAAGGACAAGCCTCTTGCATCACAGCAGACAAGGGCTGGGGCGGCCACCTACGCTTTGACCTTGGCATGGACAAATAGTCAATGAGTGTGCGTTGACCGTCTCAAAAATTTGGCTTTCAGAGGACACACATCTCATGGGCTTATAAACCCTTTGATGCCCGCACCCTATCCACCAACTGCAAAAAAAAAAAAAAAGAAAAAACAACCTTTGACTCCTTCACTCTATCCCAGCGGCTTCCTGCAGGAAGCTGGTGATAGGGTGAAGGAGTCAAAGGGTTAAAGTTTCCTTTGCCAGCATGGTTGGCAATGCAGGGAGCCGGTGGATATGGTGAAGAGTCAAAGGGAAAAGTTTTTGCTTTGCTTGCATGGTTGGCAATGCAGGATGTTGGTAGATAGGGAGCCAAAGGGTTAATGAACTGGCGACTCTTCTGAGGCATGTTCTTCGTGTTCTGGTGTGTACAGATCGACGTCAGTTATACCTCAGCACAGCAATTGATGATGCATAGGGAAGACTGGCCATAGACAAAATGGCACCGTCTGCCATCATCCTTCTTGTCAGTGATGTTGTGTTGTGATCAAATGCATTCAGTATCGCTATGGCATGAAGGGAGTTAACAGCAGCAACAGGGGCAGTTTTAGGCATACAAGATCGATAACCCATTATCAGGCTTATCCAATTTTTACGTGTCTAGAAATTTATAAACGGGTAAATAAATGCTTATAGAGACATAAACAGAACTGTACACAAATGCAGTTTTTAAAAAAAAAAAAGCAGAAGCTGTCATGAAGCATTTTAAACGCTACAGAACGGCTGTGAAAAGAGGCAGAAGTGTAATCAAAATAGCTGTGGCTGTATACTGATCTGCAGCTCTTTGTGTTTCCGGTGACTCAAAGAAACCGATGTCCTCTCCTAAACAATGCTGTGTCGTCGGTTGGACTGCAGTGTGATACTGTTAACGCTATATTCATAATTCACTTAAAAGTGTCTGAACCAGCTTGCACGTTAGCCACCATCTTGAAATAATAAAAAAAAAAGACTGCCATTACAGAAAAATGAAAAGAAGGAAAAAAATGAATGTCATTAGGGAAAAATGACTGTCATCTTTAAAATATAAATCCTCATCTTTGAAACGTCCACCAGTGGCCTGTTTTGTTTCTATGTGCTAGAAAAAGTCACAACAGAATGCCACATCAAATGGCTTCAGATTTATAGACAAGCATGACTGTCGCATGGTTAAGACAATGATCTTCTAACTGAGAGGTCTGAGTTTGAGCCTTCTTTGGGGCTGCCTGGCAAATAAACGGTGGAGATATTCCGACCTCCAAGGTCAACATGTATCAGATCCGTAAGTACCGAAACCCCCTTCGTCTGTAACAATCACGCAGAATATCAAATACACACGTTACAGATCACGTAAATCATATCAGTCGGTGTCTTATGGAAACACGAAAACACAGAGCATGCACACCACCAAAAAGGATTCTGACTGCCTTGATGACGGGGGTCAAAGAAAGGAGTGTGACTGCCTTGATGACGGGGGTCAAAGAAAGGCGTCTGACTGCCTTGATGACGGGGGTCAAAGAAAGGAGTGTGACTGCCTTGATGACGGGGGTCAAAGAAAGGAGTGTGACTGCCTTGATGACGGGGGTCAAAGAAAGGAGTCTGACTGCCTTGATGACGGGGGTCAAAGAAAGGCGTCTGACTGCCTTGATGACGGGGGTCAAAGAAAGGAGTCTGACTGCCTTGATGACGGGGGTCAAAGAAAGGAGTCTGACTGCCTTGATGACGGGGGTCAAAGAAAGGAGTGTGACTGCCTTGATGACGGGGGTCAAAGAAAGGAGTCTGACTGCCTTGATGACGGGGGTCAAAGAAAGGCGTCTGACTGCCTTGATGACGGGGGTCAAAGAAAGGAGTGTGACTGCCTTGATGACGGGGGTCAAAGAAAGGAGTGTGACTGCCTTGATGACGGGGGTCAAAGAAAGGAGTGTGACTGCCTTGATGACGGGGGTCAAAGAAAGGAGTGTGACTACCTTGATGACGGGGGTCAAAGAAAGGAGTCTGACTGCCTTGATGACGGGGGTCAAAGAAAGGCGTCTGACTGCCTTGATGACGGGGGTCAAAGAAAGGAGTGTGACTGCCTTGATGACGGGGGGTCAAAGAAAGGAGTGTGACTGCCTTGATGACGGGGGTCAAAGAAAGGAGTGTGATTGCCTTGATGACGGGGGTCAAAGAAAGGAGTGCGACTGCCTTGATGACGGGGGTCAAAGAAAGGAGTGTGACTGCCTTGATAGCAGGGTTAAAAACTACCAATCGCGGAAAAACCCCATCGGATGTTGAAGTGCACGTGGAACTTACAGCCCGCCACCGAAAACAAAAATGGCACGGTCACAGTCAGGGGAGATAAAAATGCTAAAGTCCTACCTCCTCCAGTGACCTTTCCTTTTGCACTTACCGTTCAGTCTGTGGTGAACGAACTTTCCTGCAATACAGTCGTATTCACACTGATGTTTCTCTAGAACTTTTAAAACCACTGTACCATTAAGGTATTCTTCAAATAAAGTGTACTTCTTCTTATTTGTTTTAATCCGCTACTGATCTTCCAATATTTCAGTTTACAACGACCTTATGCTTTGTGAACCCTTCATCTCCCACACCCTTTCCACCAACATCCTGCATTGTCAACCATGCTAGTAAAGCAAAAAATTAACCCTTCGACTCCCTCATCTGCTCCACCAACCTCTTGCAGGAAGCTGGTGGAAAGGGTGAAGGAATCAAAGGGTTTACGTTTTTGCAGTTGGTGAATATCATGCTAATAAAGCAACAACTTAACCCTTTGATTCCCTCACCCTTTTCCACCAGCTTCCTGCAGGAAAGGGTGAGGGAATCAAAGGGTTAGGTTTATGCAGTTGGGGGATAGGTTGCGGGAGTCAAAGGGTTTAAACGACCTTTAACTTTTAGATTTTGGCTACTGAAGTGGACATTCAACGTTTCGTGCTTGCGTGTTCGTGGATGGATGTATACATGTACTTGCGAAGTTTAAGTGCTTATGTCCTCTGTGTTTGCTGTGTACCTCTTCACTAAACTACTACTCTGGTCGTTTCTACATCACAAGCAGGACAATGCGAGAGCACCAAGTGGATCCAGTTCCAGGTCCAGGTCGACGCTCTGTCGCAAGTTCATCTTAGATCTTCCTCCTTACCCCTTCAGTTTCGGCAAGCGAGATTGCAGTCGATCTAACGAGCTGATATTAAATCATGTATATGTCTTTTTTATGTGTCTATCATTCATTTACTCATTTATTATCTTAACGAGGAACATGTGATAAATCTCTCGAGCCTGGTTGACTACAGGATATAATATGAAGCGAAATGAAACGAACTAAAACTTTACATTTCAACGGTACAGAATTTTAGCACACGGCCCATCTGACATTGTATCTGCTATTACTAGTCTGCTTACATTAAAGTGGAGTAAGAACTGGTACGTTGTTACACCCTCAAGAGAGGGATAATGGGGTTGTCTTCCTTGCAACGGTAGGAACAAACAGAAGACAAACACAAACAAAAATCCAAAAGAGGGACAGTGGGATTGTCTCTCTTCTCTCTTGCAACGCCAGGAACAAAGAGAATGACAAAAACAAACAAAGAAAACAGATTTTTTTTGCTCGAGAAAATAAACTCTCTGTTCTGATATATGAAACGAAACAGAAACGTGTGACGAAGAAAACGCTGTAATGTCTTTGTACTTACCTAACAGTCCTACTTTTCCTCTCTCCGCAGCTGTAACAACGTACTTGTATGTATAGTACTTGGCATGGTTGTCTCAGACAATCGTTTTCTTTCATAAGTGGGCCTACCTATATAAAAACAACAGACACTGGGACATTGCAACAGAATTTAAAACTAAACGAAGCAGACAAAAAACGAAAACATTTGATCCTGCGCGATCCTGTCGTGGTGGACGTCTCCACCGTCTTTGGCACAACCTGCCTCCTGCTGTGCCAGCCCGACGCCACTTTTCTTCTTCTGCTTCTTCGTCTCCTCCACTGCCCCTGCCTTCGACCTCGCTGCTGCAAACTTCGTCTCCTCCTCTGCCATCTTCACCTTCGCCTTCTATCCTGATAGTACCGCCTTCACCTTCTGTCCCGCTGGTGCCGCCTTCACCTTCTGTCCCGCCGGTGCCGCCTTCGTCTTCTGTCCCGCTGGCGCTGCCCTCGTCTTCTGTCCCGCCGATGCTGCCTTTGTCTTCTTCTTCTGTTCCGTCGTTGCTGCCTTCGTCTTCTGCCCCGCTGGTGTCGCCTTCGTCTTTTGTCCCGTCGGTGCCGCCTTCGTCGCCACCTCGGCCACCGCCATATGACTGTGATAAATTAAAACTATGCCTTTTTAACGCTCAGTCAACATGCAAGGATGGCAAAGCCGAAGTCATTGCTGACTTTATCGCAGATGAGCATGTTGACATTGCTTTTATCACAGAGACATGGCTTAACCCCCTTGGTCATGAACCTATACATGCTAGCCTCACTCCGAGTGGTTACAGGCTTGCTTCTTTCCATCGCTCATCTCGAGGTGGCGGTATCGCCATCCTCTACAACGACTCACTCCACTCCCGCCTATCTTTCTCGCAGTCTCTGCCTTTCTCCCATCCTTCTTTCGAGCACGTTGAAGTATCCTTCCAATCCACCCCTCACCCCATCACCTTCTCCTGTGTCTATCGACCTCCACCTAGCTCTGCCAACAAACTCACCACATCCACGTTTCTCTCTGACTTTGACCAACTGCTCGGCCACTACTGCCTCTTACCTGGAAAATCTCATCATTCTAGGTGACACAAGTGTCCACTATGACAACACTCACCGTTATGACACAAGACATATCATCAACTCTCTGTCCAATCACAATATGACTCAACACATTTCTGAACCAACCCATCAAAAAGGTCACATTCTTGACTAGATCATTTCTCGTGATCACCACAATTCAGCTACTGACAACTGCTTAGTTCTTTCTACCCGTCTAACTTCAGCCCTTCCATCTGACCACTCTGCAATTCTCTGTTCTCTTGACATTTCTCCTCCTTCCCGTACCACGCGCACAGTGACTCGACGCAATCTCAAATCTATCGACCTCTCCACATTTTCATCTGATGCCTCCCGTCTCCTTTCTGAAAAGTCACATAACCTTGCCGATGAATTCTATACTACTCTCCACCATCTTCTGGACACTCATGCTCCAGCCACAACCCGTCTTTTACCTGACCGCCCCCCTACCCCCTGGCTCACTCATGAGATTGCCTGTGCAAAACGTGCCCGCCGCAGAGCAGAGCGCCGCTGGCGCAAATCCAAACTCACTATACACAGGCAACTTTTCCAAGCCTCTAAAACAAAAGTATCCACCCTCATTGCATCTGCAAAAACAAGCTATTTCCAAACCAAAATCCTGAATGCCTCTTCTTCAAAAGAACTCTTTACAACCATGAATCATCTCCTTGGCACACGAAAAGATTTACCTCTCCCAACAAAACATACAAATGAAGAACTCCCATCTGTATTCTCCAAATATTTCATCACCAAAATACAAACTCTTCGTGACAGGCTTGACAGGACACCCTGTCAACCATGCCCACCTGATCCTTCCTTCTCTGGCACACCTCTTACTACTTTTACCCCAGTCTCACAAGAAGATATTTTCAACACAATCAGATCCATGTCGTTCAAAACCTGCGAACTGGATCCTCTTCCAGGTTCTCTCTACTCCGACTGTCTCCCTACTCTCCTCCCATTCATCACTGACATCATCAACACTTCTTTTCAAACTGGAACTGTCCCAGATTCTTTCAAGTCTGCTATTGTTCACCCTCTCCTCAAGAAACACAATTTAGACCCAAATGAACTGAAAAATTACCGGCCTATCTCTAATCTCTCTTGTCAAAATTCCTTGAAAAAGTCGTCCTCAACCAGCTGAACTCTCACCTGTCTACCAACAATCTCCTCAATCCTTTCCAGTCAGCCTACCGCCAGTGCCATAGCACTGAAACTGCCCTACTACACATTCTCAACAATCTCCTCCTTGCAACTGATACTGGCAAAGTCTCTCTCCTCACACTCCTTGATCTGTCTGCAGCCTTCGATACCATTGACCATGGTATTCTCCTTTCTAGACTTCATCATACTTTTGGCATCTCTGACATTGCTCTCTCCTGGTTCACTTCATATTTATCAAACAGAAAACAAACTGTTCTCATCAATGGCACTTACTCTCAACCTGCGTACCTGACCTGTGGTGTTCCACAAGGATCTGTCCTTGGCCCTGTTCTTTTCACTCTTTATACCTCCCCCCTGTCCACCATCATCAACTCCCACTCTATAAAACACCACTTCTATGCTGATGACACCCAACTTCAAGACAGTGACTCACCTGATAATATACAGCGCCTGTTGACTCGCACCACTGAGTGTTACTCGGACATTAAGAACTGGATGACGTTCAACAAACTTCAGCTTAATGACGACAAGACAGAAGCTATCCTCATTGGCACCCGTCAGAAACTTTCTCAGCTGCCTCCTCTTTCTCTCCCATTATGTAACACATCAGTCCCAATTTCTGATTCAGCTAAAAACCTTGGTGTCTGCATTGACTCTACCCTCTCCATGAACAACTTTGTTTCTCAAACTGCCAGATCTTGCTACTATCATCTCCATCGTATAAGCCTGATCAGGAAGTATCTCTCTGTCGAAACAACTGCAAAACTCGTTCTCTCCTTCATAATGTCTCGCATTGACTATTGCAATTCACTCCTATCTGGTCTTCCTGCCTCCAACATTCACATCCTACAGCGCATTCAAAACAATGCTGCACGCCTTGTACTCAAAAAGAAAAAAGCTGACCACATATCTCCTCTCCTGGCACAACTTCACTGGCTCCCTGTATCAAAGCGCATACAGTACAAACTAGACACCATGTGCTACAAAAGCCTCAATAACGCAGCCCCCGATTACCTGTCAAGCCTACTTGAGATCTATGTTCCCTCACGTACCCTCCGCTCTGCCTCCGATCCTCTGACTTTTCGCTTTCCACGCACTAAGCTCAATACCTATGGTCCACGAGCCTTCTCTGTTTCTGGTCCACTCTCCTGGAACAAACTTCCTCTCTCTGTCCGTCAGCAACCTACTTTTGTCTCCTTCAAGTCCGCTCTCAAAACTCACCTTTTCTCCTCTGCATAAAATCCTAACCTCACTCAACCCCCCTCTGCAGCCTGTCTCCGCTCGGAGGGGAACACTTTGTTATAATATATAATTGTATATGATATGCTCTCTATAATTTTCCATTGCTTTTATTCTTGCTTTTATTGCTTTTATTCTTTCTCCCCATTTATAGCCATGCGTGTGTGTGGTGTGTGTGTGTGTGTGTGTGGTGTGTGTGCGTGTGTGTGCGTGCGTGCGTGCGTACGTGCGTGCGTGCGTGCGTGTGTGTCTGTTTCAGCGCTTAGATTTGATTTTGTCGAGATTTTGCGCTATATAAATATTGTAATTATTATTATTATTATCTTAAATACGTAAACGTGAATACATAAAATTCGAAAGCACGCGCGCTCTGTGTGTGCGTGTGTGTGTACATGTGTGTATGTGTGTGTGTGTGTATGTGTGTGTGTGTGTGTGTGTGTGTGTGTTTGTTGTGTGTGTGTGTGTGTGTGTGTGTGTGTGTGTGTGTGTGTGTGTGTGTGTGTGTGTGTGTGTATGTGTTTGAGTGTGTGTATGTGTTTGTGTGTGTGTGTGTGTGTGTGTGTGTGGTGTGCGTGTTTGAGAGTGTGTGTGTTTGTGTGTGCGTGTTTGAGTGTGTGTGTGTGTGTGTGTGTGTGTGTGTGTGTGTTGTTGGTGTGTGTGTGTGTGGTGTGTGTGTGTGTGTGTGTGTGTGTGTGTGTGTGTGTGTGTGTGTGTGTGTGTGTGTGTGTGTGTGTGTGTGTGTGTGTGTGCATGTGGGTGTGTAGGTGTGCGTGTGTGTGTGTGTACGTGCGGTGCCTGTGTAGGTGATGACAAAAGTGAGCAAGGTGCCCTTCTAACTAAACTTCCTGAAGTGGCAGATTATTTTCCGCCTTCATCTCCAAGACTTCAAGCTACTGTATGCTCAATGATGAATCAAAAGTGTCTTTTGCGTCTTTGACTTGGAACCTTCAGTGAGTCAACTTGTAATCTCAGTTTGTCTATCAACCAGACCAGTTGATATTACATTTGCATATCACGCTCGGTAAACTGTCAGTTCTTCACCCTCCTGGTACTTGTCGGAGCTATCTGAAGAAACGATTAGTTGACTGATTGACTCTAATGACATGATTTTGGGTGGTTTTGAAGTTCTGGCGTCTATGTCTTGATTTTCCTAATCACTGTGTGCAACCACAGCGATCTCTAGTTCAGGCGGAGGAACTCAACGGTATTCATTTGGGTTAAGAGTTATTTTTCACCCTGAAAGGCTTCCTTGCCCTGGCAGGTTGTTGAACAGGGAGCTCAAGATTTGCCCTAAAAGCTTATGTGTCTGTTGAGAATATTAAGTTGGAAAATGTACATTTTTATATGACATTTTAATTACAGGAATAAGATATTCTCGTTTTTAATTTGGCCGAATTTCTAAATTTTCAGGTAACAATAGAAATAATTTGGAAAATTGTAAGCTAGTATATCAATATTGTAAGCTAGTATATTAATGTTCTCTTGGATACGGAAATTCTTATGAAGAGTGCTTCAGACTATAAGTTTTCTTTGAGTGGAATCGTTTAATTACTGCAGAGAATGTTTGACATCATTAGTATGTTAAGGAATAGCAAGGAGTAACAGATAAGTAAAGATGGTTTGTATTTGGGGTAAGATGGCAATTGTTTCAAACGGAATAGTTATGAACTGATGATCATGTTAAGTGCTTTTTAAAACAGTATAATGTTAACATGAATGCTGATGATAGAACTATACTATCAAACGAATGTTGTCTTTTATAGTCCATTTTCTTGTAATGGGTGAAACAAACTAAGAGTTAGTAGGCATTGTTATGATTTTCACTAGCTGTTTTTTTCACTGGTCTAAAACTATAGAGAAATCTGCATATTTCTGCACATACTGTTTACTCTCTTCCAGAAATGTGTAAGTTCTTTTCCTTTGATCTGATCTTTGTTGTGAGCCAAAGAACGCGAGACGCGAATAAACAAACTTGTAAGTTCGTTTTTTTGACCTGTGAACCCATGCTCTGTGTGGATACTGACAAATTGCAGAAACTTCAGCTGGTCTGTGTTAAATTTCGATTCGATAATTATAAATTTGTTCTGAACAAAACGTCACCTTGATAAGTTTGCTGCCTCATATTTTTTAACCGTAAATGTGTCACCGTTGCCAAGCCGCTCATTTGGGCTCTCCAATACATCTCCAAACCCACTGAAAGTGATGTCACCATGAAGTTAGAGCATAAAGGTCACAACATTTTTCACAATGCTATGGTGTCAAGAATGGGAATGACAGTCAAGATGTTATGATGTTCTATTCGGACTGAAGCTAGGTGACAGGGCTATACTTCACGTTTACTTTCAAAATATATTCTGGGGTTAACCAGTCCCGTGAGACACAGACACATGCAGTGCTAGGCTGGTCAGGAAAATTTGTCAAAATCCTCAATGACACATCCGTAAAGTGGATTAGACTTGACTGTGTGGTCCCAGTCTTCCCATCGAGCCCACAGCAGGAGCATGTAGGGGCCCGTAAAACCCCACAATAACTTTTTGAACTGATGGTGATTCGAACCCGGTCAATAGTTCGTTGCCCTAACCACTTTGCCACGCTGTCTGACTGATCGAGGAAAATATAAATGATATACCAGAATATTGCGTCAAGAGACAAACTTGCACATTAAACAAAATTCACGATTAATCATACGTTCATTACCCTAGCCATCCGCTTTTGATATACTGGTACTGCTTCTGAACCAGATCTGAACTCTTACATACACGCCAGTTTTGCTCCTGTGAGCTCAAGGACTACATTTAGAACAAAGTAGCATAATTACTTTGATTCTCTGAATGTAATCAGCTGCGGGGTGAAAAGCCTGTCTGATCATATTACAGCTTGACACTGTTATCAGCCTTGAAGTAATCCAGTGAAGTTCAAATGACCTGCTGTTTGTGCACGCGAGGGTCGCGTGCGTGAGGGAGATGTGAAACATACCGCAGTATCTGTGATCGGAGCGAATGGGCAAAACGTGATATGCTTTTAGTTTCTGCCTTATCACAATACAGTATCAGCAGCTGCATCCATCATCGTATCTGAAAGAAATAAATAGAACGAAATGAAATGGAAAAAAAATAAAATGAAAAGAAACGTTTTTTTCCAACGATATATAAGTTAATACATAGGCTAACTTGAATATATACCCTTGTAATCGATGTACATTACAGCAACAGACAATAGAGTACTGAGAAAGAATTAAAAAAACCAAACAATATCGATCACAAAAAATAGAGAAATAAAACATCTGAAACACCAGAAAAAAAGAGAGAAATATGACATTTGACTACGTGTACAATAAAGTGAATAGACATATTCAAATGCCCGCGCGTGTGTGGTGTGTGTGTGTGTGTTTGTGTGTGTGTGTGTGTGTGTGTGTGTGTGTGTGTGTGTGTGTGTGTGTGTGTGTGTGTGTGTGTGCGAGCGCGCGCGCGCGCGCGATGTGTATGTGTGTTAAATCATTACAAAAGAACAGTAAATATTTAATAACGAGCTGTTTTGTTTATAAAATTACAAATATTATTTGCACATGTTATAGCCTAATCAAAATGTATTGGTTATCCAGATATGTATTTATGCATAAGCAAATTTATATTGTTACAATATTCAACAATATCAGTGTTTACAATAATATAAATACGTATAGATGTGCATACATTCGGAAACTGAAAAGGGGGTAAAGCAAATAAAGCATGTATTGTAATGGCAATGTCAGGGACGTTAGTACGTACACTTATGTAGAAATATTGCAAGCTTCCAAATAAAATCTTCATTTCTGGACACGAAAAGAAATGACAACTGAAACACACCTGAACTTTTATAATATTTCCATGGACTTAAATTGGTGCGTAAGTCATGCAGATTGGGACAACCATAATACATACTTCATCTTCAATCAAAGTCTGACATAAAGGACAACTGAAAATCTACTCATCATGATGCTTATATCGTTCTGTATGGACCGTAATACCTGATATGTCACATCTAAATTTCATCAGAGCCTGGGGAATGAATTCATTTAGTTTTATGAAAGGTTCCATACATTAAAAACCTGTGTCGATCATACAGACTGAGAAATAATTCTTGCCAACAACAATAATCAGTCTGTGTTTAAAACAATTCACAAACTGGTTTACATTTTCAACGCTCTGATGTTGCTTTACAGGGTGAAACCCGTGTACAGATGAAAATTGTACGGATGTTTGAAGCTCATGAAAATTTCTCACTAGAATCTGAATCGGACATAAAATTGTATGCTTTTACTGGTAACCTTGTCTCGCCCATTCTAGTCAATTTCAACAAAATTATATTCGATGCATCTTATAAACGAATGTACATAAACAGGACATCTTCCTGATTCACAATATATATATGTAATAATAATAATAATATATTTTATTTATATAGCGCAAAATCTTGACAAAATCAAATCTAAGCGCTGAGCGTATACATGCACACATACCTACATACATATGAGCGTATACATGGATACATACATGCTTACATACTTACATACATAAATCTAAGCTGAGCGTATACATGCATACATACATACATACATAAATCTAAGCGTATACATACATACATACATACGTACGCACATGCATACATAATAATTACAATATTTATATAGCGCAAATCTCGACAAAATCAAATCTAAGCGCCGAAAAGACACACACGCACACACGCACGCACGCACGCACGCACACACACACACACACACACACACACACACACACACACACACACACACACACACACACACACATGCATGGCCACAAATGGGGAGAAAAGAATAAAAGCAATAAAAGCAAGAATAAAACCAATGGAAAACCACAGAGAGCACATCATATACAATTATATATTAAAACAAAGTGATTCCCCTCCGAGCGGAGACAGGCTGCAGAGGGGGGTTGAGTGAGGTTAGGATTTTATGCAGAGGAGAAAAGGTGAGTTTTGAGAGCGGACTTGAAGGAGGCAAAAGTAGGTTGCTGACGGACTGAGAGAGGAAGTTTGTTCCAGGAGAGTGGACCAGAAACAGAGAAGGCTCGTGGACCATAGGTATTGAGCTTAGTGCGTGGAAAGCGAAAAGTCAGAGGATCGGAGGCAGAGCGGAGGGTACGTGAGGGAACATAGATCTCAAGTAGGCTTGACAGGTAATCGGGGGCTGCGTTATTGAGGCTTTTGTAGCACATGGTGTCTAGTTTGTACTGTATGCGCTTTGATACAGGGAGCCAGTGAAGTTGTGCCAGGAGAGGAGATATGTGGTCAGCTTTTTTCTTTTTGAGTACAAGGCGTACAGCATTGTTTTGAATGCGCTGTAGGATGTGAATGGTGGAGGCAGGAAGACCAGACAGGAGTGAATTACAATAGTCAATGCGAGACATTATGAAGGAGGAGAACGAGTTTTGCAGTTGTTTCGACAGAGAGATACTTCCTGATCAGGCTTATACGATGGAGATGATAGTAGCAAGATCTGGCAGTTTGAGAAACAAAGTTGTTCATGGACAGGGTAGAGTCAATGCAGACACCAAGGTTTTTAGCTGAATCAGAAATTGGGACTGATGTGTTACATAATGGGAGAGAAAGAGGAGGCAGCTGGGAAAGTTTCTGACGGGTGCCAATGAGGATAGCTTCTGTCTTGTCGTCATTAAGCTGAAGTCTATTGTGTGTCATCCAGTTCTTAATGTCCGAGTAACACTCAGTGGTGCGAGTCAACAGGCGCTGTATATTATCAGGTGAGTCACTATCTTGAAGTTGGGTGTCATCAGCATAGAAGTGGTGTTTTATAGAGTGGGAGTTGATGATGGTGGACAGGGGGGAGGTATAAAGAGTGAAAAGAACAGGGCCAAGGACAGATCCTTGTGGAACACCACAGGTCAGGTATGCAGGTTGAGAGTAAGTGCCATTGATGAGAACAGTTTGTTTTCTGTTTGATAAATACGAAGTGAAAAAGGAGAGAGCAATGTCAGAGATGCCAAAAGTATGATGAAGTCTAGAAAGGAGAATACCATGGTCAATGGTATCGAAAGCTGCAGACAGATCAAGGAGTGTGAGGAGAGAGACTTTGCCAGTATCAGTTGCAAGGAGGAGATTGTTGAGAATGTGTAGTAGGGCAGTTTCAGTGCTATGGCACTGGCGGTAGGCTGACTGGAAAGGATTGAGGAGATTGTTGGCAGACAGGTGAGAGTTCAGCTGGTTGAGGACGACTTTTTCAAGGAGTTTTGACAAGAAAGAGAGATTAGAGATAGGCCGGTAATTTTTCAGTTCATGTGGAGTTTTCCATCACACACCAAAAAAATCGTTTCACAGCAGACATGTGCACCCTTTCGATTTTGTAATACCTTTACACAAGCCTCAAACGTCCGCTCCATATTGTACAGCTAGCTACATTTGCAAGTCAAACACTTTAATGAATGTACATGTATATGTACTGGATATTTTCAGACTTTCTGAAACTCTTTCAAATTTGAAGTGCTGCTTTCTGCTGCGGACACTTTTTCATCACAAGCAAACCTAAAACTTAACATTGTGGCAAAATGGATACCTAGATATTTATAAATATTCACATTTTGATTCCTCCATAATAACATCTTTCATGCAGATAGATGACCCCCTATCCTGAAAAACCACAGAGAAAAAAGAGACAGAGACAGAGGGGGAGGAAGGGAGAAAGGGAGGGAAAGAGGGAGGGGAGAGAGAGAGAGAGAGAGAGAGAGAGAGAGAACGAAAAAAAGGAGAAGAGATAGAGAGGAGAGATAGAGAGAGAGAAGAGAGAGAGAGAGAGAAAGAGAGAAACAGAAGGAGAAAGAGAGAGAGACAGAGAGACAGACAGAGACAAAGACAGAGACAGTGACAGAGAGAAACAGGGGAGAGAAACAGAGAGAGAGAGACAAAGAGAGAGAGAGAGAACAAGCCAGCAAGCAGGAAGGCAAGCAATACCGTAAGTAAGAAAGACAAGGTAAGGAAGCTGACGGGGAACCTCAAAGACAGCATGTTACCTCAGATGTATCCAGCATCTCACGAGCGCTGTCCATGTTGTGATAGCTTTATCACAAGTGTCATTCTCTCTGGCTGCATTTAGAAACAGGCTGTGAAAACAACAGGTGAAGGATGAAACTAATCCGCCAGGATGTTTGCAGGTGAAGAATCACAGACACAGATTGACAGACGGACGGACAGACAGACAGAAAGTAAGAAAGACAGACAGGTGCACAGATACATACATGCATGTATACACATACATATACACACATACATAATATGCGTTTACAGCTTACATACCCCAAACCATCCTGAGTCCTAGGGGTACTGACATACATGTAAACGTACATGCATAAATGTATACATATAAACATCCATCCATCCATCCATCCATCCATCCATCCATCCATCCATCCATCCATCCATCCATCATCCATCCATCCACCCATCTATTCATCCATCCATCCATCCATCCATCTATCCATCCATTCATCCATCTATCCATCCATCCATCCATCCTTCCATACATCCATCCATCCATTCGTCCGTCCACCCACCCACGCATATGCACATACGTGTACACACATACATTCGTATATACATACGCACATACATGTACACATACATACTCACATACATACACACATACATACATACATACACACACACATACATACATACATACATACATACATACACACATACATACACACATACAGACAAATATACGCACGCACGCCTACTTAAACATACATGTAGAACGGTAGGCAGACAGCCAGATATACATACAGCATACGCACAAACACAGATAATTTCTGCTGTACCTGCTACAGGTAAAAAGATAAGAATATAACACAACTGCTTTTAATATCATAACTACAAAACGTGAAAGTTCAGTTCGACTGACGAAAAATTTCAGGAATTCAATACAAAAACCTACCACAAACCATTCAAAACGCCGAGGTCCTAGCTAGTCCATTCCAAAGACAAAATCCTTGATTATACAACGCACGCGGTAGATTGTTTTCATACCTGCTGTGATAAATATGACAAGAATTATACTGAGGAAATAGCATGAATACTGTGCACCAGCATGAAACACCACTGGAGAACCAACATATCTCCCCTGACAGCATTGTGGGGGGGGGGGGGGAGGGAGGGGCGGTAGCATTGCAGAACACTGATCTCTCTGGAAATTATACAAACTCTGGCAAGGGAGAATAAAGCTTCCAGGAAAATGATCGGGGAAGCCCCTGACATCTGACAGTTAAGACTGTCTTTGAACATAGAAATGAGATACTAACTATCTAACATATACCGAACAGTACCTCCCCATCGCGGGGAATGTAATGCAAACACTGTTTCCAGATGCAAACGAAGTCAGTTGGCTGGATCTGAAGAAAGCTTTGGTAAGAGGCAAAACTTTTTGGGGGGGTGATTATATCAAGGCTTTTGATCGGGTAAGACACGAAGAATTAATCAACCAACTATAAATGCTTACTATTTATGGAAAAGAGTTAAGAATAATCAGAAATATACATTGGGAATAAACAGCAGCCATGAGAATAGAAAACGATACAAGCTCCTTCCAAAATATGAAAAGAGGGGTCAGGCAGAGTTGTGTTCTGTCACCAAATTTGTTTAAACTTTACATCGAAACCATCATGAGAAACCCAGAAGAATGCCTTGGGATACAGGTTGGGGGAAGAATGATAACAACATTCGTTACGCAGATGACACCGTGTTAATTGCAGAAAATGGAAAAGACCTACCTACAAAACCTTGTGAATATGATAGAAACAGAAAGCAATAATAAAGGGCTAGAGCTTAATAGCAAGAAGACTGAAGTCATGGTAATCAGTAAAAAACAAGAAATCCCCTCATGCAAAATAAAGGAAAATGGCACAACTTTGAGACAGGTTGACAAGTTTAAATATCTGGGAAGGGTCATCTCACCAGACGGTAGATGCACATCAGAAATAGCCAGCAGAATCGGCCAAGCCAAAAACAGCATTCAAGAAGACGAAAAGCGTTTTTACCAACAAATGCCTATCAATTAACATAAGGAAGAGAGTTCTTGAATGTTACATAGACCCGATACTGTTGTACAGTTGTGAGGCGTGGACAGTCAACACGCAAAGTCAGAACAAAATTGATGCAACTGAAATATGGTTTCTAAGAAGAATGTTGAAGTTCCATGGAAAGCAAAGAAAACAAACGATACAGTCTTGAAGGAGGCAGACACAAGAAGATTATTAACAAAGAAGATTAGGAAAAGACAAGCAACATTTTTAGAGGACATTTTATGAGGAAAGGGGAATTAGAACACCTGGTCACAATAGGCAAGCTGGCGGGAAAGAGAACACCAGGTAGACCCCGTCTGTCCATCGATTGAGCAATCTATCTATCTATCTCTGTCTCTGTCTCTCTCTGTCTGTCTCTCTCTCTCTCTCTGCACACACACACACACACACACACATGCATACACACACACACACACACACACACACACACACACACATATATATATATATATATATATACATACATGCATATATATAAATAAATAAATAAATAATAAATGAATATAATTATGTATATATATACACACACACACACACACACACACACATATATATATATATATATATATATATATATATATATATATATATATATTATATAGAGAGAGAGAGAGAGAGAGAGAGAGAGAGATAGAGACATATATGTGTGTATGCATATTTCTATATACACACACATATATATATATATATGTAAATCTATTCATCTATTTATCTATCTATCTATCTATCTATCTATCTATCTATCTATCTATCTATCTATCTATCTATCTATATATATATATATATATATATATATATATATATAACAACATACTGGCCAGCCACACCCGACGCTGTACCAGAATCATAAACATCTAGAGCGCAACTCCATAGTCTTCCGAGACTGAAGGATGCCTGTTATGGCAGCAAGATTGACAAAATACCTGACTGAAAACAAGTATCTGGATATGTCAGTCCAAAAGGGAGGCATACCAGGAATGCCTGGATGCTTGGAACATGCCACGTTGATTTGGGATGCCATCCAAAAAGCAAGAACAGAGAAGAGAGACATTGACGTAGTTTGGCTTGATCTGGCGAATGCATATGGATCAGTTCCACACGATATGATCCAGCTGGCTCTTGAAATGTATCACATCCCAGAAAACATCCGAACAATGCTGAGGAAGTATTTCCAAGGGTTCTCAATGCGGTTCTCTACCAAAGAATACACCACGGACTGGATAGACCTAGAGGTGGGCATTGCAATAGGCTGTGCAATCTCTCCCATACTGTTCGTGTTGGCAATGGAAGTCATCTTGAAAGCTGCAATGAAGAGTTCAGGTCCAGTGAATCTGGGAGATGGATACCAGATGCCTCCTCTGAAAGCTTTCATGGATGACACAACAGTCTTGTCCACGGATGAGGAAGAGACACACCAAATCTTAAAGCAGCTGGATGAGCTGGTGGCCTCTTCAAGAATGAGGTTCAAACCTAAGAAATCCCGAAGTCTCTCACTGCGAAAAGGAAAAGTGGCAGATTCAGTCAAATTCATGGTAGCCAACCAAGCCATCCCCACTGTCACAGAAGAGCCAGTAAAAAGTCTCGGAAGATGGTATGATGACTCCCTGAAAGACACACAAAGGGGATGTGAAACCAAGCAAACAGCAGAAGAAGGCCTGAAGAAAATAGATAACTGCGGACTGCCAGGCAAATACAAAGTCTGGTGTCTACAGTTCATGCTGATACCAAAGCTGCTGTGGCCACTGCTAATCTATGACATTTGCACCAGCACAGTGGAAGCAATGGAAGCCAAAATCAACAAATACACAAGAAAATGGCTCGGTGTCCCACCTGGTCTCACTGATGTTGCATTCTACTGTCGTCAAGCAATGCTGAAGCTACCTCTCAAATCCATAGTGGAGGAATACAAAGTTGGAAAAGCAAGACTGTTGAGCATGCTGGAGGAATCGGAAGACAATATCGTGAGATCAGTTCATCCAAAGCTGAGAACTGGCAGAAAGTGGAAAGTCCAAGAGGCTGTAAACAATGCCAAGAGAAACCTCAGCATCAAAGAAATAATTGGACACACGCAAACCAACAGACAGGGACTGGGAGCAACAAAAATGCAGTGGTGGTCCAAAGCCAAAGGGAAGGAAAAAAGAGACATGATCATACAGGAGTTGAAGGAAGAAGAAGATGTCAAAAGAGTGCAGAAGGCAGTCCAGCAAGGTCAACAGGGGCAATGGACAACATGGGACAGTGCACTCCAAAGAAGTCTCAGCTGGAACGATATGTGGCACATGGCTCCTCTAAGGATAAGCTTCCTCCTCAGATCTGTATATGACCTGCTCCCCTCGAATGCAAACTTAGTGAAATGGGGGAAAGCAGACGACCCAGCATGTCCGCTCTGTCAGAAGAAACAAACAGTGGAACATGTCCTAAGCTCTTGCAAAGTAGCGCTAGCCCAAGGAAGGTATACATGGAGGCACAACCAAGTTCTGAAAGTGATCACAGATGTGGTTAGCGAAAAAACCATGACCCCAAACGCACCAATTGCTATGACAACGTTCTACAAAGCAGGAGGGAAACAGGTCTGGCCCGAAAGTGCTATGACAACCAGCACATTGCCAAAGGGTCTTCTGGATGGAGCAGTCGACTGGGAGTGTACAGCAGACCTCCCAGAGTGGAGAAATTACCCAGATGTCATCAGCAAGACAGGCATGAGACCAGACATCGCTCTCCACTCTGACTCCTCGAAACAAGTGATTCTGATAGAACTCACTGTGCCATACGAAAGCAGAATGGAAGAAGCACATATCTACAAGACCGAAAAATACGCCGGTCTTGCCAGCACCCTGAAGAAAGCAGGTCTGCGGGTCAAAATCTTCGCCATAGAGGTCGGGGCAAGAGGGTTTGTGGGCACCTCCGCTTATGATCTCATGAAACAACTCGCCATTTCTGGGAAGAAGAGGACTAGAGCCCTTAAAGCGATGGCAGAGGCAGCAGAAAGGAGCTCAAGCTGGATCTGGGCAAGGAGGAACGAAAAAAGTGAACTTCATAAGGATTAAATTCCCTACAGATGATGTGTGCCCCGTTAGCACATTGGTAAAACCGCGTACCGCAGTTCTGAAGCGCAGAATCGCCCAGGTTCGATCCCCGGCGTGGGAAAAAAAAAATAGACAACAGCAGAAGGGCATCCAGGAGTCATGACCTGGATGTGGCCCGGCCCCCCGAGAGTGTAAGGAATTCAGGGCCGAAACACTTGTCTAAAGGGGGTTACTTCTCTGAAGACCTTCTGTTGTCTAGCTCTCCCTAGAGTTTCTTTCTACCTATATATATATATATATATATATATATATATATGCATATAGGCATATAGGCACATATATGTAAGGGTTTTTCCCTATGCCTGTAAACAGTCTGGCACACACGATCCATGTGTTTTCTGCTTATCCAAGTGTGTTGTTGGCATTCTAAATCACATTGTCTGTCTGGCAGGGCGCCTATCAGGACGTACATCATTTCATTCCCATCAGGTAAACTTTATTTTCCGGTCTGATAGCAGTGTTTTGAAAACATGTTTCATCATGCAGTCATCGTTATTTTGTGTGTGGATAAAATGTTTTCCTGCTGATGTGTACAGCTCTAATCATGGAACTGATAAGAGCTTCTAATGCCAGTGAAGGAAAATTAAAGTTGAATCATTGCAATGTTGTTGTTGTTTTTTATTTCTTGGAAACTTCGAAGCTTGCTTTCTCCATCCATCTTTATGTCTCTTTCTCGGTGTCAGTCTGTCTGTCTGTCTGTCTATCTGTCTGTCTGTCTATCTGTCTGCATGTCTGTCTGTCTGTCTCTCTGAACTATTGCCAGTGATCAGTTTTCACTTTGTTATTCATAGAATAAAGAAGAAGAAGAAGGAGGAGGAGGAGGAGGAGGAGGAGGAGGTGGAGGAGGAGGAGGAGGAGGAGAAGAAGAAGAAGAAGCCCAACAACAACAACAACAACAACAACAAAAACAACAACAACAACAACAAAACAGAAAAGAAAAAAGTGAGTACCCAAACACATAAACGAAAAGAGAATTAATCTAACGACTGGCTCAGTCAGCATAGTACTTTCCCTCCCATCACCTTTTCTTATCCTCATCCCCTCCCAATCTTCACTGCGTTCCAGTTGTTCCTGCTTCCTGATCAGTTCCCCGTAAGTTTTGCTGTGAAACAAGATATAGGATTGAAGAGATCAAGTATGCGCTGTAAATTGTTGGTGGATACATGTGGTTTGTTGTCAAGGTCAAATTCATAAGACGTCAAATATCTCCAGCCTATTAGGAGAAGGAATTTAATCGTGCTGGTTTTGATTTTCAAGGCTGTAAATAAAGTCAAGGTTTCTGTACTGTAAAGTTAACTTTTAAGCGAGCCTGGGGATCTTGTTTCTAGTTGGATTCACACTCTTTTGTTTAGTTACATATCGTAATTGTTTCTTTCTTTCTTTCTTTCTTTCTTTGTTTTGTTGTTGTTGTTGTTGTTGTTGTTGTTTTGTTTTGTTTTGTGAGAACGTAAGGCTGATAGCCAGGAAACTCATTCTTCACGTCGTCTTCTTCACTAGATATACTCTAACACTCTAACATTGAACAGTAACAAGCAAAAACAATATATATATATATATATATATCGAGGGTTGACAACCAGAACCAAGTATCTCGATTTTCTGATAGTTTACAGGAGACGATTTTTCACTGGGTTTTCGGGGAGAGGCTATATCTACATTTTGAGATACTGGTTTTGGTTTTATTGATAACTGATCAAAAATCAATATCATGGCAAAAACAAAGTCCACCAAGTGAAAGATCACATCAAAAGCAACAGTTCAGTATAAAAAGTGAAAATTGACAAAAAAAGTGAGATACTGGGTTCTGGCTGTCAACCCTCGATATATATATATATATATATATATATATATATATATATATATATATATATATATATATATGTGTGTGTGTTTTGTGTGTGGTGTGTGTGGTGTGTGTGTGTGTGTGTGGTGGGGTGTGTGTGTGTGTCTATATATGTACATGTATGTATGCATGCAAAGTATGTATGTAGATATGTATATGTGGCAACATGATTATCAAAACTTCACACTAAATGACCAGGCAACAACAATCCTTTATTACAAACAAATTTCTGCATGCATATAGACACTGCTGTAGAATATTTCAACTTAAGCATTTCTGCGTATACATGTATGTACACACACACACACACACACACACACACACACACACACACACACACACACACACACACACACACACACACACACACACAACACAACACACAAACACACACAAACACACAAACACATACACACTTCATATTATTTTCTTCCCTGCGTCTCTCCTATCTCTCTAAAATGACAGCAAATGCTGATACTGTTTGATTTCTCTGTATATTATGTCTTCTATCACTGATTTGTTTAAATATTTCTTTACAGCGATTTTCAGTTCTTGGCGGATAAGTAGATTTAAAGGGACAAGTTTGAAAATGGCTTCTAGCTAAAAAAAATTCCACCATCGGAAAATAAAGTGTTATTGTCATTGCTATTGCCTTTGTCTCTCTAGATCTAACGACACTTGGTTTTACATTTTTATGCAGCAGACATTTTTTTTTTCAAAATTACCACCTCATGTCTATATAGCAACCACTTCTTTTATAAGCTTTTTGTTTTATTCAGCAGTGTGTTTCAATATAGATTACATCTCTGATTCTCAAACAGTTCCTGAATCTAAGTACATGTTAAGGACCCCTAAGAGATGGCTGATGTTAAAATGTTTACCGCCATCACTCCTCTCACTACCTTCTCTCTGAGTGTCTCTGTTTCTCTTGTTGCACAAGAGGTGCATGTGTACGTGTGTGTATGTGCGTGTTTGAGTTCGTGCGTACGCGATGTGTGTGTGTGTTGTGTGTGTGTGTGTGTGTGTGTGTGTGTGTGTGTGTGTGTGTGTGTGTGTGTGTGTGTGTGTGTGTGTGTGCTCCTTACACTTTTTCTATGTCTTACCTCGATAATGGTGGCAGATAACTGCATAAGTACACCATCCCACCCAGCTTGCTGAGCAGACAAGAAAGAGGGCATGGAAGCTGACATAACACGACACGATCAGTTTCAATGTTGATAGCAAGACAAGCCTCAAACAAAACAAATCCACCCTGGCAGCACTCTCAGGAAGCAGGTTTCAGTAGTGCCCCTTCGAATTTTTAAAAACGAAGTTGTATAATGTGTAGCACTAAACCGGAAGCGTTTAATGTAGATAGATTCCAATATTAAAAGTAGAGAGAGGTTTTGGCAAGGGACACCACCCACGTTTTTCCACAGAATCAGTCAGTAGTAGAGATTAGATTCCTGAACGTAGGCTAGATGTATCAACAGTCCGCCCGACCTTCACTCGCACATTTTTGTAAACAGAGTGTAAACTTGAAGAGAAGAAAAGAATAAAAGAAATAAGTATGATAGTTTCCTTTGCAATCTGACACTGTCCTTACTGCTTCTCTTTCTCTCTTTCTTTGTACATCCCCTGTCTCCCTGGCAGTGATCTTTTTTCAGTTATGTTGTTGCCTTACATAAAGCTGATAACGACTCACAGTTTTATAAGTCTAAATAGGTATGAGCTGTCTTTTGTTCACTAAGAAGCGATGAAGATCTCAAAGTTTATGGTATAATAGATACAAAGAGTCTGCTGTCTATTCATCTGGTTGAGATCAATTGATATTTCATTCAGTTATAAATATTTTACTATGAAACAAGCATATTGTAAGAACATATTGTAAGCTATAGGGAACTAAACTTTAGACCTATGGCTATATTGCAATTTACATTTTCAAGAAACACAACATATTCCTACAATGGCTTGCACTTGCACAAATAAAAGCAATCCATCCTATCCGAACATAACACTAGAGAAACAATGGTCTGAGCTGATAGCAACGCTTCTTTCCTACTATAACTTAGAAGAAAAAAATTCTGTCACCTGACTTTATCAGTTCGTATTCATCATCATCATCATCACGTGCCCTGCTGCATGGCGTCGGTGATCATGGTCCTCCACACGAATCTATCCCTTGTTGCTGCCAGCATATCTCCCACCCTTACTGTCTTCAGTCACCCTGTGAGTCAATCCAACATTTTCTTCCTGGGTCTCCTGGTGTTCTCTTTCCCTCCAGCGTTCCTGTTGTGACCAGGTGGTCTTATTCCTCTTTCTTTATAAATGTTTTATAAATATTGTTTGTCTTTTCCTAATCTTCTTTGTTAATGATCTTCTTGTGTCTGCCTACTTCAAGACTGTCTTGTTTGTTTTCTTTGCTCTCCGTGAAACTCTCAACGTTCTTCTTAGAAACCACATTTCAGATGTCTCAATTTTGTTCTGACTTTGCGTGTTGACTGTCCCTGCTTCTTCATTTTCTGTAATTAGGTCTGTGTCATCTGCGTAACAAATGTTATCATTCTTCCTCAAACCTTCATCCCAGGGCATTCTTTTAGGCTTCTCATGATGGTTTTGCTGTAAAATGAAAACAAATCTGGTGACAGAACACAACCCTGCCTGACCCCTCTTGTGGTATTTTGGAAAGAGTTTATTTATCGTTTTCTATTCTCATTGCTGCTGTTTGTTCCACATACATATTTATGATTATTCCTAGATCTTTTCCATCAATATTGAGCCATCTAGTTGGTTGATTTATTCTTTGTTTCTTACCCGATCAAAAGCCTTGGTATAATCAACAACGCATAAAAATAAATCCTTAGTAAACTCTACAGACCCTTTTTCAACTCATGGCCAGTTCGTATTAACAGCTTGTGTGTGAAGTGGCTTTCCCATGAAAACAAGACATAGGCATGATACAGGAACTGTACAACACAATGTCGACTTGATTCAGAACCATCCATTAGTGGCATTCTTCATTCAGAGTCACGCCGTTCACGTGACGGTGAAAGGCAAGGACTGATGAGGAGCACTTGTTTCCGTACCTGTAGTTTACAGCGGGTACTTGATCTACTGGCGCCCTTCAATCCCATGTCTTGTTTCACGACAAAATACAAGGTAAGGATCAGAGACGGGAATGACGGGGTTACAGTGAGGGGGTGAGGTAGAGAGAAATAAAAATAATGGTCAAACCAGTCATACGTTCTCATTTACTGGACATCTCTGAGTTACTGTTATTCCTCTTTTATTTGTATTAATACGTCTTCTTTGTTTTTCTCTTCTTTGTTTTTCTCTTCTTCTGTCTGTATGTAAATATCATAATCGTTAACAGGGACAGACAGAAAAGAACGCGAGAAACGAAGCAGAGAGAAAAGACAGAAAAAAAAAAGAAATGAAATAAAATTATATGTTTCCAATGAAATGAAATTTTACTCTCAAAATGAAATGGAATTTCATATAGAAAATAAGACGAAATATTAGTTTCAAAATACAATGCAAATTTGTTTTCCAAAGGTATATATATATATATATATATATATATATATATATATATATATATATATATATATATACATACATATACATATATATATATATTATCATATGGACCAACATACATACCTGCCATTGCTAGTCTACTCAAATGATTAAAATTACAGATATAGATAGACAGATAGACAGATAGATAGATAAATAGATAGATAGATAGACAGACAGATAGATAGATAGATAGATAGATAGATATATAGATAGATAGATAGATAGATAGATAGATCGATAGATAGATATATAGATAGATAGATAGATAGGTAGATAGATAAATAGATAGATGGGTAGGTAGATAGATAGATATATAGACAGATAGACAGATAGATAGATAGATAGATAAATAGATAGATAGATAGATAGATAGATCGATCGATAGATAGATATATAGATAGATAGATAGATAGATAGGTAGATAGATAAATAGATAGATGGGTAGGTAGATAGATAGATAGATAGATAGACAGATAGATAGATAGATAGATAGATAGATAGATACATATATAGATAGATAGATAGATAGATAGATAGACGGATGGATGGATGGGTGGAGAGAGAGGCAGGCAGGCGGACAGACAGACAGACAGACATATAGAGACAGAGACAGGTACAGACAGATTGACAGGTAGGATGGGTGTTAAGACAGCACTGGACTAAAATTTAAAGATTCCAAGAGAAATGATGGTACCTTAACCTTCTATGTTAGCGTCTCAGAGTCTCTTACCTTTACCTAATTATCCCATCCATCACCAGCAAAACCTCTCATTCATGTACAATATTGCAGTGACTGCATGATGAAACCTGTTTTCTAAACAGTATTATCTGACCGGAAAATAAAGTTGGCCTGGTGGGAATGAAATAATGTTTGTGCGTGATCGGCTCTATGCCAGGTAGATAATAGACGTGTTCCAGACAATGGACGGATTATTTTGGCCTGGCTCAATCTTAGATTAAAACAAGATGGCTGTTTTTAGTCCTGTGAGTGGCAGACCTTTCTAACAATGTGTCGCTTACATGATAAACGGCAGGAAAATCAAACAGAACAGCTAACAGAAGAAGAAGAGGAGGTGGAGGAGGAAGGAAAGGAAGAAAATAAAGAGGTAGAAGAAAGAGAAGGAGAAAAAGAAAGAGAATAATAAAAAGAAGAAGAACAAGGCCAAGAAAAAGAGAATAAAGAGAACAAGAACTATAAGTAAGAAGAAGAAAAAGAAGAAGAAAAAGAAGGTGACGGTGATGACGATGATGGCGACGTTGAAGAAGAAAAAAAAAAGAAGAGGAAAAGGAAAATAAAGAAAAAGTAAAAACAGAAGAAAAAAATACTGTAAGTGGTCGGCTGCATGTTAAATAGTATACTGACAATATTCAAGATCAGGGTGTATAAAACAGCGAGAGAGAGCACTGGACACCTCTCTTGAATCTGGCCTTAGAACACTGTGTATGTGACTACCATTTCCCTTGATGGCAGCAGTAGACATTTTGTCTTCTACAAGAGAGCATTGCAACGTATATGTTTTCAAGTGACAGCATACGTACTTAATTTCTGAAGCTTAAAAAATGAAGAAGGAATTAAAGGGTATTATTACTCATATTCAACTGGAACCAACAAAACATTATACAGGTTCTTGAATGGACATATGAGAACACAAATTTATTTTATTGCGCTTCAACTCAGTTTCCTTATACATGTGAAATAATTAAAGCATGATAAGAGAACGGAAAAGCAGGCAATCACAGGACAAACATCATTTCGCAGACAAGATTGTGAGTAGCAAAGAAAGAAAGACAGAGACAGAGACAGAGACAGAAACTGAAACTGAAACTGAAACTGAAAATGGTTTATTGCCATTGACATTTTTGTCCTTGTGGCAAGAAGCATAAAACAAAGTCATTAAATTTTTCGGCGACGTTTTCTCGAAACAAAGATTTATAAATATAGTCATGGCTGACAATACATCCATTTGATTTTTTTCCCTAAAGATGAAGAAAAAATTGAACGGAAAAAGTTGAACAAAATGTTGAACAAAAAGTTGAAGAAACAGTTGACCACCCAAGGTAATTAGTCATATAAGTAAGAGGAAGACCCAAATCCGCAAAATAAACATAAGAACAGTAAAAAGTGATATCTTCACTGAAGATAAACTTACATTAATTTAAAAAGTTGAACAAAAACTTAAAGAAACAGTTAACCACCCGACATAATTAGTCATATAAGTAAGAGGAAGACCCAAATCCAGAAAACAAACAAAAAAACAATATAAAGTAACATCTTCACTGGAGATAAACGTACATTAATTTAAAAAGTGGAACAAGTTAAAGAAACAGTTGACCACCCGACGTAATTAGTCATATAAGTAAGAGGAAGACCTAAATCCGGCAAATAAACATAAGAACAGTATAAAGTGATATCTTCACTGGAGATAAACTTACATTAATTTATACAATACAATACAATACAATATTTTATTTGTATAGCGCAAAATCTTGATAAAACCAAATCAAAGCGCTAAAACAGACACACACGCACGCACGCACGCACACACACACACACACACACACACACACACACATACACACACACACACACACACACACACACACACACACACACACACACACACGCACACGCACACGGCTAAAATGGGGAGAAAGAATAAAAGCAATTGAAAATTATAGAGAGCATATTATATACAATTATATATTACAATGTGATTCCCCTCCGAGTGGAGACAGGCTGCAGAGGGGATTGAGTGAGGTCAGGATTTTATGCAGATGAGAAAAGGTGAGTTTTGAGAGCGGACTTGAAGGAGACAAAAGTAGGTTGCTGACGGACAGAGAGAGGAAGTTTGTTCCAGGAAAGTGGACCAGAAACAGAGAAGGCTCGTGGACCATAGGTATTGAGCTTAGTGCGTGGAAAGCGAAAAGTCAGAGGATCGGAGGCAGAGCGGAGGGTACGTGAGGGAAGATAGATCTCAAGTAGGCTTGACAGGTAATCGGGGGCTGCGTTATTGAGGCTTTTGTAGCACATGGTGTCTAGTTTGTACTGTATGCGCTTTGATACATTAATTTATTACTGTGTTGTTTTCTTTCTCCGACTTTCCCAAGCAAGGGCGATAAATTTCGTGAGGGATTTTTGATAGTTTTCATCTTCAGTCATGAGTATTCTGGTAATGACCCTTTGACTCGAAATGTCCTCATCAAAGATTATGCAGACAGAGACAGAGAGAGAGAGAGAGGGAGAGAGAGAGACAAACAGAGAGAGACAGAGACAGAGAGACAGAGAGAGATAGAGAGAGAGACAGAGAGAGAGAGAGAAAGAGAGAGAAAGAGAGAGAACGAAATAGAGAGATTACTGTATACATTTCATTTCTAATGACTCATTGTTTTAGAAGATGCTACACACGAATGAAAATCACCTACACTCACCTCAAATTGATTTAGGAACAAGTGAGTTATTGGTACTGTTTGATATCTTTTTTTCCTCCCCGAAAACAGCATCAACCATACAGAACACGTGTCAAACCAGTGTCTATCTGTATACCGAAATGTACCAGTGTTAATGCCCATTATTACTTATTGTGTCATGAGATTAGGGTCAAAGGTCCTTGACAGTTGGCTATTGTGAATACTACAATGGGAAGTGCAGCAGCTAAGCACTTGTCAGTGACGCTGATGAAACTCATATGATCAGTGTGTATGGGGGTGTGCACACAACACAAGCGATGACTGATATTAAGTAGTCACATTACTTCTCTCCCCGTCGTTCTATTTCTTTTTGTCATGCTCACGCGTGCTTGCGTGTGTTCCCTACGTTTCTTCCAGATTAATTCCCCTAGTGATGACAAATAATTGTGTAAGTATACCCACCCACCCAACAATCCATCAGCTTGCTGAGCAAAGAAGAAGAAGAAGAAGGGCAGGGAGGCTGATATAACAAGACGCGATCACTTGCAATGTTGACAGCAAGACAAGCCTGAAACAAAACAAATCCACCCTGCCAGAACTCTCAGGAAGCAGATTTCACTTGCGCCCCCTCCAGTTTTTTAAGATGATGTGATAATGATGTGTGCTATGGAAACCGGAAGTGTTTAATCTAGATAGATTCCGATATCAAAACTGGAGAGGCTTTGGCAAGGGACACCACCCATGTTTTTCACAAAATCAGTCAGTGAGTTGCAGATTAGATTCCTGAACTCGTGCCAGACGTGTCAACAGTCCGCCCGACTGGTACTCACCTCTTCCTATAAAGAGACGATAAAAGATAAATGGGGAAAAAAATAACAAAGTGTATCAGTAACATTATGTCATGGTGCCAACATTTCTTTTCCTCTCTCTCTCTCTCTCTTTCTCTCTTTCTCTCTCTCTCTCTTTCTCCCTCTCTCTCTTTCTCTCTCTCTCTTTCTCTCTCTCTCCCTCTCTCTCTCTCTTTTCTTCCTCTCTTCTTCTTCTTCTTTCTCCTCCTTTTCCTTGTCTTTTTCCCTCTCTCTCTCAGTTTTCCTCATTTATCTTAAGAAACAGAGCATAGAATGCTATGCTCCTTGATGTGTTTGCACCTTATTAAACGTTTTATTCATCAATGTGTTTCTTTCGTGTGTTTGAGTTTTGGGCAATTTCAAAAACGTTTAGCCAGTGAAAATGAAGCATCAGTATGATTGTAATTGTCATTATCTTCTGTATGTCTCTGTCTCTGTCTCTGTCTGTCTCTCCCTCCTTCCCTCCCTCCCTCCCTCCCTCTCTCTCTCTCTTTCTCTCTCTCTCTTTCTGTCAGACGCGGTAATCAAGAAAAACAGCCTATCTGAGGCTGGCTAAGATGATAATGCTGTCTAAATAGAACAGTCTATTTCAATCACTGTTGGGTAGAAAAGAACCATCAGACACTTGAGCTCACCAGATTTGAATAAAGACGGTGGTGCTTGTGTGTGAAGGTGCTTTCTCATGAAAATGAGACGTACGCGCGATGTCAGAATCATACAACACACTGATATTATGAAACTGATTCAGTCATCTGTGACGTTTTTCATTATGAGTCACATCATTCACGTGACCGTGACGAACAAGAACTCGAAGTAGGAGCTTGTGTTTCCACTGACAGTTTACAGGCCCTTACTTGACCTACTGGCGCCGTTCTATCCCTTGTCTTGTTTCACAACAAAATCGACAAGACTGGGATCAGGGAGCACAGTTAATAGGAGGGAAGTGAGGTAGGTGGTGTGTGTGTGTGTGTGTGTGTGTGTGTGTGTGTGTGTGTGTGTGTGTGTGTGTGTGTGTGTGTGTGTGTGTGTGTGTGTGTGTGTGAGTGTGTGTGTGTGTGTGTGTGTGTGTGTATGAGGGTAGGCAGGTGGGTGGAGAATAACAATGACAGTCAAGCCATTTATTGTATTTTTTATTGGTATATATATTTTAGCGCATTTTTCTTCTTCCTACTATGAGACAGGCATGGACAAATGAAAGTTGGGGGAGAGAGAGAGAGAGAGAGAGAGAGAGAGAGAGAGAGAGAGAGAGAGAGAAGAGAGACAGAGAGAGAAAGAGAGACAGAGAGAGGGAAAGAAAGGAGAGAGAGAGAGAGAGGAGTGAAGCGGAGAGACAGACAAACAGATAAACAGATTTCAGTTTCAGTTTCAGTTTCTCAAGATGACGTCTCCGCGCTCGGAACGAATATACCATATGCACTAACGTCACAGGTGCCATGTGTATGGGTTGATCACGGCACAAGCCTTAAGCCTGCACATAAACCCATGAGCTGGCGAGGTCCTGAAGACAAACAGAGAAACAGAGAAATAGATCGAGACCAAGATAGCGAGTCATCACACTTACAGAGAGTCAGATCAATCTTTACAGCTTCAAGAAAATTACCAACGTAGCGATGAATCAGCTTCAAACTTCTATGCTCACATCAGAATGTCTCATCCTCCTCCACTTTAAGATTACAGATTTACCCATAACCAAGAAAAAAAAAACTTGTTATCTATGTACAAAACAGCAGTGACTGCATGACGAAACATGTTTTCAAAACACTGCTATCAGACTGAAAAATAAAGTTTTCCTGACAGGAATGGAATGATCTTTGTCCTGAGAGACTCCACGCCACACAGACAATGAGATTAGAATGTCCCCAACACAGTGTAGATAGGTAGAAAACACATGGATCGTGTGTACCAGTCATTTTAAAGGGACAGGTAAGAAAACCCTGAAATGACCTCTTTATACGACAATGATAATGTTTGATTTTGACTTTTTTTCTCATCTCTTTCTTTTTTCTTTTTTTTTTAATGACATCCTTCAGTTTAGATTAGCCTTATTATACTGACTCTATCTTATCCTGTTTTAGTGCGTTCTTATAATGTCTTGTGTATGGATGCTTTTGAGAGTTTCTGCATGATGTTAACGGGTAAAATTATTGAATGCGTTACATGTATACTTCAAGAAACATCACAGGTGTGCGGATGGGACCCAGAGCACCAATGCCCTGCCACTCTTCAGACAATCATCTCTTAAGCTCTCGACGCCATTCGATAGCCATTTCTTCATGCAAAGGGAGTGGGTGGGGGGAGGGTCCATGCGCTGCATGACACATTTGGACCCAGTCATCAGTTATACTGCCTACATACCAAATGGCCAGATGGGGAGACGACAAACCCCAGGACACAGCCACACAATGCACTCCAACCAGGCCGAGCCAAGCTGCGAACCCAACAGGGAATGGAAGAGCCTTCTCTCACCCCACTTACATAGTACACTTTTATACCTTTTAAGGTTCTTCAATTGTCTGCAGGCCTCAGTAACTCAGTTGGTTGAACATCGGATTCATATGCTAATGGTTATGGGTTCGAATCCCGGGGTGCGCTACATGAAAACTGGCCTTCTCATTGTCCCATCTTAACATCATTGTTATTCTGGTGTTGTTAGTATTGGACTAGATAAGTCCCCCTTTCCCCTTTTCCCTATGATGGTTATCCCCGTCCGCTTGACAACAATAACACTAGCGCCACGAGGTTTGCTCCGTCAAAACAATGATTTCTCTCTCTTCTTCCCCTCCTCAGATCTCTCTCTCTGTCTGTCTCTCTCTCTCTCTCTCATTCTGTCTCTCTCTCTGTCTCTCTCTGTCTCTCTCTCTGTCTCTCTCTGTCTCTCTCTCTTTCTCTCTCTCACCGCCCCCCCAAAAAAAAACAAAAACAAAAACGCATATCCATCAATCATCTTTTTCTCTTTAAGAGGGAAATGACAGGGTGTGTACGTGTGTGTGTGTGTGTGTGTGTGTGTGTGTGTGTGTGTGTGTGCGTGCATGCGTGCGCGCGCGCGCGCGCGTGCGCGTGTGTGTGGAGTGGGGGAGAGAAAGAAAGAGAGAGAATGTATGTGCGTATGTTTATTTGTTTGTGTGGTGTTTATATTTGTGTGTGTGCGTGTGTCTGTGTGAATGTACGTGTGTTTGTGTGTGTAGAGGGAGGAGGAGAGGGCATAGGAGAAGGAGGAGAAGAAAGAACAGGAGGTTATGCGAATACTCCTACACTCTTGCTCTCTCATTGTCTCACTATTTCGCTCTCTCTCTCTCTCTCTCTCTCTTTCTCTCTCTCTCTCTCTCCTGTCGCTCTCTCTCTCTCACTCTCTCTCTCTCACTCTCTCTCTCTCACACACTCTTTCTCTCTCTCTCTCTCTCTTCCTCTTTCTCTCTCTTTCCTCTTGTGCGAGCGCGCGCACACACACACACCTACATACACATCCATTAATGTCTACAGTTGGTTTTTGTTTGTTTTCTTAGTCTTGCCTTCCATGTCTCGCAAAAACACCAAATACTGTTGCTCTTTGATTTCTATTTCCATTTTGTCTGATACTGTTGATGTTTCGATGCATGTTTTTGTACGTGTATTGCATATAGATTAAAGATGGTAAGTTGGCAAAATCGCTTTTTAGTCTATTACCGATACCATGGAAACTAAGGTATCATTGTCATTGTCAATGGATTACATCCCTTTGTCCCTGCTGCATGATCATAAGACTGTTCTTGTTTTTGTGAAACATAAGATTAAATTGACTGGCACCAGTATCTCAAGTATGCTCCGTAAATAGCCAGTGGAAACAAGCTCTCCTCTTTGGTCTTGTCCTTCAAGGTCGTGAGAATGGCGTGACTCAGAATGAAGAATGTCACAGATGAATGGATCTAATTCAAAACAGCTGAGTGCGTCATAATTCCAGGCATCATGCCTCTGTCTGGTGTTTATGAGAAAATGACTTTATTATACATGAAAACGGCGTGGGCTGTTTAATAAAAAGCCTGCGAGCCCTTTAATGTCAAGAAGATGTTTTGTCCTTCTAAGCCAGCGAAGGACACAGGCGTATCGTTTTGCACTGACTCTATGTTAGCATCTACTAGAATGGCTTGTCTCCATTCGTGCCAGTGGCAAACCATTCTAATATTCTCTCTTGTTCATTATTTGATAAATTATATTTAAACATGACTAAAAAGAAGATGAAG
>CM060305.1:41458819-41463819 GCA_030674185.1 Monoplex corrugatus | reverse complement strand
TAGCCATTTTTTGTATAATCAAATACAAGAAATATCAAACAAACACAAAAAAGAAAGCGTATGACTGGCTTGACCATCTTCTTTACCTCTTCCCGCCATCCAGCCACCCACTTGTGTCTCTATCCCTCACGTGTCTCATTATTTCTACTCCTTGACCCAAACGCTGTTGGTTTTGTTGTGAAACAAGACATGGGATTGAATGGCGCCAGTAGGTCAAGTATGCGCTGTAAACTGCCAGTGGGAACAAGTGCTCCACTTTACTTCGCGTCCTTCAAGGTCACGTGAATGGCGTGACTCTAAACAAAAACCGTCACTTATGAATGGACCTCATTCAAAACGTCAGTGTGTTTTACATTTCACAGGAACGGAAATACTACAGTGAAAAGACCGATTGTAGTCCCTCTTGCACAGATCTCTTCTCTGACTGCAGCTCATTTCAAGAGCAACCAAATTAGTAAGTTTGAAAATAATGGAAAGTACTGCATAACGATATACTCTGTCAACAGACTGTTGTCTAAACTGCAAATTACAGATGACAATGTGTATCCTTTATATAGAAATGAAACAAACTGCCCTGAACCGTTCTGTTATCATTGTCCTCTTGCTGCATCATTTTGGAAACAAATCACAGCATATGTATGTGAGCTCATTAATACATGACTCAAGATGGGTGTCAAGGATATACCTTTTTTGGAATAAGAGCTTCTGAGCAGCAGGCATACAGTAGAAGAGACCTGAAAATGGTATGATCACATAATAATAATAATAATAATAATAATAGTGGCAGTAATAGTAGTAGTAGTAATTGTTGTTGTTGTTGTAGTAGCAGTAGTAGTAGTGATAACGATAATAATAACAATCATAATAATTATAGGAAAAATGTGCATTCTCAAACAAAAATAAGGTTCTGCAGGTGCAAAAAACACAATCTTAAATCACCTGATGAGCGTCTTGCACTTTCATCCTACCATCTAGACTGTATTTGAAAATCTGTGCCAGTGGATCTGAAGGACCTGCTAACCTTTTTGCACTTCAAGTCATAGTTAAAGACTTACCTGTTCACCCAGCCTTTCCACTGCTGATATGACAGTTGCTTATCCATCAATATGCACTCTTACTTTTGACTGCTGATCACGTGACATCATGTAATGATTCAACAATGTAAACGTTGATGTACATAAATGTTCATGCGCGTGTGTGCATGGTTAGTTAGTTTGGAGAACAGCGCAACACAAGAATAATTTACAAGTATTATTACTAAGAGGACAGAGAGGGTGGGAGTCGTGCTTGCAGCGACAGGGGATAAATTCGTGTGGAGGGCCACGATCGCCAACGCCATGCGGCGGGGCACATGATGATGATAAGTACTAATTCCAACAGTATGTCAATGTCTCGTTTTCAAGGGAAAGCCACTTTGCACAGAAACGTCAGTAGGATCTGTCAATACAATTTCATAAACCGAGATGTCAGCAAATTTTTGTCAGGGATAACAAATACACGTATTATTCGCACAGGACCAAAATTAAGTTCAAATGGGATGCCTTTTTGTCATTCGTACTAGTGGCAATCCATTCCAAGAAACTATTTTTTACGTTATAAGATAGAAGTGAACAAACTAATGGCAAAACTGAGAAGACGAAGATTAAGCTAGAAAAAAAGTGATGGAGGATAAGGAGGAGGAGAAAAGAGAGGAGGGGAATGAGGTGAAGAAGAAAAGGAAAACATTGGGTGTGTCACATTCAGTTTCAATACCTATAAATGGGTACCTGATACTATTCAAGGCTGTACGTATAAAACAGCAAAGAAAAGTATTGGACAATTCCCATGTAACCGAAGAGTAATCAGATGTGATTTCTTTTTGACTTCATCAACCAAACGGTTAAATGACATCAGTAACATCTGTATTGCCTGATTTCTATCAGAGTCAGATCTTCATTTTCAGTTGTTGTTTTTTCAAGATTGCATAGCAGTGATCAGATGATTTCAAGCATATTAATATTACAAATGCTGTGTGGCCAAGATATCTAAATTGACCATGGAATAATCCACACAACTGTACATAAACCCTACTTGCGAGTAAAGTCTTGAGATTCTGTCAGACCAAAGGAGTCTGTTAATATTTGTTTGGTGTGCGTCTGTGGTGTGTGTCTGAGTGTGTGTATGTGTGTGTGAATGTGTGTGTGTGTGTGTGTGTGTATGTGTGTGTGCTCGCGCGCGCGCGCGCGCGCGTGCGTACGTGCGTGTGTGTGTGAATGTGTTGTTACAACACATATACCAAGTAAAATCTTTTCATTTTCTGTTTATGCTACCTTTTAATCAATGTGAATGATTTTTTCATTAAAATTTTGTTTAAAAAACTTCTTTGTTGCCAATGGTTCTTTTATGTGATATCTGATGCAAACAACACATAGGGGCTTGCTCATTGTCTAACCTGAGAGACTACATGTATCACCAGGACACAAACTCCAGCTCTAATGGAATGGGGGTGAGGGTTGGATTTCTGTCCAAGACCATGCTTCAGACTCGAAATATCTCGCGTCCTAGAGTGTGTTTTAAAGCACTGTATAAATGAATACTCGACGACGAAGACAGTGTATTCCTATATACATGGGTTTTTTTTTCAGTGATGCTGCACTTACTGAACTTATGAAGTTTGGACAAGAAGAGCAGAGTGAGTGCTTTGTATCCCTGCTCTGCTGGTAGCAGCAAAACATTCACTGGTTCTTGAGTGCACGTGCGTAAACACACGAGTTCTTTTTTTTATAGTACTTGGATGTAGCAATCCAAGAACATGAGTTAATTTAAAGGCGATGATAAGGAATGAAAAGAAATCATTAAACAGCCTCATGACAAGCACCACATCCAGACAGATAACAAAGCAGCATCGAGAGAGAGAGAGAGGAGAGAGAGAGAGAGAGAGAGAGAGAGAGAGAGAAGAGACAGAGAGAGAGAGAGAAAGAGAGAGAGAAAGAGAGAGAGAGACAGCAAGAGAGAGAAAGAAAGAGAGAGAGGGAGGGAGGGAGAAAAGGGAGAAAGAAAGAGGAGAAAGGAGAGAGAGAGAGAGAGAGAGAGGGGACAGACAGACAGACAGAGAGACAGACAGACAGAGACAAGAGACAAAGACATAGACAGACAGAGAGACAGAGAAAGAGAGACAAAGAGACAAACAGACAGACAGAAAGACAGAGACAGAGACAGAGACAGACAGACAGATAGAGACAAGGAGAGACAGACAGACAGACAGAAAGAGAGACAGAAAGGCAGAAAGACAGAGACAGAGACAGAGACAGAGACAGACAGACAGACAGAGAGATAGAGAGACAGAGACAGAGAGACAGAGACAGACAGACACAGAGAGAGAGAGAGAAAGACAGAGACAGAGACAGAAACAGAGACACAGAGAGAGAAAGTGGTGCGATGGCGAAAGCACACTCACGAAAGTATATTATTACTGCCCATTATTCCGTCGGCATATAAGGCAGCAACGAAAATGTTCCACTCCTGTCTGTTCTGGGCTAGCATCGGTGTGGTAGCCCTGTGTTTCGGATCCTTGAGGTCTCTTTGTGCTGCTCATCACCAGCTGTTCTTGAGTCTTCTCCCCTTGGGTTTTCCTTCTGGTGTCACTGGAAGGCAGTTAGAGTAATGTTATCCAGCTGTCTTCAGATAATGTGCCCAGCCCATGTCCATCGTCTTTTCATGATGATGCTTGTCCATAGTGTCTTGAACTGCAGTTGGCGAGTAGATGTTGGCTGGAGATGTTGTTCGGCCAGAAAGTTCGTGTGATTCTTCCAAAGTTCTTTGTGTGGCAAGCTGATAGCTTGGTAAAGTTGTTCGCTTTCATCCTTAAGCATTCTGAGCAGTAGAGTATTACAGCTGTGGTTCAGATTCAGCTTGGCGTTGGTGCTATACTAGGGGGACCTTAATACGTTGTTCAACATTCAGAAGGCGTTTTTTTTTTCTTTGCTGAGATTGCTCTCGATGCCATTGCCTGCTTCTTTGTCGTGTATGATAGTACTTCCAAGGTAGGTGAACTCTTCATTTCTGTCTTCAAAGGTCTGTTCCAGCTATATTAATAGATAAGCTAAGACGTTTAATGGCATCACAGAGTGCATGATGTGATCATTGACATAAGGTTTGCTCAGAATTTCTTGGCATTCATGCGTCTTTTCGGGCAATAATCCATTCAGAAGTGCTGACAACTTACCATGCATATTAATTTTTACACGAATTATCGTCCATATGTTTATTAAAACTAAAATAAGATGCGCTAATAAGTTCTTACAAAAAAGACTTTATGTGTCTGAACTTTCACGACAATGATTTTTCAAGAATAATTATTTGCAATGATTTTTTTTTTCTTTTCGAAAGTGAAATTTTGTTATTACAAATTCATTTTGATGACACTGTCCGCCCACCCTCCTTAACACAATGTAATAACAGAATAATTTATACGCACTTCACACGCACACGTGTGTACGGAAACACAAATACACAGTAATTGCACATGCTTGTATCTGTTTCTACACTAATGAAAACTGTTTTTCCATTTATGTTATGTGATAGTTGAGTCCTACAGAAAGTTTCAAACTGTGGGGACACACCATTCCTTTTTTCTACAGGAAAAATTGAAGACAAGCATCTTATGTACACGATGCAAATCTATACAAAAACTTTTATGTATATATATATATATATACATATATGTGTTTACTTAGATATATAATAGGACCACATAGAACTTATGATTTGAACATTATCTTTCATTCAGATAAAGACGATATACTGCATGTTTTGTCAAATCTTTGAAAAATATTTGATCAAAGATTTATAGAAAAAGAATAATTCATACACACAAATGCACGAGTGCAAACGTACACATGCAGTGCACACAAGCATGCAAACACGCATACAAACAATGCGAACATGCACACACAAACACGCATGCATGCATGCAACTACGTACACACACACACACACACACAAACACACACACGCACACG
>CM060305.1:41438819-41453819 GCA_030674185.1 Monoplex corrugatus | reverse complement strand
ATTAGCTTGTTTACCTGCTGGCTCTGATGTTTGACATCTTGTTTGTCTGTTGCTTTTTTTCATGTTTTATTTTGGGTTTTGTTTGTGTTGCTGTTTTGATGGTTGTTAATCTACTTTTTAAATATTTCATTTTTTTATATAGGCAATTTATTTATGATCCACCGGAAAGGGGATATGTGTCTTGTATTTCTTCCATTTATTAGACATAGACTCCAATATTCTGTACGTTTCATCAGAAAGTGACAGAGACAAGAAACAATAATATTTCAATTTTTTGTGACACACGGATCTTTCTCTCATGCCTGCTTGTTTTGCTGTTAATGATAGCATTTCAAATTATGTCTATTTCGAAAAAGAATTGCAAGTAACAAAGGTTTCATTGCATAAAGAGATCAAAGACACAGGGTTGTGTATAACACGTGTTGAGTTCATGTCAATTCATGTACATTGTACTAAACAATAGGTCTTAACATATTGTATAACTTCAGTGTCTTCAGTATCATTGTCCCCAACTCACTCATTTCAACTTTCCATTACATTATCAAATCTTTGGTCATTCAGTGAAAATCCATGTCCCAGTCAAACCACTACAAGGTCACCCACTACAGGGGACTGCACTGCTTCTGAATCGATCTGGTAGACTTCAGTAGTGATGGTTGTAATCAGAACACCATCCATTGGCCATTGCACATGACAGTATCACTCAGTCATGAAGCTAGACGGAGTATCTTTCGGGTAAGTATACCACCGCTATGCCTGTCCAACAACAGACCCCATAAACCGCCAACAGCAAAAGATCCATATAAACCACTAATAACAAAGACTAGATCAATGTTCCCTGTGTAAAAAATAGACTTTCTTCATGACATGTTTCTTAAATATTGATGTACATAATGAAATCATCATTGATTACAATATTGTTTTATATGTTTTGTAGGCTATATGTTTTCTTTTCTTTTTTTATGTAAACAATTATTATGAAATGAAATTATTTTTTTTTTCTTGTTTTGTTCTGTTACAACATTGTTTGTTGATATCTATTCTTGTTAAAAATGAATAAAAAAAAAAAGGTGAAAAAAAAATGCTGTTCACACTAATACAGACATAGGCGAATGGCCACCCGAAAAAACAAACAAAAAAGAAACAAAGACCATAATGTGAGTTTATTTTACAGACGCAAGTGACAGAAGAGGCCAAAACGTAGGTCATCATGAGATAAGGCATGAAAGCCGCATATTCTGGGACATTATTAATTTCAATATGCTGTGATGATTTATGTTAATGGAGATGGTAATGCTACTGCTAGCGAGTCCTATCTTTCATTGAGATTGCATGACAGGGCGTACTCTGTGTTTCCTTTTATAATACACGTGGCATCAAAAGGCCTGAAAGACAGAGAGACCTGCAGTGCTGGTCAGGAAATTTGAGAACATCCTCAACGACGCATCAGTAAGATATCTGATGAGACACGTTCTTGGTTCAAGACTTCTGGCTGAGCCGATGGCACAATCTGGTATTTGCAGAAAGTAAAAATTTCTGATAATGATTTGGATCGATGTAACCAAACTCTCATGCTTTCCAGCTGTCAGTCCCTTATGCTAATACGATACCTAGGTGACTGGTTCAGAATGATTTGTTTGGCTTAACCTATCGTGTTTATGCTTTTGGTTTTATTATTTGTTTCAAACAGTGTTTCATAACATCTATTACACATTTCACATCTCACGTATGGTCACTCAACTCTGCTGGAAGGTACGATAACACGCTGAAACGTCCAGTGAAATGTCTTGTCCACTTGAGAAAATCCCACAGCATCCAGACAGGTAGAGGCGTCTCTCCTCCGTACTTCTTAAAACGAGAACCCTGTAGTGCGGATGGACTCTGTAGTTTATGCCCAGAGGGCTTCTTTGCGCCAAAAACCTTGATTTAAGATGAGTTGTGGGTGGTAGGTAGGCGGAGATGGATGGTCGTCTTAAATCGTTCAGTGACTTCCATTCTCTCTCTGTCTGTTTACTTTCACTCGCCTCCGCCAACTCTGTGCATGTCTGTATTTTTTCTGTCCATCCCCTTCCTGCCGTGTCTCTCCCTATCTACTTCGAGAGTTGTATGAGACCATTGTAAAAATGATTTATAATTACACGCAGAAATGTATCTTTATCTGTCTGTGTGTCTATGTGTCTGTGTGTTTGTCTGTCTGTCTGTCTCTGTCTATGTGTGTCTGTGTGTCTGTCTCTCTCTCTCTGTGTCTTTGTCTCTGTCTGTCTTCTATCTGTCTCTCTGTCTGTGTCTGTCTGTGTCTGTCTGTCTCTCTCTGTCTCTGGCTTTGTCTCTGTCTGTCTGTCCATCTATCTGCCCCTCTATGTCTGTCTGTCTGTCTGTCTCTCTCTCTCTGTCTCTCTCTCTCCCTGCCTCACTCCCTCTCTCTCCCTTCTCTCTCTCACCTAAAATTACCTTCATACATCTAGCCTGTCTCGTTTCTATTTGTATATAATTATACTGAATTACACACGCACGATTAATAATATCAACGGAGTTTTGTCCTTTGGCAGTTCTAGGCGACTGAAATGATGATGGTAGGGTCCTGCTAATCAAGACTATAAAGACATGATGATGGTGGAGACTTCTGTTGAACCCACGGATGAATAGCTATACTGATCCGTTATGGCCTGGATCGGTCTTCATGGAGGATACAAGACCGTTCCTGGAGGCACATGCTCTTTCACAGGTGCTACACGGGAAGGAGTCCTGCGGCCTTTAGTTCTGTTTCCGTCAGTCCTTTAGTTTTGCTTCCGTCTATCACTTGGTTCTGTTTCCGTCAGTCCTTTAGTTCTGTTTCCGTCTATCCCTTAGTTCTGTTTCCGCCAGTCCTTTAGTTTTGCTTCCGTCTATCACTTGGTTCTGTTTCCGTCAGTCCTTTAGTTCTGTTTCCGTCTATCCCTTAGTTCTGTTTCCGTCAGTCCTTTAGTTTTGATTCCGTCTATCCATTAGTTCTGTTTCCGTCAGTCCTTTAGTTCTGTTTCCGTCATCCTTTAGTTCTGTTTCCTCAGTCCCTTAGTTCTGTTTCCGTCATCCTTTAGTTCTGTTTCCTTCAGTCCTTTAGTTCTGTTTCCGTCAGTCCTTTAGTTCTGTTTCCGTCAGTCCTTTAGTTCTGTTTCCGTCAGTTCCTTTATTCTATTTCCGTCAGTTCCTTTAGTTCTGTTTACCGTCAGTCCGTTACTTCTGTTTACGTCAGTCCGTTACTTTTGTTTCCGTCAGTTTTTAAGTTCTGTTTCCGTCAGTCCTTTAGCTCTGTTTACGTCAGTCCCTTGTTTGTTTCCGTCAGTCCTTCACTTTCGTTTCCATCAGTCCTTAATTAAGTCTGTTTCCTTTGCAAGGTCCCTTAATTTTGTCTTTTCCGTCAAGTCCTTTAGTTCTGTTTCCGTCAGTCCCTTAATTATGTCTGTTTCCGTCAGTCCTTTAGTTCTGTTTCCGTCAGTCCCTTAGTTTCTGTTTCCGTCAGTCCTTTAGTTCTGTTTCCGTCAGTCCCTTATATTCTGTTTCCGTCAGTCCTTTAGTTCTGTTTCCGTCAGTCCCTTAATTATGTCTGTTTCCGTCAGTCCTTTAGTTCTGTTTCCGTCAGTCCCTTAATTATGTCTGTTTCCGTCAGTCCTTTAGTTCTGTTTCCGTCAGTCCCTTATATTCTGTTTCCGTCAGTCCTTTAGTTCTGTTTCCGTCAGTCCTTTAGTTCTGTTTCCGTCAGTCCCTTAGTTCTGTTTCCGTCAGTCCTTTAGTTCTGTTTCCGTCAGTCCTTTTTTTCTAGTTTCCGTCAGTCCTTTAGTTCTGTTTCCGTCAGTCCCTTAGTTCTGTTTCCGTCAGTCCTTTAGTTCTGTTTCCGTCAGTCCTTTAGTTCTGTTTCCGTCAGTCCCTTAATTATGTCTGTTTCCGTCAGTCCCTTACTTATGTCTGTTTCCGTCAGTCCCTTAGTTGTGGTTCTATGAGACCCTTAGTTCTGTTCCGTCAGTCCCTCTTCAGCTGATTAGCAACTGTTCTGCGCTGCTGAGATACGATTTACCCTGCATGCGATGGAGTTGCCAGGTTGCTCTGTTGCGGACAATGTCTTGCCAGATGCTGACGCCACGGTTCATGAAGTTGGCCTTCAGAGCATCCTTGTATCGCTTTACATGTAGTGGTCTTCTATGCTCTCGGTATGTTTGCTCCCAGCTCTCCATACATCTCAAAAATGCTTCTGTATGAACAGCTGCATGTATAAAGATGTAACGTCCTTAACCAAAGGAAGACTTTTAAGGTGTGACCATATTACTATATCAAAAGGACGACTTTTAAGTCTTTGTTAGGAAACGTCTGATGAAAATGTGTCACCGCATTTTTCTCGTGGTCTTCATCCAATCCAGGTTTTATTTGCTTGTTTGCCGGCCGGCTCTAAGCTCGACATCTTGTTTGTCAAGAGTTTTTGTTTGTTTGATTGTGCATTTTTTGGTGCTGATTTTTGGTCTGTTTTTCCACCTGTCGTTTGAAATAGAGACTAGTTCATATCCACCAGACAGAGTGTGTGCGTGTGTCTGTCTGCCGATTCTTTTATTCATTAAATTTGACACATACTACTCTCACCTTTTGCTAGTTATTGAGATCTGAAAAAGTGTTTTATAGAAACTTTTGACAAACATTAACCGTCCCCAAGGTCTTTAACTTCATAAATGACAATGACATTCCAGATTGTGCCCATGTAGATGTAGTTGTTCAAGTCACATGGGTTGTTGTTGTTTAAAGATCTCATAGAAACAATGTGTATAATACACGGCATGTAGAGGTCAAGTCAGGTTAGCTGTTGCCTACTACCAGGGATGGATGGACCCAAGAGACGCCCAGAACAGTTGTGGAAGCGGCTTTTGTCTCCATAGTCGTAAGAGGATGATTTCAAGTGGAACAGTGGTCAGAATCCCACACAGTAAGTGCACTGCTACCCCAGAAGGCAATGGCAAACCACTGGAAGATTTTCTGCCAAAACTCCATGAAATGTTACAAAAGGAAAGAAGGCAAAGATATAGGACTGAATCCCCAGGGACCCCCAGGGAAGGGCAGGACTCAAGAGCTACTGGGAATGGAGAATCCATGACTGTAGAAGACAGTTCTGATGACAAGACGAATGTTTCCCGATGGCGGCTGGAAGAAGCAGGCATGCAGACACCCCTCAAACAAAGCTGTAAAGAAGAAGAAAAGAGATGTCATCATTGCCACTTGGGCGAAGCAGCAGGGAAGTTTCCGTCTTCTTCTCCTAATTTTTGTATTTGGTGTTTGTTTGTTTGTGATCTTACGTCTACGCTTGACAAAGGCCAGTTGGCCGAAAATTTGCGCGTTCTGATTCTTTTTTCGTGTTTTTTTTTCTTCTGGTTCCTGTTTGCTTAAAAAGCGGGCGGTCACACTTGTTTTGAAATACATTCTAACTTTAAGCAGATCCAAGAGATAAGGAATTCTGTTGTGTGAGTCGAGAAATGTGAAAACACCCTCAGTAACCTAGCAATGAAATGGTATTAGCCTCGACTTTAGTCCCAATCTTTCTATTGATTTTCATACTACGTTTACTCTGAACAGAACGCTGTTTAAACTAAAAAAAAAAGAAAAACCACAAGCATGGATTCAAACCTACAACCTTCCGAATGTATTGTCAATATGTCATTTGCTGAGTCAACCACTTCACCACAGTTGTTGGTTTTAAAGGTGTAGTGCTGTGTTCTTATGGTGTGTATTCATCTGGCGATTACAACACCCATCTGTTATACACATTTCACAACCTGTGTACAGTCACTGATCTCTGCCGTAAGTAAGGTCTGATAATAAATTTAAATGTCTAATACAATGTTACGTCCATTTGGGAAAGTCTCAAAACAAGTACATGTACACTAGTAAAGGCCTCTGCTCTCCGCACATCTCGTAAGGAGGGCTCTCTTGTTTACTCATGTGAAGACCAGATATGGTCGATGATCCCAAAACTTGATTTATAACTAACACACACACACATACACACACACACACACACACACACACACACACACACACACACACACACACACACACACACACACACACACAGAAAGAGAGAGAGAGAGAAAGAGAGAGAGAGAGAGAGAGAGAGAGAGAAAGAGAGAGAGAGAGAGAGAGAGAGAGACAGACAGACAGACAGACAGACAGACAGGCAGGCAGAACATGGAAGTTGTTGTCTCAAACCGTTTGGTGGCTTCTGGTCCTTCTCTTCTTTTGCTTTCACTCCCTCCGCTATTCTGTAGTAGTCTTCATCCACCCCAATCCCTTTAAATCATCCCATAACTTCTTTCTGTCCACTCGTTCTGTCAGACTATTGTAAACAGAGTCATAATTAAATACAACTGTCTTCCTCCCATTCGCTCTCTCTGCCTCTCTGTTTCTGTCTGTCTGTCTGTCTGTCTGTCTGTTTGTCTCTCTCTCTCTCTCTCTCTCTCTCTCTCTCTCTCTCTCTCGCTCTCTTTCTCTCACTAGAATTACCTGCACATGTCTGGCCTGTCTACTTATCTGTATTTTATGGGTATATAATTGTATTGAACTGCAGCATACTCAGTTCCACACAGTTATTGAAGTCAGCTGAGTTTTCTCTTGAGCTGTTTTAGGCGACTGAAAGTGTGAAGGCCGGGTCATGTATGGCGGCAATGGCTATGAAAACGTAACGACATTATCACTCCAAAGGGACCACTTGAAGTTTTTGCTAAAAATTGTTTGATGCAGATGCATCACCTCATTTTTGTCGGCAATCTTCATCCAAACCAGATTTTATTTGCTTGTTTACTAGCAAGCTCAAATATTTGGCCTTTTGCTTTTCTTTTCGTTTGTTTGTTTGTTCTTTCGGAGTTGTTTGTTTGTGTTTACGTGTTAGTTTCAATTTTGTTTTTTTTTCAGTCTCTTTTTAAAGGGGGAGATTATTTTACATCCATCAGAAGGCGTGTGCGTCTGCTTGTTTATTCTTTCGCTCATAAAATGTGAACTCATGTACTCTCTCTCTCAACTTCTGGGGGAAAACTGATCGAGAATTAAAATGGTGTTTTCAAGAAATGTGATGGACACATTGTGCGCAATGTCGTTTACTTCTTTGCTGTTAATGCCATTTTAAAATCTCTCTATACAGCATAATCAAAGATTCAACAAGTGTCAGAGATAGTTGTGCTGAATCATTTCAGACAGAATATGTCAGATTTAACTGTGCACACTTTGCAATGCAAACGATAGGAGATCAAGACCATCGACAAATTCTGATACATGGACCCTAAAGTGAGCACAAATGGATCTCTTGATAATTATATAGATAAGGATGTGCATCTCCCAGGCTGAACAAGAGGTTGTGGCAAGATTATGACACCATGATCACCACAAAGCTCTGTACAGAGCAATAGTTCTGACCACCCTGCTGTATTGCTCCAAGACCTAGACTACTCACTGAGGGCATTTTCAACGCCTGGAACAGTCTCACGAAAGATGTCTGTACATGTAAAGGTCTGCAACATTATGTAGAGTGTCAAACCTTCAAATTCTGCAAACAAAATACGGCTTGCCAAAAACCAAGTATTCATTCATCAAAATCTAATTTTGTTGGACAGGTCATCTTTGTCCATATAGAAGATAACAGCGTTCCAATGATGCTCCTGTATGGGAACTGAAGCAACGATACCTTGACCAGGGAAGACTACTACAGTGATACAAAGATACACTAAGCTGTGGCATCACCACCACCAATTGGAAGACCACCCCATAACAGAGCATACTGGCGACAACAGTGCACACAGGGCACAGATTTGAACAGCACAGCTCAACTGCTATTCAACAGAAGAAGAACCGGCGGAAGCAAATCCCAGATCTGCAGGATTCTTTTCCATGCGGTGCCAGCGGAAAAACACATGTGTCCAGGGGAGGTCATCTATCCCACTTGAGCACTCACATCAGAACAGTGTACCTGCTCATCCACAGAACAGATGAAAGAGTTCATCATTAGACCATGATGACGATGCAAAAAGTACTTTTTTTCCTTTTTTTTCAAAAAAAATAACTTTTACAAAATTTACATTGACATAGAAACTATGCATATGATTGGTTTTTCTTGTACGAGTCTTCTAAAACATTATCATTTAACATTTGCTGCTATTTTTCACTGTGATCGAAGGTATGACAACGTATCAGGACCACCTGTGGCTGTTTAATATTGTATTCGCCTTTTTGAAGTTGTTTAGTCAACTCAACAGAACGGTCTAAATACGAATACTATGTTATAAGATTACACATTTCCATGGCTATGCTACTTATGTTTCAATTGGTATTATTTTCGTCACATGAACAGCATGTAAAGGAAGCTTAAAGTTGTGTTATTTCCCACTGTTAATATAGATTTCGTATGGTTTGATTGTCTTTTTAAGGGATTACTCTGTCTGTCTATCTGTCTGTCTGTCTGTCTGTCTGTCTCTCAGTCTCTCTCTCTCTCTCTCTCTCTCTCTCTCTCCCTCTCTCTCTCTCTCTTTCTCTCTCTCTCTCTCCATGACTGTCCATGCGTCCGGATATGTGTATGCATGTGTGTGTATGTGCATGTGTGTATGTGTATGTGTTTGTGCCTGTGTCTATGTGAGTCTATGTATATCTGTGCGTGTGTGTATGTCTGTTTTGCGTGTGTGCGAACGATGACTTTGCGAAGTCTTCAGTTTATTTGCTTGTTTGTTGATCCAGTTTCTGGGGTGACTGGTTTTTCTTCCCCTCCCAACCCAATCCACTTACCCCCTTCAAGTTTCTTCTTATTAGTCTCCCTTTTCTATAGAAAAAAATGGGGGATTGTTTTATATCGACTGGATAGAGGTGCGTGGTTTTGTGTCTGTGTGCGTGCGTGCGTGTGTACGTGTGTACGTGTGTGTATGTGTGTGTGTGAGCGTGCGTGTGTGTGTGTGAGTGCGTGCGTCCGTGTTTGTATCTGTGTGTACGTGTGTCTGTGTGTCTGTGTGTGCGTGTGCGTGTACGTGTGTGTGGGTACGTATGTGTTAGTTGTACGTGTGTCTATGTGTGTGCGCGCGCGCGTGTCTGTGACAAAAATTTGTTACCAAAATTTCCTTAGCTGTTTTAAGTCTTTATTAAATTTAAACGAAAAGTCTGAATAGCTGAGAAGTCACGAATGCACACGTCTGGAAGCCATAACGCCAGGGCCACTGACCAGGAAGCCATAACGCCATGGCCACTGTCCAGAAAGCCATAACACCAGGGCCACTGTCCAGGAAACCATAACGCCAGGGCCACTGTCCAGGAAACCATAACACCAGGGCCACTGTCCAGGAAACCATAACACCAGGGCCACTGTCCAGGAAGCCATAACGCCAGGGCCACTGTCCAGGAAGCCATAACGCCAGGGCCACTGACCAGGAAGCCATAACACCAGGGCCACTGTCCAGGAAGCCATAACACCAGGGCCATTGTCCAGGAAGCCATAACGCCAGAGCCACTGACCAGGAAGCCATAACGCCAGGGCCACTGTCCAGAAAGCCATAACACCAGGGCCACTGTCCAGGAAACCATAACGCCAGGGCCACTGTCCAGGAAACCATAACACCAGGGCCATTGTCCAGGAAGCCATAACACCAGGGCCACTGTCCAGGAAACCATAACACCAGGGCCACTGTCCAGGAAGCCATAACGCCAGGGCCACTGTCCAGGAAGCCATAACGCCAGGGCCACTGTCCAGGAAGCCATAACGCCAGGGCCACTGTCCAGGAAACCATAATGCCAGGGCCACTGACCAGGAAACCATAACGCCAGGGCCACTGTCCAGGAAGCCATAACGCCAGGGCCACTGTCCAGGAAGCCATAACGCCAGGGCCACTGGCCAGGAAGCCATAACGCCAGGGCCAATGTCCAGGAAACCATAACGCCAGGGCCACTGACCAGGAAGCCACAATGCCAGGACCACTGACCAGGAAGCCACAATGCCAGGGCCACTGTCCAGGAAGCCATAACGCTAAGGCCACTGACCAGGAAGCCATAACGCCAGGGCCACTAACCAGGAAGCCACAATGCCAGGGCCACTGTCCAGGAAGCCATAACGCTAAGGCCACTGACCAGGAAGCCATAACGCCAGGGCCACTGACCAGGAAGCCACAATGCCAGGGCCACTGTCCAGGAAGCCATAACGCCAGGGCCACTGGCCAGGAAGCCACAACGCCAGGGCCACTGACCAAAAGAGTACCTTATATCAGCACTTTTTGAGAAAGGTATGTATAGGAGGACTTTCTCGTGAACATCTAACAAAACTACATTCTGTTTTCACTGTTGTCACAGTCACCAGAGTTCTCGCTTCACGTTAAGTTTTACTTCATCTGATCTTTCTAATCAATTGAGCTCAAACTTAGAATACGGCGAACACTAATTTTGCCCGTTGTGTTATATGGAAGTGAAAGGATGCACTCTTAAAGCTGCAGATGAAAACTCAAAACTGCGGATATGTGGTTCTGCAGAAGATTCCTAAAGAATAAGCTGGACTGAAAGACGAACAAACCAAAGCATTCTGGAAGAACTGAACAAACAGCCTGGTTAGGAAAATGAAAATGAAATACTTTGGACATGCTATGAGACATCAGAGCTGCCATGTAATGAAGACTGTAGCCCAGGGAAAAATTGAGGGCAAGAGACGACAAGGAAGACCGCCGATTTCCTTTGTAGAGAACGTAGCCAAGTGGACGAAGTACCCAAAGATGATTTCTACAGAGGGACTCTAGACAGAAGGGGATGGAGACAGCTGACGGGGCATGCATCAGCGGCCACCATCAAGAATGATGTCGCCGACAGGTGAACAGGTGATCTTTCTTCAAAGTCACAGTGAATTGAGAAGTATTACATTTCGATTTTGGTAAGGGGAAAGGAGCTGGCAGCTATACGAGCTGGTGGCAAGGCGGGCTGCCCGAAAGAGACATGAAGACCAGAATGGGGCGGGAGAGAGAAGTCTTCCATTCTCTCTTAGTCTGGAGGCTGGGCTGGACCTGGTTGGGTGCGCCTTGTGTGGCTATGTCCTGGGGTTGTCATCTCCCCACCTTGCTATTCGGTTTGTCAACAAGGTAACTAATGACTGGGTCCGAATGGGTCATGCAACGCATGAACAGACCCCCTTTTTACTCGAAGAAATGACTAACGAGTGGCATCGGGAGCTTGGCAGTTGATTGTCCGGAGAGTGGCGAGGCATTGGTGCTCCGGGTCCCATCCGCACCCTCGTAGTGTTTCTTGTTAAATATAACAGTTTTTGTATAAAACGGGAGATTGTTAAAGAAGTGGCTTGACCATCTTGCTTATTGCTATCAGTAGTTTTAATGTGCCTGTACTTGGAAAAAACAGGATAAGAAATAATGTAAGTAACAATCATAAGATGAGGAGGACAGAAACATCTTTATATGTTTTTTTTTCAATTACTTTTAAAGTATTATGAGTATTGCTCGTGGTTATTTTAATCGTTTCGACGTTGGGTTATGATTTTTCGAGTAAATGTCGCGGGTTGTGAATTTTCTTTAAACGTCAGTTATCTTATTATTAATTTGATTAGAAATGGTCCATTTTACGGTGGTGGTGGTGGTGGTGGTTGTGTGTGTGTGTGTGTGTGTGTGTGTATGTATGTGCCCGTGCGCGCATGTAGGTGTGTGTATATTTCTGCTTGTACGTATATTTCTGCTCGTGCGTGGGCGCGCACATATGTATAGCTGTGTGTATGTGTGTGTGTGTGTGTGTGTGTGTGTGTGTGTGTGTGTGTGTGTGTGTGTGTGTGTGTGTGTGTGTGTGTGTAGATGCCTGTATGTTTGTGTATGTGTGCGCGCGTGTATGTTTGTGTGTGTGTGTGTGCGTGTATGTTTGTGTGTGTGTGTGTGTGTGTGTGTGTGTGTGTGTGTGCACGTGAATGTGTGTATATTTGTGCTCATGCGTGCGCACGAGGATATGTATAGTTATGTCTGTGTTTGTGTGTAAGTGTTTGTGTGTATGTGTGTGCGTGAGTGTGTGTACGTGTGTTTGTGTGTGTGTGTGTGTGTGTGTGTGTGTGTGTGTGTGTGTATATATGTGTGTGTCTGCGTGCGTGCGTGTGTGTGTGTGTATGCGTGTGTGTGTGCATACGCGTTTTCGCTCTTTTTTTCATTATTCGGATTGTAGTTCCACTGCCCCCCCCCCCCCCCCCCACGCCATTCTTTTGTAGTATGTTTCTACCCTCAAACTTTGAAGCTAATTCATTAATAATGAGACCATGAACGAGGGCACTGTTGTCGAGTATAGCCTCTTTTTCAGGGTCTTGCAAATTAGATGTTCTTTAAGTGTACGGAGAAGGACATTGTATGCTGCAATTACTCCTGTCAATGTCCCTGTCTGGCAAATCGCTTTGTTGCCGTTTTCACTTGTGTGTGTGTGTGTGTGTGTGTGTGTGTGTGTGTGTGTGTGTGTGTGTGTGTGTGTGTGTGTGTGTGTGTGTGTTTGTGTGTGTGTATGTGTGTGTGTGTGTGTGTGTGTGTGTGTGTGTGTGTGTGTGTGTGTGTGTGGCTTTTTGGTTGATTGGCTGGTTGGTTGGTTGGTTGGTTGGTTGGTTGGTTGGTTGGTTGGTTGGTTGGTTGGTTGGTTGGTTTGGATGGGTGGTTGGTTGGTTGGTTGGTTGGTTGGTTGGTTGGTTGGTTGGTTGGTTGGTTGGTTGGTTGGTTGGTTGGTTTGGATGGGTGGTTGGTTGTTTGGTTGGTTGGTTGGTTGGTTGGTTGGTTGGTTGGTTGGTTGGTTGGTTGGTTCGAAGATTGGCTGGATGATTTGATTGGTTGGTTGGTTAGTTGGTTGGTTGGTTGGTTGGTTGGTTGGTTGGTTTGGATGGGTGGTTGGTTGTTTGGTTGGTTGGTTGGTTGGTTGGTTTGGATGGGTGGTTGGTAGGTTGGTTGGTTGGTTGGTTGGTTGGTTGGTTGGTTGGTTGGTTCGAAGATTGGCTGGATTATTTGGTTGGTTGGTTGGTTGGTTGGTTGGTTGGTTGGTTGGTTGGTTGGTTGGTTGGTTGGTTGGTTGATTGGTTGGTTCGAAGGTTGGCTGGACGATTTGGTTGGTTGGGTTGGTTGGTTGTTTGGTTGGTTGGTTGGTTGGTACGAAGGTTGGCTGGATGGTTTGGTTAGTTAGTTGGTTGATTGGTTGGTAGGTTGGTTGGTTGTTTGGTTGGTTAGTTGGTTGGTTGGTTGGTTGGTTAGTTGGTTGGTTGGTTGGTTGGTTGGTTTGGTTGGATGGTTGGTTGGTTAGTTGATTGGTTGGTTGCCTGGCTGGCTGGCAGGCTGGCTGGCTGATTGGTTGGATGGTTGGTTGGTTGGTTGGTTGGTTGGTTGGTTGGTTGATTGATTGGTTGGTTGGTTCGATGGTTGGTTGGTTGGTTGGTTGGCTGTTGCTGTTTATACTGAACCCATTTTCTGTGTCACTTTGGTTTGGTGGTATTGATCCCCCTTCGCTCGTTTCTGCTCCTCAACACATCACCAACCTCAAGTTCATTCAGCCAAAGTACCAGTGCCAGTAAACCAGTGGAAGCTAGCGATGTCAATCTGCCATGGGGCCACCCACCAGAGAGGACCCCGCACCGCTGCCGAATCACTTCGGAAGAGTTCAAAAGTGCCTGTTCTGATCCAATCTACTAAGGTCACTTTTTCACTTTTCTGATCCTATTACAAATTGGATGATCTTGATGTCAAAGGAATCCTTTAATTCAACACCATGACCAAGTTATGGGGTTACCATACTGTTAAAACGTGTTATATATCACCATCATATGCCCTGCCGCATGGCGTAGGCGACCAGGGCCCTCCACACGAATCTATCCCCAGTCGCTGCAAGTACATCTCCCATCCCCTGTCTTCAGCCACCCGGTAAGTCCGTCCGATGTTTTCTCCCTGGGTCAACCTGGTGTCCTCTTTCCCTCCAGCTTTCCTGTGTCGCATAATAAAATGAAACGAAATCAAACGAACTTTCTTTTTTTAATATTTTTTCTAGCGGTATAGACAGATGTAAGCTTACATAATCCAGCTTACATATCCTTCGTTGCTAGTCTACTTTTAAATTAACAAAACAACAGAAAATAGGATACTGAAAAAAAAAAAAAAAAATCTAAACCAAGAAGAAAAATAATGAATGAAGTGAGACATTTGATCATAATTAAAAAAAAAGTTATCCCTCCATTGTTACCTTCTGAATGAAGACAATTGCGGAAAGGGGATAGGTGGGAGATAGATAAAAACAGGACTGTCTTCCGACTTTGATTGGCAGGACTGAATTGTCTCATGATATCATATTACTAGTAACAGCTTAACAGCGGCAGGTCAGGTTTAAACCCCCAAGACTTTACAAAGTGTAGGGCTTATGCGTAAGCTTGCGGCGTCTCTCCTTGACGTAATAATTAAGGTATATAAGATAAATGTTTGCGTTGTGATTTATCTGTCGGCTTCAAAGTGAGAAGATGATCAAGCCATCTAATTGAAGTCCTGTTTTTCCTTTGTATAACGCTTTTCATTCAACATTTACCCGCTTAAAGTGGGCTACACACACACACACACACCCTCTGTTTTCTGTCCTATCTTCTACGTCACTTCAGTGGCCGCAGAGTCCACGTGAAAAAGTAATCTATGTCAACGAATTTGTGTGCGTGTGTGTGTGTGTGTATGTGTACGTGTGTGTGTACGTGTGTGTGTGTGTATGTGTTTGTTTGTGTGTGTGTGTGTATGTACGTGTGTGTGTATGTGTTTGTGTGTGTGTGTGTGTATACGTGTGTGTGTATGTGTTTGTTTGTGTGTGTGTGTGTGTGTATGTACGTGTGTGTGTATGTGTGTGTGTGTGTGTGTGTGTGTGTGCGTGTGTGTGTGCGCGCGCGCGCGCGCGTTTGGTTTCCTGATAGCATCAGGCATACAGGCTCATAAATGGTCGACATTTGCGTACTTAATAACTTTATCTTACAGATTTTGACCACCGTGACCCAGA
>CM060305.1:41428819-41431319 GCA_030674185.1 Monoplex corrugatus | reverse complement strand
AGGTAGTGACATAAGAGCAGTGCACAATATGGTGCAACAAAAACAAATTATTGATGAAACTGAATATCATAGACAAAAGTACTTCATGTTGACACCCCCCCCCCCCTTAAAAAATGTATCAGAAAGCTACATTTAAGAAAAGCGCTGCATTTTCAGTTTCAGTTTTATTCTGTTTTTATTTGTTTGTTTGTTTCTCTGTTTATTTGTTTGTTTGTTTGTTTTCTTATGTTTCAATTTTTCTCAGATTCTTATATCTACGTTGTTTACCCCACACTGCATAGGTGATATGTTGCTGCAGTGTCTGCATACTCCATCTTAGGTGGGCATGCATACAGGGTGTTTTTCATGTTTCCATAAGCTTCCAAACACCTACACAACTTACAGGATCTTTCATGTGTATATTTGATGTTTTGCACGCACGCACACACACACACACACACACACACACACACACACACACACACACACACACACACACACACACACACACACACACACACACACACACACACACACACACACAGAGAGAGGAGGGTTTCACGCACGAACAGGTCTGCACGCATGTTGAGATGGGAAAATTCCCTTTACCTACCTGGCGGAAGAAACACAGGCAGGATCGAACCTCAGACCTTCCAACTGGCCATCTGATGTTTTACTGACATGACTATTGCATCATCCATCACGTCTCAGTTTGCTCTAGGGGAGATGCACTGTACAGATGATTCCTGATCTATCCTTTATAATGGAGATTCAAACAGAACTAGCGATAGAAACGGTATAACGATGTGCAAAAACCATTCTAGATGTCGAACTTGATACTGTAAGTGACAAGTATTGTACTAGATACACTACCTGAATGTTATATAGAACCAATACTGTTGTACGGATGCGAGGCGTGGACAGTCAACAAACAAAGCCAGAGCAAGATTGAGACAGCCGAGATGTGGTTTCTCAGAAGAATGTTGAGAGTTCCATGGACAGCAAAGAAAACAAACGAAACAGTCTTGATGGAGGCAGACACAAGTAGATCACTCATAAGGAAGATTAGGAAAGGACAGGCAACATTTATAGGCCATTTTATGAGGAAGGGGATTTGGAGCACCTGGTCACAACGGGAAAGCTGGAGGGTAAGAGAGCACCGGGTAGACCCAGGGAGAAAATGCTGAACGGACTTGCAGAGTGACTGGGGACGAGGAGGGTGGGGGAGATGCTAGGGGCAACGAGAGATAGAGGCAAATGGAAATCCATGATCGCCAACGCCATGCGGCAGGGCACCTGATGATGATGACACTACCTGGACTGACTTCTGATTATATTCATTACGCATACTTCCAAGTCATTACAATGCAATTGCATACGATGATCTATGCATTCAAAATAAATTCATAGCTTAACTTGATCCAGCTAAATACACATAGGTGGGTAACTTCTTCCAGCTGACCTTGATTTATGTAAGTGACTAAAAATTCATGACAGTCATAAAGAACAGTAAGGGTCGACTATAATCTTATCACACACTTCTCTTTGCTCCTTTTTTTCCCTTTTCTAAATCATAGGATGGGAGAATAATTCAGACTGATATGAGACCTGAGACACTGTCTATTCTGGAATGTTTGCATTCGTGCATGCGTGCGTGTGTGTGCGTGTCTGTATGTGTGTGTGTGAGTGAATGTGCGTGTGTGTGTGTGTATGTGTGTGTGTGTGTGTGTGTGTGTGTGTGTGTGTGTGTGTGTGTGTGTGGAGAGAGAGAGAGAGAGAGAGTGTGTGTGTGTGTGTGTGGTGTGTGAGTGTGCGTGTGCGTGATTGTGTGTGTGTGTGCGTGCGTGCGCGCGCGCGCGCGCGCGTGTGTGTGTGTGCGTGTGTGTGTGTGTGTGTTGTGTGTGTGTGTGTGTGTAAACAAGATATGTCTGCATTACACCCAAAGGAAAGATGTATTCCTTATAAAAAAAACAACCTGAATCGTTAGTTAAAGTCCCATGCAGGATTATATCAAAACTGACGGACTGATATCGATTCACTTCAGTTCAATGTATGTATTTACTTTGGAACAGCCCATTTTCAAAGCCAAAAAGTTTCATCTAACTCCCTTCCCTTATTGCTCCCACTGACAAAAATAAAGGTCAGCAAATAATGAGTGACTTAGTTGACATGACGAAAATGAATAACAGAGGGAAGGGTAAAGAGAGAGAGAGAAAAAAAGAGAGAATATGTCGTGTTTGAACAGTGTATGATTGTGTGTTGTGTGTGTGTGTGTGTGTGTGTGTGTGTGTGTGTGTGTGTGTGTGTGCTTGTCTGCGTGTTTGTGTGTGTGTGTGAATGTGTGTGTGTGTGTGTCTGTGTGTGCTGCGCGTGTGTGTGTGTTTGTGTGTCTGTGTTTGTGTGTATCTGTGTGTCTGTATGTGTCTGTATGTGTCTGTATGTGTCTGTATGTGTCTGTATGTGTCTGTATGTGTCTGTGTGTGTGTAGCAGAGAAGATGATAACTTGGGTCAAGGGTTACA
>CM060305.1:41401319-41423819 GCA_030674185.1 Monoplex corrugatus | reverse complement strand
ATTACCTCTCCGATCTTATCAAGACCAAGCCGGAAGGAAATGAAAGACGGAGAAAAGAGGGGTGAGTGGGTGGGGGTGGGGGGGTGAGAAAAGGGACATCCCAGCATGTCATGTCATACCCACAAACAAAGAAAAAGACAGAAAGAGAAGACAGCAGGTGGCTAATTATCACTGCAGATGACGGCAGGTCAGTCCAATGGGACCTGCACAGAACAATCGCAGAAAAAGGAGCCCTAGGCGGAAATGACTCAGCCATGCTCTTTTGACCAGTCGTGACAACATACCATGACTGTCTGCATTGTTCCCGCCGCAGACTACAGAGACAGATAAAAGCCAATTTCTCAATACAGACACAAAAACAAGCCTGTATAGCGAACATTTCGTGTCTGACGTTGAAAATCACATTAATAAGGGGGAAAAGAAACATTTCTCGCAGCGGGGAAGTTTCAGTCTTTCTCTCCTAATTGTTGTATCTGGTGTTTGTTTGTTTGGGATCTTACGCTTGACAAAGGCCATTGGCCGAAAATTTGCTCCTGTCTAGTCTTGTACTAAATATGCGTTCTTATTCTTTTCTTCGTGTTTTTCTGGTTCCTGTTTGCTTGAACGCGGGCAGTCACACTTGTTTTGGAAAAAGAAACATTTGATGAAAAATCGCAACGTTATACTTTAACATAGTTATCGTGTAATTCCACGGGTCAAATAGAAAGAAGTTTTAAAGTTTTATGAGTAAATGTTGTCTTAATAATATATTTCTTACAAAAACATGAGTGAGAGGGAGAGGGTGGGATTAAATGTTTACATGAAAATAGTCAAAGTCTGGAATTAGCGTAACTTTTTTCCAATAGGTTGTTTTATAAATCAAATAATGTATGTTCGTCTGTTAAAACAGAATATTAGTACTTTTCAAAATGCATAAATATACATCTTCATACATGACTCATCAAACTGATTGTGCGATGGAGTTCGCATTCTATAGCCCCTGTCTTCTTTGGAAGTGCAATGAAAATTGATTTTGACATATCTTTGGGGATTTTTCCAGTGTCATAAATTTCAGGTTAATAAGTTCAAATACCTGGGAACGGTCATTTCATCAGACGGCATATGCACATCGGAAATAGCCGGCAGAATCGGCCAAGCCAAAACAGCATTCAAGAAGATGACACGCATTCTTACCAACAAATGCCTATCAACTAACATCAGAAAGAGAGTCCTTGAATGCTATATAGAACCAATACTGTTGTACGGATGCGAGGCGTGGACAGTCAGCAAGCAAAGCCAGAGCAAGATTGAGGCAGCCGAGATGTGGTTTCTAAGAAGAATGTTGAGAGTTCCATGGACAGCAAAGGAAACAAACGAGACAGTCTTGATGGAGGCAGACACAAGTAGATCACTCATAAGGAAGATTAGGAAAAGACAAGCAACATTTATAGGCCATTTTATGAGGAAGGGGGATTTGGAGCAACTGGTCACAACGGGAAAGCTGGAGGGAAAGAGAGCACCAGGTAGACCCAGGGAGAGAATGCTGGACGGACTTGCAGAGTGGCTGGGGACGAGGAGGGTGTGGGAGATGCTAGGTGCAACGAGAGATAGAGATGGATGGAAGTCCATGGTCACCAACGCCATGCGGCAGGGCACCTGATGATGATGATGATGATACATGTTATGCCTTGCTAGTAGTCTTAGTAATATTTATACCTTGCCAACTCACAGGCTGTATGTGCAGGCTCATGGTTTAGTCCTTGATCATTGTGAATCTTCTCCATCACAAGGCATCAGTGAGATCAACGTACACGGACTTCATTCCGAGCGAAGAGACACTATCTCGAGAAACTGAAGCTGAAAATGATGAACAGCATTGGTGACTTTTTTTTTCGGTTGATTTTGTTCTCCATAAAAGTCGAAGCAGCACACAATCATGTAAAATAATTAGATATGACAGAAATGACATCACGTTAGCTCAGTTACTTACAGCGCCAAGCTGATCACGCAATGGTCCTAGGTTCGAACCTTAGGCTGGCAGCAGGCTTTTTTTTTTGTTTTTGTTTTTTTTGTTGGAAATTGGTTTGGTTGATTGGTTGGTTGGTTGGTTGGTTGGTTGGTTGGTTGGTTGGCCGGCTGGCTGGCTGGCTGGCTGGCTGGTTGGCTGGTTGGCTGGTTGGTTTTTAATTATGTTTGTTTGGTTGTTGTTGGTTTTTTTAAAAATTTTTTTTATTGTTGTTGGTTTGTTTGTTTGTAATCTAGACTGACTGGCTGGCTTTGACGGTAGAGCTCTTCCTACTGTCACTGCCCAGCCCTTACAACTCTCATCTTTCTCCCCGCTCAGGATCAACATAGTCTTTACCCCTTTGTCGTGAATACTTTAGCGATGGTTTAATGGTAATGGAAAGGTAAATTGTAATTATGCCTGGTATGAGTCGATGTTCCCGCTACCGTTCATTCCAGTGAATCAAAAGCTTTATCACAACACCATAACCAGTCAATTGTTATTTCAGTTATTCCACTTATTCCAATGAGGGCTTCCATCCGTATAAGACAGACAGATACATATAAGCAGAAGGGCCTGTATCAGTGCGGCCAACAGGACAGGAAGTAGTTTGCTGGAAACCCTCGGATCCAGGAACTCTAGCGTCAAATGATAAACCGGAAACGGAACATTAAGATGGACTGTGAACAAACCAGTTTATATTATGCAGCCTGGGACTGAATCAATACCGGATCTGGAGTCCAAGGCTCTGCCCATTGAGCCAGAGTGTTACTGACCAAGAAAAGGTTAACTCCAGATACAGCATTTTCAGCAAACCGAGGTTTTCATCAGTGGTGATGGTGGTGGTGGGTACTTTTTTTATAATGCACACCGTCGTATAAATGAATGAATGACTCTTAAATTACAATTATCCACGATAGGGAACCAAACGATAAACACTGACAACATTCATAATTCATCAAAATAACGAAAAGTATTAACCTTTTGACTCCCGCACCATGTCCACCAGCACCCTTCATTGTCAACCATGCTGGCAAAGCAAAAACTTAACTCTTTGGTTCCCTCACCCTACCCACCAGCTTCCTATAAAAAGCTGGTGGGTAGGGTGAGGGAATTAAAGGGTTAAGTTTTTGCTGTTGGTGGATAGGGTGCAAGAGTCAAAGGGTTGCAGTGTTTGAAAGTTACAGGAAAATGCACAGATTCTGTCTCTCAGTAGCTGGTAGTTTGCCATACAATCAGATCATTTTATTTCCGAACTCATCTCCGAGCCGGTAGCAAAACAGTAAGGTTTGGTTATAATCTCAGCATGTTTTTCCAACATGTGCTATCAGTGATGTTCAAGAGCTGACAGAACGCTGAGCTGAACAACAATGCAGGCAACGCAGACAAAGTGGGAACAGTAAACTTCAGTTTCGGATTAAGCACGAACTCGTGTCTCAGACGAAAGAAAGATAGATAGAGAAATAAATGGAATGTGCGATGAAAGCTGAGCGAACGAGCGAGCGAGCGAGCGAGAGAGAGGAGGGGACAGAGAGAGAGAAAGAGAGAGAGAGAGACAGAAAGAGATGGGGACAGATAGAGAGAGAGAGAGTAAAAGAGACAGACAGAGAGACAGACAGACGGACAGACAGACAGACAGAGAACGACAGACAGACAAAGACAGACAGATAGATATATAGAGAGATCGCGAGAGAGACAGAGAGAGTTCAAACTTCAGATGATTAATTCATGTTACAGGCCACGAACTCTCAATAATGAGTGTGTAAATATAAATACAAACAAATCAAAACACAATATAACAATAAACAACGATGTTCATTCCGAGTGATTACAATAATGTTACTGGGTGTACACATTAATGACGAATACTATGACACATTTTTCTTTCATAATGTTTGTATAGAAAAGGAGATTGTTGATTGGTTTTAACATCTTAAGAATACTATGACACATTTTTCTTTCATAATGTTTGTATAGAAAACGGAGATTGTTAAATGGTTTAAACATCTTAACTTTACCACAACATCCAGATTTTCTGTACTAGATTTTGTGTAAAACATGCTCTAATTGGAATGGCTTGACTTTCTTAATTTTGTTTTCTTTCTTTTGATACCTGATGGTTTGTTTCTAGAACAATGCCGAAGTCATATGCGTTCGTGACTGCAGGCGACTCTGGTGAATCTCTCGATAAGAAAGCATTGCCATTATTCACAGCTGGTTTAAGTAACATGCTCCACCCTCAAACCAAAAACATGTTTGGGTGGGTGGCGAATTGAAAATTCAGGCTGTCTTTGCTGCTTCCATTGTCTGCGAGTACGTGCGTGCATGTGTGTATGACTCAGAACAGAAGGCTTCAAACTTGTGCCATTGTCATGCGACAATTCTCTCGAAGGAATGTATGGGCTGGGAGAGGAAAAACAACAGTAGAAAACAATGAACAACTGTATTGATTACATTGGCAGGATCGATGAGTTGGGTTTTATTAAGCTCCCTGCCTTTTTCTCTTTAAGGATAAACCACTAAGCAGCCAGTATTATTATATCACAACCAGTAACAGTATGCACTCTATACCTATACTTTTATACGAGAGAGAGAGAGACAAACAGACAGACAGACAGACAGACAGAGACAGACAGAGACAGGGAGAGACAGAGAGAGAGAGAGAAACACACACACATACACAGATAGACAGACAGAGACAGAGTGAGGCGGGGAGGGAGGAGAGAGAGAGAGAGAGAGAGAGAGAGAGAGAGAGAGAGAGAGAGAGAGAGAGAGAGAGAGAACATGGAGGATTCTTCTTCTTCTTGTCCTTCTCCTCCTGCTCTTCCTTCCTCTACTTCAATTTTCTTCTTCTTCTGTTTCTTCTGCTTCTTCGTGTTCTGCTTGTTCTTGTTCTTCTTTTTTCTTCTTCTTCTTCTTCTGCTTCTTCTTCTTCTACTTCTGCTTCTTCTTTTCTGCTTCTGCATTTTCTTGTTCTACTGCTTCTTCTTCTTGGCATAGGCCATAAGCCTGCATGTAAGCGCTATGGGTTGGCAAGATCTTGAAGTCCTCCAAGCGTACAGGTTTTATGTCATATTTATATCAGTCCAGTCTGTCACTGGAACAATCTAGGCTACTTTGTAGTAAATGCATATCTCCGTCTGCAATGTTAGAAATGGGAAGGTGGAAACATGAAAACACATCCAACCCGCCAGTATAAGGTGACTTTATCAACGTCCTATATAACCACATCACTGTAATCAACCCCGAACAGCACGACACATAATCTCCACCCGCCTACCAAGAAGAGTTATCGTCTCCATCATGCAAACTTCCCCAGTCCTTTCTCTGCCCCGATCAAAAACAAAGAAACAAACAAAGAAAGAAAGAAACAAACAAAAACAACGACTGTTGTGTCGTTAACAGGAACCAGGAGATTCTTCAAAAGTTCGGTACCATCTCGCTTCAATCACGCCGTGGGGATCATTCAATGTATCTGTGCGCGCTTTTCGGTTTGTCACCCGTTTGCGACGAGAACCGATTAACGACACAACACACGACATACACACACACACATACACACACACACACACACACACACACACACACACACACACACACACACACACATACACACACACACACACACACACACACATACACACACACACACACATACACACACACACACACACGCACGCACGCACGCACGCACGCACACACACACACACACACACTCACACACAAACGAATAAAATTCACCACCGTCAACAACATGTAATACTCTGCTGACTACATTCCTCTACATGATCCCTCCAATTGTCTTTTCTATTTCTTTAATCCTTTGACTCCCACACCATGTCCACCAGCATCCTGCATTGTCAACCATGCTAGCAAAGCAAAAACTTAACCCTTTGACTCCGTCATCCTATCCACCAGCTTTCTGCAGGAAGCTGGTGGATAGGGTGAGGGAGTCAAAGGGTTAAATTTTTGCAGTTGGTGGAAAGGATGCAAGAGTCAGAGGGTTAAATTTCTTTGAACTCTCATTGCACGTTGCACAAGTCTGCACTTTGTTGCTTTTGAGATAACTCCAACGTGAGTCTGATTAATGATGGCTCCTGATGTTCCTTTTCCTTTTATGGTGGATTTTCGGCCACTTCCTATATTCCTTTTTGATTAAGACAACTGATGGTACGATGACACAGATTTTGTTTGCCATGGTATTATTTCATGTGCCTGAGGATTCGGATTTTTCAAGCTACAGAATTCCTGCAAGTTTGTTAGCACGTTCATTTACTTTAACACCAGCGTGTCAAACACAATAGATCCGTAAGAGATTTTTTGGGTCGATACTGCTCATTATTTTGTACAAGTCTGGGATTCCTACTCCATTTTGTACTTTTTGAAGTAGGCTCCTTCACTCGATCAAGATGAGAGCTTGACTTTCTTTTATTTCATTATCCAGTGAAGCTAATCTTTTAAGAGCAAGAGTGACTAGCTCACTTTCCACTATTAGGTTGGAGATTGTGATATAATATGTTGCATTTTCTGCATGTATGGCATTTCTGTTCTATTTGACAGTCAAGCCCCATCCAGATTTGTTACTGGTGGCTGAACCATTTGTACATACACTCGTACGATGACGTCTTCAGGGTTGTAGATCATTTGCTCGGTGAGTAATTTGATTTCTACATCAGCTTTACCTTCTGACCACTTTAAACATACCTAGATAGATAGATAGATATATTGATAGACAGATAGACAGATAGACAGAGAGATAGAGAGATAGATAGATAGATAGATAGATAGATAGATAGATGGATGGATGGATAGATCGACAGATGGACATAAAGACATATAGATGTAGATATAAATATATATATATATATATAGATAGATAGATAGATAGATATGTATATATATCTATATCTATATAGAAAGATGCATACATACATACATACATACATACATACATAAATACATACTACATACATACATACATACGTACAAACACACACCTACATACATACATACATACATACATACATACATACATACATACATACATACATACATGCATGCATACATACATGCACAGACAGACAAACAGACAAACAGGTAGAACTATATTTCATTACAATGAAGCCTAAATGTTCCATTGACATAATACTGATACAAATATGGACCTAAAAAGCCATACACTGGATGGGATCTCAAGATCTAGTCAGCGCAGTGGGCTAATGTGCAAGTTTATGGCTTTCGTCATTATCCTTTTGGAGCTTCTCCATCACATGGCATCTATGGCGTCTGTCACGGGCAATTATTCCGAACACGGAGACGCTATTTTGAGAAACTGAAACTGAAACAGATGTCGTGTTCTATCTTGTTTGCCTTGATTTGTCTTCTCTTGTAGTGTCTGATTTGTCTTCTCTTGTAGTGTCTTTCCGTGTCGTGATTGTCTCGCTTTGTTCCGTCTCGTTTTGCCTTGTCTTGTCGTGTCCTGTCTTGAATTGTCTTGTGCCTTTTCTTGATATTTTCTTTCTGCTTTCTCCTGTTTTGTTTTATCTTGTCTTGTTTTGCCCTGTTTTGTCTTTCTTTGGCTTGCTTTAGATTGTTTCAGCTTCCTTTGTCTAGTTTTGTCTTATCCTGCTTTGTCTTGTTTCTTTCTCGAATTGCCTTGTTTTATCTTCTGTCCTTGCCATGTGTCGTCAGTTTTGTCTGATCTTGTCTTGTCTTGTCTTGTCTTGTCTTGTCTTGTCTTAACAACACTTGAAACGTCGAAACGTCGAAAAAAAAAAAACCCACCAAACACCACAATTATCCCCCACCAATTTTTTTTTAAAAAGAGAGGAAAGAAATAGCGAACAAACAAACAAATAACTATAAACAAAAACAGCAAACAACCAGGAAAAGAACAAACAAAACAAACAACATAGCAAACAGACAAATAAAAAAACCAAAAAAAACGAAAACAGCAAACGAACACACAAACAAACAAAAAAAGTAGCAAGCAAACAAACAAAAACAAAACTGCAAACAACAAAAGGAAAAAGAAGACCAAAGTAAAACCACACGAGCTGGACTTATCTGAAACATAATGCAAAACAAACATGATTTAATTGCTTTAACCGTAAAGGCTTATAACTCGGTTATCATCTGTTTTTACAAGGCCGGTTGAATGAAACTGGGGTGAGTGCGTGTGTGCGTGTGTATGCATGTATGTGTATGTGTGTATATGTGTGTATGTGTATGTGTGTGTTTGTCTGTGTTTATGGGGGGATTAGGGTGCGCATGGACTGTCAAGCCATGCCATAGTAACAAAATGTCTCCACTTTTACAGGTAGAAAGAAACTCTAGGGAGAGCTAGACAACAGAAGGTCTTCAGAGAAGTAACCCCCTTTAGAAAAGTGTTTCGGCCCTGAATTCCTTACACTCTCGGGGGCCGGGCCACATCCAGGTCATGACTCCTGGATGCCCTTCTGCTGTTGTCTATTTTTTTTTTTTTTTTTTCCCACGCCGGGGATCGAACCTGGGCGATTCTGCGCTTCAGAACTGCGGTACGCGGTTTTACCAATGTGCTAACGGGGCACACATCATCTGTAGGGAATTTAATCCTTATGAAGTTCACTTTTTTGGTTCCTCCTTGCCCAGATCCAGCTTGAGCTCCTTTCTGCTGCCTCTGCCATCGCTTTAAGGGCTCTAGTCCTCTTCTTCCCAGAAATGGCGAGTTGTTTCATGAGATCATAAGCGGAGGTGCCCACAAACCCTCTTGCCCCGACCTCTATGGCGAAGATTTTGACCCGCAGACCTGCTTTCTTCAGGGTGCTGGCAAGACCGGCGTATTTTTCGGTCTTGTAGATATGTGCTTCTTCCATTCTGCTTTCGTATGGCACAGTGAGTTCTATCAGAATCACTTGTTTCGAGGAGTCAGAGTGGAGAGCGATGTCTGGTCTCATGCCTGTCTTGCTGATGACATCTGGGTAATTTCTCCACTCTGGGAGGTCTGCTGTACACTCCCAGTCGACTGCTCCATCCAGAAGACCCTTTGGCAATGTGCTGGTTGTCATAGCACTTTCGGGCCAGACCTGTTTCCCTCCTGCTTTGTAGAACGTTGTCATAGCAATTGGTGCGTTTGGGGTCATGGTTTTTTCGCTAACCACATCTGTGATCACTTTCAGAACTTGGTTGTGCCTCCATGTATACCTTCCTTGGGCTAGCGCTACTTTGCAAGAGCTTAGGACATGTTCCACTGTTTGTTTCTTCTGACAGAGCGGACATGCCTGGTCGTCTGCTTTCCCCCATTTCACTAAGTTTGCATTCGAGGGGAGCAGGTCATATACAGATCTGAGGAGGAAGCTTATCCTTAGAGGAGCCATGTGCCACATATCGTTCCAGCTGAGACTTCTTTGGAGTGCACTGTCCCATGTTGTCCATTGCCCCTGTTGACCTTGCTGGACTGCCTTCTGCACTCTTTTGACATCTTCTTCTTCCTTCAACTCCTGTATGATCATGTCTCTTTTTTCCTTCCCTTTGGCTTTGGACCACCACTGCATTTTTGTTGCTCCCAGTCCCTGTCTGTTGGTTTGCGTGTGTCCAATTATTTCTTTGATGCTGAGGTTTCTCTTGGCATTGTTTACAGCCTCTTGGACTTTCCACTTTCTGCCAGTTCTCAGCTTTGGATGAACTGCTCTCACGATATTGTCCTCCGATTCCTCCAGCATGCTCAACAGTCTTGCTTTTCCAACTTTGTATTCCTCCACTATGGATTTCAGAGGTAGCTTCAGCATTGCTTGACGACAGTAGAATGCAACATCAGTGAGACCAGGTGGGACACCGAGCCATTTTCTTGTGTATTTGTTGATTTTGGCTTCCATTGCTTCGACTGTGCTGGTGCAAATGTCATAGATTAGCAGTGGCCACAGCAGCTTTGGTATCAGCATGAACTGTAGACACCAGACTTTGTATTTGCCTGGCAGTCCGCAGTTATCTATTTTCTTCAGGCCTTCTTCTGCTGTTTGCTTGGTTTCACATCCCCTTTGTGTGTCTTTCAGGGAGTCATCATACCATCTTCCGAGACTTTTTACTGGCTCTTCTGTGACAGTGGGGATGGCTTGGTTGGCTACCATGAATTTGACTGAATCTGCCACTTTTCCTTTTCGCAGTGAGAGACTTCGGGATTTCTTAGGTTTGAACCTCATTCTTGAAGAGGCCACCAGCTCATCCAGCTGCTTTAAGATTTGGTGTGTCTCTTCCTCATCCGTGGACAAGACTGTTGTGTCATCCATGAAAGCTTTCAGAGGAGGCATCTGGTATCCATCTCCCAGATTCACTGGACCTGAACTCTTCATTGCAGCTTTCAAGATGACTTCCATTGCCAACACGAACAGTATGGGAGAGATTGCACAGCCCATTGCAATGCCCACCTCTAGGTCTATCCAGTCCGTGGTGTATTCTTTGGTAGAGAACCGCATTGAGAACCCTTGGAAATACTTCCTCAGCATTGTTCGGATGTTTTCTGGGATGTGATACATTTCAAGAGCCAGCTGGATCATATCGTGTGGAACTGATCCATATGCATTCGCCAGATCAAGCCAAACTACGTCAGTGTCTCTCTTCTCTGTTCTTGCTTTTTGGATGGCATCCCAAATCAACGTGGCATGTTCCAAGCATCCAGGCATTCCTGGTATGCCTCCCTTTTGGACTGACATATCCAGATACTTGTTTTCAGTCAGGTATTTTGTCAATCTTGCTGCCATAACAGAGAAGAAGATTTTCCCCTCGACGTTCAGAAGTGATATTGGCCTGAACTGATTGATGCTGCTGGAGTTCTGCTCCTTCGGAATGTACACTCCTTCAGCTCTCATCCATTGGTCGCTGATCTTCTGGTTCCTCCATGCTGATCGAATCATCTTGTGGAGCCACTCGAGCACTTTTGGGCATTTCTTGTAGAGCAGGTATGGTATTCCGTTTGGTCCAGGTGCTGACTTGGCTCTGGCTTTCTTTACATAGAGTAGAAGACTATAAAGCAAAAAGGACCGGTATGAAAAAATGTCTCGACATAAGCGGGATAATTCTGTTATGTTTTTATTTTGTGCAAACTAAATTGCATGCTTTAAGTGCAAACGCTGTCCCTTACATCACTTTTTTGCCTGTTAACTGTATGTATGTATGTAGGTTCCATGTAGAGCAAAGAAAACAAACGAGACAGTCTTGATGGAGGCAGACACAAGTAGATCACTCATAAGGAAGATTAGGAAAAGACAGGCAACATTTATAGGCCATTTTATGAGGAAGGGGGATTTGGAGCACCTGGTCACAACGGGAAAGCTGGAGGGAAAGAGAGCACCGGGTAGACCCAGGGAGAAAATGCTGGACGGACTTGCAGAGTGGCTGGGGACGAGGAGGGTGGGGGAGATGCTAGGTGCAACGAGAGATAGAGGCAGATGGAAGTCCATGATCGCCAACGCCATGCGGCAGGGTACCTAATGATGATGTATGTATGTATGTATGTATGTATGTATGTATGTATGTATGTATGTATGTATGTATGTATGTACGTATGTATGTATGTATGTATGAATGTATGTATGTATGTATGTATGTATGTATGTATGTGTGTATGTATCTATGTGTCTATGTGTGTGTGTATGTATGTATGTATGTATGTATGTATGTATGAATGAATGTATGTATGTATGTATGTATGTATGTATGTATGTATCTATCTATCTATCTACCTATCTATCTATCTATCTATCTACCTATCTATCTATCTATCTATCTATCTATCTATGTGTGTATGTATCTGTGTATGTATGTATGTATGTATGTATCTAGATATCTGTCTATCGACTTTTCTCCTCAGTTTGACAGGAAAATCAAACTGAACGTGTAGTCCTTTGGAAGGGGACGAAAAACGAGTCGGACTCGTTTGCCTTCTGGTTGCCTACTCTAAAGATCCCACGGCAGTTGAAAATCGTGAAAAGTAGGGCATTGCCCGGCTGCCTTATTATAAAACATTGGAGAGATGTGTTGATTTCCCAGATCCCACCCCTTGAAAACCAATTATCCTTCTTGCCTTTCTGAAGTCTTGGTTTAAAATAATGTGAATATGAATATGAATTTGAAGCGAGGAAGAGGGGATGGGTGTCGCCCTCGTGATGATGGCCCCGGGAAAAATTGAAGTCTCTGCCACCTCACTCCCTTACTACCCCAGGGTTATAGCATTATCTAGGTAGGACCTCAGGACCTGGCCAGCTCGTGGGTTTTGTGTGCATGCTTAAGGCTAGTGCCGTGATCATTCTGGATCTTCTCCATTACATGGCACTTGTGACGTTAGTGCATATGGAATTCATTCCGATCGCGGAGACGTCATCTTGAGAAACTGAAACTGAAACTGATCTGTCCGACGAAGTAGGCATTTGATGAATACAGACTGTAATTGGTAAGACAGACTTCTTCAGAAATTGAACGTTGGATACTCGAACTTTCCATGTGATGTTGCAGATCTTATGCAGACATTTTTGGTGGGACGGTTCTAGCTGTTGAATGTGCCGTCTTTAGATAGTGCAGGTCTTGTCTGTGTGCATATATGTATGTATGTATGTATGTATGTATGTATGTATGTATGTATGTATATGTATGTATGTATGTATGTATGTATGTATGTGTGTGTAGTATGTATGTATGTATGTTGTATGTATGTATGTATGTAGTATGTATGTATGATATGTATGTATGTATGTATGTATGTATGTGTGTATGTGTGTGTATGTATGTATGTAGTGTGTATGTATGTATGTGTGTATGTTTGTATGTGTGTATGTATGTGTGTATGTATGTATGATGTATGTATGTATGTTGTGTATGTATTAGTATGTATGTATGTATGTATTGTGCATGTATGTATGTATGTATGTTTGTATGTGTGCATGTATGTATGTATGTAGTAAGTACGTACGTATGTATGTATGATGTAGTACGTGCATGTATGTATGTATGTACGTACGTACGTATGTGTTACGTAGTGTACGTATGTATGTATGTATAGTATGTATTATGTTGTATGATGTATGTATGTATGTATGTATGTATTATGTACGTATGTATGTATGTATGCATGTATGTATGTATGTACGTACGTACGTACATACGTATGTATGTATGTATGTACTATCTATCTATCTATCCATCTATCTATCTACCTGTCTGTCTATCTATCTGTCTATCCATCTATCTATCTGTCCATCTATTTATCTATCTATCTTTCTATCTATCTATCTGTCTATCTATCTATCTATCTATGTATCTGTCTATCTATCTATCTGTATGTCTATCTATCTATCTATCTACCTATCTATCTATCTATCTACCTATCTATCTATCTATTTATCTATCTATGTATCTATCTGTCTTTCTGTCTGTCTGTCTATTTATTTATCTATCTATGTATCTATCTGTCTCTCTGTCTGTCTGTCTATTATCTGTCTGTCAACTGCTGGGCGCTCATGAATACTGTTCCGACATAGCAATCTGTGTGGCGAGTCTGATACCGCAGTATTGCCCTAACCTCCTGGTCAGCTTTCCACAGGCACAACTATGCCCTGAAGATGCACAGCCCCACCTCAGCACCATGAAGTAGACAGATAGATGGACAGATAGATGGACAGATAGACAGACAGATACACATATAGACAGATAGATAGACAGATAGATAGACAGATAGATAGATATATAGATAGACAGATAGATAGACAGACAGACAGACAGATACACAGATAGATAGAGAGATAGAGACAGAGACAGAGAGAGACATAGACAGAGACAGACAGGCAGACAGACAGACAGACAGAAAGACAGAAGAAACACTGACAGAGAGAGACAGAGAGAAAGACAGAGACAGACAGAGACAGAAATAGAGACAGAGACAGGCAGGCAGTAGACAGAAAGACAGAAAACAGAGAGAGAGGAGAGAGGACAGACAGACAGACAGACAGACAGAGAAACAGAGAGACAGACAGAGACAGAGAGAGATAGAAACAGACACAGGCAGACAGACAGACAGAAGAAACAGAGAGCGAGCGAGACAGAGACAGAGAGACTGGCAGGCAAAGGCAAAACAACAAGAAAGGAGGAACGACATCAGGTATATGTATACCTTGACCGCGTTTCAAGTGGTTCCTTCATTCTAAAAAAAACCTTGTGTTGTGAGTCACTATCAACTGTGTGAGCTTAAAAATCGGCTCTGTCTGATTCCTGTTAATAATCTGGCGCTATCTTTCTAGTGTTGAGTCACAAACCTGCTGCTTGCGATCAACAAACAAAGTGAATCCTTTGTAAGACCGCTTCTGATGATGTAAATCCCTTGCACTGAGAATCTCTGCCGCCATGACATTATATACTTGTTCTCTACGGAACTTGTGCGTCATTCTGATTCCATCTATCATAAAGAGCTTTTGTTTGTTTGTGGTTGGGGTGTGGGTGGTGGTTGTTGTTAGTGTGGGTGTGTGTGTGTGATGGTGGTGGTGGTGGTGGTGGTAAAGAGTAGGGTAGGAGGCTCTGTGTGTGTGTGTGTGTGTGTGTGTGTGTGTGTGTGTGCGTGTGCGGGCGCGTGTGTGTGTATGTTTGTGTTTATGTGTATGTGTATGTGTGTGTGTTTGTGTTTGTGTGCATGTGTGTGTATGTTTGTGTGTGTGTGAGTATGTATGTGTGTGTGTTTGTGTTTGTGTGCATGTGTGTGTGTGTGTATGTTTGTGTGTGTGTGTGAGTGTGTGTGTGTTTATGTGTGTGTGTATGTGTGTGTGTGTGTGTGTGTGTGTGTGTGTGTGTGTGTGTGTGTGTGGTGCGCGCCGCGCGCGTGTGTGTGTGTGTTTGTTCGTGTGTGAGCGTGACTGCATGCGTGCGTGTCGGCTCGAGCGTGTTCCAGTGCTTATGTGCTCACACGCATGTCCGCGTATGTGTATGTTTTGTTTACACAGTCGTTTCGTTTGTGTGCACAGTAACGACCAGTGCTATCTCGGTAATGAGACATTTTCCGTAAAAGATTTGAGTTGATTTGGAAACGATAACCGACCAAAGAGGACTCGAATTCCCAATAACAACAGTAGCAACAACTACAACATCAGCAGCAGCAGCAGCAACGGCAACAACAACAACGGCAACAACAATTTCATCATCATCATCGTTGTCATAAGCCTTATCATCAATATAGTTATCAGTGACAACAACAGCAACAGCCGTAGCAGCAAAAACAACAGCTTCATCATTATCATCACCCTCAACGTCAACATCATCATCATCATCATCATCATCATCGTCGTCGTCATCATCAGCACTGTCATCAACATCGACATTGATAACAACAATAGCACCAGTCTTAGCATCAACAACAACTTCATGATCATCAGCAGCAACAGTAGCATTGCCATCAACATCGTCATCAACGACAACAAAACTACAAAATAACAACAACAACAAATTGTTCATCTTTGTAATCAGCACTGTCATCAGCATCGTCATCAACAACAACCATAACGGCAGCAACAACAACTTCAGCAGCAGCAGTGTCATCAACATCGTCATCAATGACAACAAGAACAGCAACAACAACCACGACAACAAATTCATCATCATTCTCATCATCATCGTTAACAACATTGTCGTTAACATCGTCATCTATAACAACAGCAGCAGCTTTGCAAAAACAACAAAAACTGCCACTTCATCATCATCATTGTCATCTGCCTTGTCATCAACATTGTCATCTGCCTTGTCATCATCATTGTCATCTGCCTTGTCATCATCATTGTCATCTGCCTTGTCATCATCATTGTCATCTATCTTGTCATCAACATTGTCATCTGCCTTGTCATCATCATTGTCATCTGCCTTGTCATCATCATTGTCATCTGCCTTGTCATCATCATTGTCATCTATCTTGTCATCAACATTGTCATCTGCCTTGTCATCATCATTGTCATCTGCCTTGTCATCATCATTGTCATCTGCCTTGTCATCATCATGTCATTGCTTGTCATCTCATGTCATCTGCCTGTCATCAACATTGTCATCAGTGACAACAACAACAACAGCAGTAACAAATTCTTAATCATCATTGTCATCACCATTGTAATCAACATCATCTTCAGTGACAATAAGAACAGCAACAACAACAACAACAACTTCATCATCATCATTGTCATCTGCCTTGTCATCAACATTGTCATCAGTGACAACAACAACAACAGCAGTAACAAATTCTTAATCATCATTGTCATCACCATTGTAATCAACATCATCTTCAGTGACAATAAGAACAGCAACAACAACAACAACAACAACAACTTCATCATCATCGTCGTCATCAGCTTGTCGCTAACATTGTCGACAATAACAACAGCATCAGCTTTATCAACAACAACAACAGCAGCAGCAGCAATAACAACAACAACAACGGGAAACGGGTAAAACGGGAATTATAGGAAATGGGCCGCATGCGCCCTTGTTGACAGAAATCAAAGTGTGCGCATGCGCACTTGCTCGGGTATACACACCCACGCACAAAGACGTGATCAGCAACAGATAGCTGTTAATGTGTTCATGAGTTTGTCAAAATAGCACCAGCAACAACTGCAACGAAAACAACAGCGACAACAACAACAAAAAATCATCATCAACAACATCTAAAAAGTGGAGAGTGGGCGTAAGAGAGAGAGAGAGACTACAGTGAGAGCGAGAGAAGGGAGGAATGAGAGAGAGGAGCGAAAGGTAAAAAACAACGGTCAACCCATTCTAATAATCTCCTTCACAAGAAAAAAATAAACATTATTACTACATTCACTTTAAAAAGTGATGAGAGTGGGCGTAAGAGAGAGAGAGAAAAGAGAGAGAGAGAGAGAGAGAGAGAGAGAGAGAGAGAGAGAGAGAGAGAGAGAGAGTGAAAGACCACAAGACAGTCAAGCCATTCTAACAAACCTCTATTTCTATACAGAAATTTATGACATAAAATCAGGATTATCTTTTCAACTTCTCAACGTCACTGCAATCTTGGAAAAGCCCCAGATGAAAAATAAAAAGAATATTGAGGTGAAGCCGGGACATTGTCAGAATAGCCCATGAGTAAAAACACATTGTTTTTATTGTCCTAATCTCCTGGGACAAGAACAAGATTGAGGCAGCCGAGATGTGGTTTCTAAGAAGGATGTTGAGAGTTCCATGGACAGCAAAGAAAACAAACGAGACAGTCTTGATGGAGGCAGACACAAGTAGTTCATTCACAAGGAAGATTAGAAAAAGGCATTCATAGGCCATTTTATGAGGAAAGGGGAATTGGAACACCTGGTCACAACGGGAAAGCTGGAGGGAAGGAGAGCACCGGGTAGACCCAGGGAGAAGACACGAGACGGACTTGCAATGTGGCTGGGAACGAGGAGGGTGGAAGAGATGCTTGAGGCAACAAGAGATAGAGACAGATGGAGGTCCATAATCGCCAACGCCATGCGGCAAGGCACCTCAGAAAGCGTTCACTGTAGACACTTTTTTTTTTTGGTATGTGCGATCTTGACCTTTGCTGCATAAGTTCCATACTTATGCGTTCATGACTGTTCAATTGTCTGCATTCAAATTTGATCCAAATTTGACAAAGGTCCATTCAAAGAGAGGTGAGAAAAATCTTACTACTTGTTTCTTGTCACTGACAGACACACAGACACACGGACACAGACAGACAACCGGATACACACACACACGCTCGCTCACTCATACACACGCATGCATCCACGCCTACACCTTCAGTCGATATGAAACAATCTCCCCCTAAATGAAAAGAAGGCTGAAAAAGGAGGGCACACACACACACACACACACACACACACACACACACACACACACACACACACACACACACACACACACACACACACACACACACACACACATACACACACACACACACACAGTCACACAAAACACCACATACGACTGGTTCTTTCCATGTTATTCATTACTAAGCTCATAATTGGAGTCATCTTTGTGCTGATGACGGTGAAACCTTACAAAGAATCTATTTTTGCAAGCATCTTTAAACATTCTTTGTGTGATCATGACTGTAAAACAGAGAAAGGAAAACAACAACAACAACAACAACAACAAAACACAAACATACATACATACGTAGAAAGAAAAACACAATAAAACTCCAATCCCGAGTTTTTGTTCGTCTGAATAATTGATTCAAATAATCCTAGTTAAAATTCGTCAAGAAACAGAGCAAGACAGCATCACTGAAATGTTTTTAGTGGGGTTTTTTCCCCGATCGTTCTGTTCTGAAAAAATACAGGAGCTTAGGGGAGCGTTGGGTAGCTGTGGGTGACTGTGTGGGGGTGGGAGTGGGGGGAAAGGGTAGATTTATAGCCAATAAACCTTTCTAACCTTTTTTGGTCTCCTTTTTCTGAAAAAGCAAAGATTGTTTCATGTCGACTAAAGGTGTATGCACGTGCTTGTATGTATGTCTGTGTCTGTATGCGACAAAATATGATTTTCTTAACTCCTTGTTGGCTGATTTTTACCAGATTTTGATAAAAACTATGAACTACTGAGGCTTGCGAAAAAGCGTATATTTGAAAGGAAAAACATGAAAGTCAAAGTAACATGGGCAAAAAAGTACGTAAAATTCGTATTTTTAAAAAAAGACATGCAAACAACACTTTCACAGGATCTTCTGACGATATTTGAAATAATTTTTCATTGTCATAACAGTCTTCAATTCCCTTCAATACATGTTAAATTTCATTTCAGCTGAAAAGTACAAAATCTGGATTTTCTGTAATATTTTCTTTTATGACAAAAAAATTGTAAAAATGGCTTGATCATGTTGGGCTTCAGTTCTTGTTTTGTTTTTCTTTGTTTGTTTGTTTGTTTGTTTGGTCAAGAAATTTGAGAAATATCTTCAAAAACGTGTCCAGCGAGCGGGCTGAACTCAAACAGGAACCAGAGAAAAACACGAGAAAAAAAAAAATCAGAACCGAACAAGACAGGCGCAAATTTTCGCCCAACTGGCTTTTGAATTTCATCTTCTTCCTTCTCCACTCTTTTTTTTTTTTTTTTTTGCTGTCTGGTTGTATTAAATACGCGTTCTGGTTTTTTTTTCTGGTTCCTGTTTACTTGAACGCGAGTAGTCACACTTGTTTCGGATTGAACTCAACCACACAAATTATAGTCCCAGTGTTAACAACAGATCTCACGACATACTCAAATTCAAATAGAAGCACTTCGAGGCCAAGAATCCTTACAATGATTTAGACTAATGTAGAACCGAATTAATTTAAACAGAAGCACTTTGAGGCCAAGAATCCTTACAGTGATTTAGACTAATGTAGGTTTGAATTTACAACCTTCATCAGTCCGTTGCCCTATCCAGTACGCTGCGTGGGTTGGCTGTCAGTCAAAATGACGTGTTAATTTCTCGTCGCCCAAGGCATGATTACATGTGCTTGGATGTGTCTGTGGGTGTGTATCTATCCATCAGCAGCCGAAAAATAATCGATCGCTGATACGTTCGGCTGGAGATGGAAACTGAGGAAGAAACACACATAGGTTGTGACACGATTTCTCACGGGAGAGGACAAGAACAAGAACAAGAACAAGAACAAGAACAAGTACAAGTACAAGAACAAGAACAAGAAGTAGAACAAGAACAAGAACACGAACAAGAACAAGTACAAGAACAAAGTACAAGAACAAAACAAGAACAAGTACAAGTTCAAGAACAAGAAGTAGAACAAGAACGAGAACACGAACAAGAACAAGTACAAGAACAAAACAAAACAAAACAAAACAAGAACAAGAACATGAACAAGTGCAAGACAAAACAAGAACAAGAACAAGAACAAGAACAAAACAAAACAAAACAAGAACAAGAACATGAACAAGTACAAGACAAGACAAAACAAGAACAAGAACAAAACAAAACAAGAACATGAACAAGTACAAGACAAAACAAGAACAAGAACAAGAACAAAACAAAACAAGAACAAGAACATGAACAAGTACAAGACAAGACAAAACAAGAACAAGAACAAAACAAAAAAGAACATGAACAAGTACAAGAACAAAACAAGAACAAGAACATGAACAAGTACAAGACAAAACAAGAACAGAACAAGAACAAGAACAAAACAAAACAAACAATAACATGAACAAGAGAAAACAATAACAACAACAAGATCAAGCTCAAAAATAAATTTCATTTGACAAGATATCACGAAAGCAATGTATATGATTTTGTTTGTTTGTTTGTTTAAAACATCCAGTCTTCACCCAAAGATTTTTTTTTTCCCCACGCCGGGAGCGAACCTGGGCGATTCTGCGCTTCAGAACTGCGGTACGCGGTTTTACCAATGTGCTAACGGGGCACACATCATCTGTAGGGAAATTTAATCCTTATAAAGTTAACTTTTGGTTCCTCCTTGCCCAGATCCAGCTTGAGCTCCTTTCTGCTGCCTCTGCCATCGCTTTAAGGGCTCTAGTCCTCTTCTTCCCAGAAATGGCGAGTTGTTTCATGAGATCATAAGCGGAGGTGCCCACAAACCCTCTTGCCCCGACCTCTATGGCGAAGATTTTGACTCGCAGACCTGCTTTCTTCAGGGTGTTGGCAAGACCGGCGTATTTTTCGGTCTTGTAGATATGTGCTTCTTCCATTCTGCTTTCGTATGGCACAGTGAATTCTATCAGAATCACTTGTTTCGAGGAGTCAGAGTGGAGAGCTATGTCTGGTCTCATGCCTGTCTTGCTGATGACATCTGGGTAATTTCTCCACTCTGGGAGGTCTGCTGTACACTCCCAGTCGACTGCTCCATCCAGAAGACCCTTTGGCAATGTGCTGGTTGTCATAGCAATTTCGGGCCAGACCTGTTTCCCTCCTGCTTTGTAGAACGTTGTCATAGCAATTGGTGCGTTTGGGGTCATGGTTTTTTCGCTAACCACGTCTGTGATCACTTTCAGAACTTGGTTGTGCCTCCATGTATACCTTCCTTGGGCTAGCACTACTTTGCAAGAGCTTAGGACATGTTCCACTGTTTGTTTCTTCTGACAGACCGGACATGCTGGGTCATCTGATTTCCCCCATTTCACTAAGTTTGCATTCGAGGGGACCAGGTCAAATACAGATCTGAGGAGGAAGCTTATCCTTAGAGGAGCCATGTGCCACATATCGTTCCAGCTGAGACTTCTTTGGAGTGCACTGTCCCATGTTGTCCATTGCCCCTGTTGACCTTGCTGGACTGCCTTCTGCACTCTTTTGACATCTTCTTCTTTCTTCAACTCCTGTATGATCATGTCTCTTTTTTCCTTCCTTTTGGCTTTGGACCACCACTGCATTTTTGTTGCTCCCAGTCCCTGTCTGTTGGTTTGCGTGTGTCCAATTATTTCTTTGATGCTGAGGTTTCTCTTGGCATTGTTTACAGCCTCTTGGACTTTCCATTTTTTGCCAGTTCTCAGCTTTGGCTGAACTGATCTCACGATATTGTCTTCCGATTCCTCCAGCATGCTCAACAGTCTTGCTTTTCCAACTTTGTATTCCTCCACTATGGATTTCAGAGGTAGCTTCAGCATTGCTTGACGACAGTAGAATGCAACATCAGTGAGACCAGGTGGGACACCGAGCCATTTTCTTGTGTATTTGTTGATTTTGGCTTCCATTGCTTCGACTGTGCTGGTGCAAATGTCATAGATTAGCAGTGGCCACAGCAGCTTTGGTATCAGCATGAACTGTAGACACCAGACTTTGTATTTGCCTGGCAGTCCGCAGTTATCTATTTTCTTCAGGCCTTCTTCTGCTGTTTGCTTGGTTTCACATCCCCTTTGTGTGTCTTTCAGGGAGTCATCATACCATCTTCCGAGACTTTTTACTGGCTCTTCTGTGACAGTGGGGATGGCTTGGTTGGCTACCATGAATTTGACTGAATCTGCCACTTTTCCTTTTCGCAGTGAGAGACTTCGGGATTTCTTAGGTTTGAACCTCATTCTTGAAGAGGCCACCAGCTCATCCAGCTGCTTTAAGATTTGGTGTGTCTCTTCCTCATCCGTGGACAAGACTGTTGTGTCATCCATGAAAGCTTTCAGAGGAGGCATCTGGTATCCATCTCCCAGATTCACTGGACCTGAACTCTTCATTGCAGCTTTCAAGATGACTTCCATTGCCAACACGAACAGTATGGGAGAGATTGCACAGCCCATTGCAATGCCCACCTCTAGGTCTATCCAGTCCGTGGTGTATTCTTTGGTAGAGAACCGCATTGAGAACCCTTGGAAATACTTCCTCAGCATTGTTCGGATGTTTTCTGGGATGTGATACATTTCAAGAGCCAGCTGGATCATATCGTGTGGAACTGATCCATATGCATTCGCCAGATCAAGCCAAACTACGTCAATGTCTCTCTTCTCTGTTCTTGCTTTTTGGATGGCATCCCAAATCAACGTGGCATGTTCCAAGCATCCAGGCATTCCTGGTATGCCTCCCTTTTGGACTGACATATCCAGAT
>CM060305.1:41376319-41391319 GCA_030674185.1 Monoplex corrugatus | reverse complement strand
GGTCTACCTGGTGCTCTCTTTCCCTTCAGCTTTCCCGTTGTGACCAGGTGCTCCAAATCCCCCTTCCTCATAAAATGGCCTATAAATGTTGCCTGTCTTTTCCTAATCTTCCTTATGAGTGATCTACTTGTGTCTGCCTCCATCAACTTAACGTGGAGAATACATGCAGTGCTATACAAGAACGATTTAGACCTTGTTTGTTGTCCATTGTGACATGGAGACTGTGCAGTTTTGTTTGTTGTCCATTGTGACATGGAGACTGTGCAGTTTTGTTTGTTGTCCATTGTGACATGGAGACTGTGCAGTTTTGTTTGTTGTCCATTGTGACATGGAGACTGTGCAGTTTTGTTTGTTGTCCATTGTGACATGGAGACTGTGCAGTTTTGTTTGTTGTCCATTGTGACATGGAGACTGTGCAGTTTTGTTTGTTGTCCATTGTGACATGGAGACTGTGCAGTTTTGTTTGTCGTCCATTGTGACATGGAGACTGTGCAGTTTTGTTTGTCGTCCATTGTGACATGGAGACTGTGCAGTTTTGTTTGTTGTCCATTGTGACATGGAGACTGTGCAGTTTTGTTTGTTGTCCATTGTGACATGGAGACTGTGCAGTTTTGTTTGTCGTCCATTGTGACATGGAGACTGTGCAGTTTTGTTTGTCGTCCATTGTGACATGGAGACTGTGCAGTTTTGTTTGTCGTCCATTGTGACATGGAGACTGTGCAGTTTTGTTTGTTGTCCATTGTGACATGGAGACTGTGCAGTTTTGTTTGTCGTCCATTGTGACATGGAGACTGTGCAGTTTTGTTTGTTGTTCATTGTGACATGGAGACTGTGCAGTTTTGTTTGTCGTCCATTGTGACATGGAGACTGTGCAGTTTTGTTTGTCGTCCATTGTGACATGGAGACTGTGCAGTTTTGTTTGTTGTCCATTGTGACATGGAGACTGTGCAGTTTTGTTTGTCGTCCATTGTGACATGGAGACTGTGCAGTTTTGTTTGTCGTCCATTGTGACATGGAGACTGTGCAGTTTTGTTTGTTGTCCATTGTGACATGGAGACTGTGCAGTTTCCCCTTCAACCCTTTGAATCCCGCACCCAGTCCCATCACCATCTTGCAATGTCAACCGCGCTAGCAAAGCAAAAACTTGACCCTTTGATTTCCTCACCCTTATCCACCAGCTTCCTGCAGGAAGGGGTGAGGGAATCAAAGTGTTAAGCTTTTGCAGTTGGTGTGGGTAAGGTGCAAGAGTCAAAGGGTTAATTGAGGTAAAATAATAAGACCGATTAAGTTCTGCTTTTCACTTCTAGCTCTCCGTTATTAAAATCATACATTATTTGTACAACATGCAGGTACATCGAGAAAAAGACAGGGAGGGAAAAAATGGAAATTGAATGTAAGAAAGAACGAAGAGACAGACAGACAGACAGACTGACAGACAGAGACAGAGAGACAGAGACAGAAATAGACAGACAGGCAGACAGACAGACAGACACAGACAAACAAACAAGCAGACAGACAAACAGACAGACGCACGAACACATACAGAGAGACAGAGAACAGAGAGAGAGAGAGAGAGGGAGAGACAGAGAGAGACAGACAGACAGACAGACAGAGACAGAAAGACACAGAAACTGGCAGACAGGCAGACACAGACAAACAGACAAACAGACAGACGCACGAAGAGAGAGAGAGAGAGAGAGGCAGACAGACAGACAGACAGACAGACAGAGACAGAGAGACAGAGACAGAAACAGGCACACAGGCAGACAGACAGACACAGACAAAGAAACAGACAGACAGACAAGCAGACAAACAGACAGACGCACGAACACAGAGAAAGGGATAGAGAACAGACAGAGAGAGAGAGAGAGAGAGACAGACAGACAGACAGACAGACAGAGACAGAAACAGGCAGACAGGCAGACAGGCAGACACAGACAAACAGACAGACGCACGAACAGACAGACAGATAGACAGACAGAGACAGAAAGACAGAGACAGAAACAAGCACACAAACAGACAGAAACAGACAGACAAACAGACAAACGCACGAATACAGACAGAGAGAGACACAGAGAGAGACAGAGGGAACATGTCCCTGATCACGTTTCAGAAAGTTCAAACAGGGACCCTTACCACAAGTGCAGACCCTCAGAGCGTAGGCCTACACTACAAAGGACCTTAAAAGAGTTACCTTTTCAACCGGGCTTTCCACTGTCTGTTATAAAAGTTGCTTATCCACCAATGTGTATTTCCGTGTAATCATTATTGTATGTGTACGTTTATAACTGTAAATGTGTGTATGTGTGTGGGTGTATATTTAGGCGTTTTAAGAATGTATGCTTCTGTGTTTGTTTAATGATGCGTGTATTGTGACGTGCATATGAATGTGTGATTTATCAGTGCTTCTATATGTACTACACTCTATGTCTTGTAAAATATATCATGTACAATGAGTCCAAACGAGTTTAGAGGATAATGCTATTCAAGAATGATTTCTTATGCTATTATTATCATTATCATTATTATTATCATTATTATTATTATTATCATCAGTAGAAGTAGTAGTAGTGGTAGTGGTAGTAGTAGTAGTAGTAGTAGTAGTAGTTGTAGTAGTAGTAGTAGTAGTAGTAGTAGTAGCAGTAGTAGTATCATCATTATTTTTATTATTATCATTATTGCAAAGGTGTAACACTGACTTTTTTCGAATTTTTTCGAATATATCAATTGTATGGAATCGTCTTGCTGATCACATAAAAAGCAGCATCTCCTTTTGTCAACTCAAAAGATATATATCAACAACTGATGTTACAATACCTTCATAGTTCTACATGAGACTTGGAATTTGCTTGAAAATCGGAATTTGTCCAAGGGATTCATCGCACTCGGATAATTCCATATTATACTGTCCACCTAAATTCGCCAGCAATTATGAGTCTGTGAAAAACATCTATGGGCCGGCAAGGTCTTGAAATGGGGAGGGGGGGGGGAGGACCTATGAAACACTAAGCTGACACCATCAGAACGATGGAAACGTTAAGATGGGCAGCAAACAGGCCACAGCTTTGTAATACTGCGGGCTGGGATTGAACTCGAGATATCAAATCTTGAATCTGATATCTCAAGAGTTTAATCCAAACCGGCAAAAATGAAAGAAAAAAAAGATTAACTTTTCGCTGGGCATCTTTAATGTTTCCACCATTCTGGTGGTGTTAGATTAATTTTATGTATCTCCCTTCTCTCCCTCCCTTCCCCCTCCCCTCCTTATTTCCAGATAATTGCTGACAGATTTGGGTGGAGCGCATATGAAGTTATCTGAGTGCTATGAATCATTCTTGCACAAACTGCCAATGCTAAAACATGAGCGGCAGAAAAAAGAACAATTAATTCTTCATTGACGATCTGTCTGGGAAGGAATGACCGAACCATGATACGTTGCACTTTCACCTTGTGGATGGTCCACTCTGCCTGTCGTTCTACAACAAGGGAGGCAACTGAACATTATCTTTTATTCTGGTCATCTTTTCATGCTGCACATGCAGCTAAAACTACCATCCATACCTCGTTTAAATTTCATTGATATCCAGAACCTACGGAGAGGTGACACAGAATTACGAAATGAAACAAATGAATTCCTATCTTTAAAAAAAAGATGTGCAGAACTTCATCTCAGAGTCTGAGCGATTTTCATGACAGTCATTACGATAATGTCTAGAAATGGCATGATATAGAAATAAAGTGCGTAAATACGTAAACAAATGAATAAACAGAGAGGTGTGCGAGTAGGGACGAAAGAAAATTTATAACGTTTATCTTCTACATCAAATTTGCGATTAAGCTATCACATATTTCTCAGCTGACTTGATGTGGTCTCTCTCTCTCTGTCTCTCTCTCTCTCTGAGAGTCTCTCTCTCTCTCCTTCTCTCTCCCCCTCTCTCTCTCTCTCTCTCGCGCGCGCGCGCGTGTGTCAGTATTGATGCTATTTATTGCTATCTTTATCATTTAAGCTCATAAATTAAACGTAACATTTCTTTGCAAACGCACACAATCAGCTACGAGCTTTCTGTAGTTCATCGTGATCGTTTCACTATGGCATGTATAGATCGATGGACATTCTTTTGAAATGACACAACCCAGTCAACGACCAGCCAGCTCTCCTAAAAAGACAGGATGTTTACGATAGTGCGTTCACCGTGTGTTCTTTCAAACAACGTGTATCAGCGTTGTTGATGTGGGCCTACTTTGTATCCTTGGTATGGCATCATTAATGAATAAACATATCACGCTGCTTTAGATATGCGGAAAGATTTAACAATTAACATTAGCTGAGTACTGAAGTAACAACACATTCATAACGCAGCAGTCCAGGTGAATATTTGAAGTAAAAAGTCCAATTTCAATAGCACCATTATCCCAGAGAAGAAGAAAAACAGTACGGCAGGCAGCAGTCATGTTACTGGCACATTGAAGGCTAATTCATTATCTTCTGTTCTCACAGTGGCACTTCTGTTTTAAGGACATACAAAGACTGGACTGCTAGAGCACAAAGCACTAGTAGCCGCAGTCTCCTCAGACCGATGTTAAACCCAGCACACGAGCATTGTTCTTTGCATGAACGGAAACTGAAAACAAGACGACGTAAGACACTACCAGAGTTACTGGCATACCTACGCGCAGACACAACACCACCTTTAGTGAGAATGAAAAGTCAAATCTCGGGTCCACGTGCGCCGGTCGATCGACATTTCATCTCTGAAATCATGTGTATAAGTAGCTCATAAATGCACATAGTCTAAGCTCCTAGTTTGCAACTGAAAGGGTGTTCCTTTCCTTGCTGTCTCTATCTTTTTGTTTTATCATTCTGTCGCGTCCAAAATTTGCCAGTAATAATAATAATAAATCACATTTATATAGCGCTATTCTCCCACACATAGGTAAGGACTCACTGCGCTTTACATCAATTAGTTCATAAAACACACACGTACGTGTGGGTAGGTGTGTATTTCTGAATGCGTGCATGTGATTTGTTTGTGTGTGTATCTGTGCGTGTGTCTGTGTATTTGTGTTGGTGTCTGTATACGTCTGTGTGTGCGTGTTTATCACAAAAAAGAATCTGCATCTGAGTCTGAGTCTGTGTGTGAAAGTTCCAAACGCCTTTGTTGTTTAACCCTTTGACTCCCGCAGCCTGCCTACCAGCATATTGCACTGTCAACCATGCTATCAAAGCAAAGACTTGACTCTTTGACTCCCTCGCCTTATGAGGTGAGGGAATCAAAGGGTTAAGTTTTTGCAGTTGGTAGATGGGGTGCGGGAGTCACAGGGTTAAAGTACCGAGCGCACAGAGATTTTCTTGACGATCATTAGACGAGAACATCTCCCTCAGTTCAGCAGACACAAGGCGCTGTCAAAGCAGTAGTCGCGTGACGAACTCGTAGTGCGAGCATCACTCCCACGCCTTCTCTAGCACCTGGTCCGTGTCGCCTATCCTCCCCCTCTCCCTCCCCCTCCCTTCCCACTCTCTCCCCTGCCCCCGCACACTATGTATCCCCACCCTCACCCATTCGTTTGTTACCATACTTCCTCCCTCCCCTGTGCCCCCCACCTGGTCCCCACCCCCACCTCACAACTCTCTAGTGCCGTCAATCACAAAAGCTAATCAAACATGTAAAACAGTTGTCCTCACCATAAAAAAAATCCACTCCCAATACTTCTTGCGCGCGCCTACTTGGTTGTGATTGGCTGACCACAAGAGTGGAATTGGCTCAGCGCGCGCGCGAGGTCTTTTTGACAAGTTGTGGAGGCGATGGTGGAAGACGGAGGAGGAGGAGGAAAAGAAGGAAGGGGGAGGAGAAGGAGAAGGAGGAGGAGGAGAGAGGCAGGGTATAAAATATCCTATTGCCAGCCACTCACCAACACACTGTTCCGACAGCCCTGGCAAAGTTGATGGGACCGTTCGAAGAAGCGCCCCAAAAGACAAGAGTCCAGTCGATTAGGCGTGAAGAGACTGCTGACAGACAGACCAGTTACGCCACAGGAAAATAGGGCTTACGACGCCCCGTGCGTTTGGGGCAGGTAACAACAGCCAGCAGCCACGACTTTGCCTCGCGCCAGCACCTGAGTGTCTGTCTCTGTGACTGCTTGCTCCCTGCATGCCTGTCAGTGTGTGCGTGTGCCGTGCAGCTAACGGGAGGGTGCACTCTGCTTCGCTACACTGTCACACCTGAGACTTTAGGTCAGTCACTCCAGCTTACGCCTCTTTGCCTTTCCTCTGTATCGTTTGTTGACTTGTTACTTACAACATCTGACCTTTTAAAGGAAGGAAAGTGGACTCTTGTCTGATTCTCTCTGCTTGCCATCCATAAAACAGTCAAACGGGGAGAATGCCCGTCGATCTCGTCGATTTAATTTGAAAATAGGGAGAATGCTGATTGATCTCATTAGTTATATTTGAAAACTTTACCTTGGGGTATAATTAGCGATATGGAGTGGAAAATTGACCTGACCTTTGATGAGGTCTATAAGTCAAATGTTACTTCATAGCGTTATGAAATAAAACTGCAAGACCATAAGCCATGAGAAAACTACCAGTCTGATACAAAACTATGTCAAACAGCATGTTATTATTTTAGTGTCATTTTCAGGTTCCCCTCATCACAAAGATTCTGAGCATGAAATGTACGAATCAGATGTAAGTGAGTAATGATAAAACACTGTATCCAGATGTACTTTATTTGCTAATTCTAGAAGACTTAGGTTTAAACGTTTGTTTTTTCATTTGTAAATTAGCATATAGTCGTTATTTTCGAAGAAAATGTAAAGTACTGGACAAGCAAGAATATCACTTCCTGACAATCCAAATCCTTGTATGCTTTGTGTGTGCAGAAAAGACGCGAGATCCATGGTCAACTGACTTGGGACATTTCATCACTCGTATAGTGGACAGAACTGGACATTGAAGAACCAGCCTATCATTCAGCAAGTGGACACTGAGGGATCATTCAGCCGACACAAAAAACGGTCTTTCAACCGCTGATAGACAGACAGACAGACAGACAAAGCGTGAAATCCAATACCGCCAAACCAACTTCTGTGAAGTCAGAGAACAGAAACACAGTCAAGCAGGTGCCATTAGCTTTTCAACACCGTAGACAGTTCCACGTGGTTCATCACACAGCCAAAGGCGCAGTATCAACAAAATTTGTTAAAAGATTTTTTCCTTTCCCTCGTACAGAAAATAAAAGGCGAAGAAACGAATCTTATTTAAAAACACATTTTCCCCTTAGCTTGAAGCCCAATTGTAGCCGTTTGGCCAGGACGATGTGAGAGGCAGTGTACGGTGTCCATGTGGGCCTGTGCCAACACAACTTCACTCTCTGTGTGTCTACCTGCCTGCCCAGGTCTCACTGACATCACTTCACACAAGCTCAGCTGCCGTATAGCGGCGTCGGACCTTGATTGCATCATCGTCACCACCATCATCATCATCATCTTCGTTATTGTTGTTGTTGTTTTCGTTGTGGACTAGCGGGGATCCCCTGCACGTGGGGGAAGGACAGTGGCGACATGAGGTTGACGGTGTGGTTGGTCATCTTCTTCACCTGTCTCATCAGGGTCACAGGTCAGTTCACTTTCACACCGCAGTTTCATCTTTAGTGTGTGTGTGTGTGTGTGTGTGTGTGTGTTGTGTGTGTGTGTGTGTGTTGTGTGTGTGTGTGTGTGTTGTGTGTGTGTGTGTGTGTGTGTGTGTGTGTGTGTGTGTGTGTGTGTGTGTGTGTCCCTTTCTTATTCATCATCCTATGATGTCTGGGTTTCTGATTTACGCTAATTCTCAAAGAGTGGCCTGGCACTGTCATGGTAGATCTTTGCCAACTTTTATCCATAATTATTTCCCGCTTGAAATAAATTTCAATGTCATGCTTGAAACCAACAGACCTTGGGTTTGATCAAGCAGGTATTCATGGCACTCAGACTATTCCATATGCAGCGCTCCATTCAAATCTGCTGCCAACTGTCTGAAAAACTCCTTAAAGCCTGGGTAAAACCCTGTGTTCTGGTAGTGCCTTGAAATAGATTGTAGAGTGGCGGGTGTGTTTTGTGTGTTTGTGTGTGTGTGTGTGTGTGTGTGTGTTTGTGTTTGTGTGTGTGGTGTGTGTGTGTGAGTGTGTGTGTGAATGTGTGTGTTTGTGTGTGTGTGTGTGTGTGTGTGTGTGTGTGTGTGTGTGTGTGTGTGTGTGTGTGTGTGTGGAAGGATCCATGAAACACTAAGCTGACAGCACCTGAATGACTGGGACAATAAAGTTGTTTTTTTATGCAACTGGCTGGGGTTTTAAACTCGAGACATCGGATCTGGACTTAACGCCTCTGTCAAAAGAACCACCAGCCCGCGAAGTGTGAACGTATTCAGACGCCTGTTGACTATTGCTTTTTTCGCCACAACAGCAGAAACTCCGCAAGAAATACCGGCTACTGTCTGTGAAGAAATGTTATCGCCATAGTACGGCGCCAGCTGTAATGAGACTCGTAGATAGGTAGGTAGGTAGATAGATAGGTAAGTAGGTAACTGCAATGAGTGGGGAAAACACATTTTGCCGGTTAGTTTCCACGAAATGTCGACTGCAGTGTTGGGACTTCCTTAGCGCTGTTCTGCTGTTCTTCAGTTCACTTGGCGGAGACTGGATTGATCGTCTTGTTGACTTAATGTATGAATGATCGCCTTTGTCATTTCTTTCGCTCGTTCGTTCGTTCGTTCGTTCGTTCGATCATTTGTTCTTTCTTTCTTTCTTTCCTTCTTTTCTTTCTTTCTTTCTTTCTTTCTTTCTTTTCCTTCTTTCTTTCTTTCCTTTTGTCTGTCTTTTTTTCTTTCACTTATCTTCGATCCCTCACTTCAGCTTTCCCTGTGGAATGGGTAGGTGATGGTTGCTTCATATTTCATGAGTTTCTTTTTGCATGTTTGAATGTGACCGACTTATACCATATACATGATTTCTCAAAGAGGGAATTGAGGCTCAGTAATCTGATGACTTAATTAAACCAAGAGCCCCTGTCACAGTGTCAAAAAATGGGGCGGGATGAGGGTTGGAAAAAGAACATTAATATGCCTTTTTTTTTTTTATAATACATCAAAATGGTAAGCAGTGTCATTCACACACACACACACACACACACGCACACGCACACGCACACATACACGCATACACACATGCACGCGCGCGCGCGTACGCACGTATGCATTCATATATACCACTCAGACACGAGTCTGTAAACTATCGGAATTTGTTCAACGCAGACAATTCTGTGTGTACTCCACCCAAATCTGCCACCAGTCATCTGGCAGATTCCCTGAGCCCGCGCAAAACCTTACGCACTGGCAAGATCTTGAAATGGGGAGGAATGTGAGGAGAAGGGATTTACAAAACACTAAGCCGACACCCCCAGAATGAAGGAAACACCTAGATGGCAGCGTGGAGGCCAAGTTTTAATGTTGGGACAGGGATTGAACTCGAGATATCGATCTTGAGTCCATAGCTCCATCGGAAGAACCAAGTAGTCCGCAAAGAAAAAAAAATGGGGGGGGGGGGGGGGCTCCTGAGGATTAGACTCGCCACCCCTTCGTTATGAGCATGAAGCTGTAACACTCGAGCTAATGGGGCCAGAACAGTGGACACGAACACAGACATAAACTTGCATCGACTGACATACGCAAAATTAGTGTTAAATGCATCAGTGGCATAGTGCAGTCTATGTAAGTAAAAACACAATGGGATGAAAATTATCGGTTTGCGTGTTCCTTCGGAGCAGCTCAGACTTCAGAGATTACCAAGACAAATTGTTCCTTAAAAGTCTGGGATCAAGGGTACTAAGCCTTTTGATCTCCTTGTGATACGGGACAAGCATCATACAAGGAGAGGTCGGAACAATGAAGAAATGGTTTCTTAAGGTTTTGGCGATTTTAAATATAAATGTGTAATGCGTCTTGTAAAACGCGTACGCGCACATCCATAAAGACAAACACACACACACACATACATACACACATACATATATACATACATACATACATACATACATACACAATGAACGAGAGACTGAGACAAAGAGAGAGAGAGAAGAAGAAGAAGAAGAAGGGAGGGAAGAATACACACTACTATAAGCATTAATGCCACCAGTCGAGACTGAAAACCCAGTCAAGCTTCCGGGTATAGGAAGGTCAGGTCAATCTGTTTGTTTTGTCGTCGACCAAAACATAAGTGCCTACATTCCATTGACGCAGATGGCGTTTCACTTTCATTTCAAGAGAGAGTAGCCTGTATACCGTGCCATTCACAATGAAAGAAATAGTCCACAAATTCAGTGTGTACCATCCACATACTCTAAAACGCTGGCCGCTGTCCATGAATGGCATACCAGCCATAGCGGATAATTAACTCTTTCGTTCCTTCACCCTGCTTTTTAAAGCAGATGGATTTAGTCGTGTGGTGTAAGACATCGATTTTGCAGTTGAAGTTCAGAGTTCGATCCTTTCTAAACTGCGTTAATGGGTAACGACTGGAGTCTCCTCTCCCCTTCCCGCCCCTCCCTGATCTTCCAGGTCAGCAGTATTATGTGTAGAATGCTAGTTCCTGATTTCTCCATCGCATGTATATCAGTAGGCATATAGAACCTGAGATATGCATGTTAAAGATCCCAGTCAACATTATTACGTGCAGAATGCTGTTTCCTGATTCCCCTATCGTGTATATATCAGTAGGCATATAGAACATGAGATATGCATGCTAAAGATCCCAGTCAACATTATTACGCGCAGACCTGATACCCCATCGTTTGTACATACGCATGCAGAATGTCAGATACGCAGGATAAAACTCCTGTAGGCCATGGCAGAATTTGGTGACCTAAGAAAACGCGAAAACACCTCGTTAAAAAGTGGCAGGATGGTTGAGACGTAGGCCTGTCAGTAACTAATCTGTAAGTTCCAGCGTTCGTTTCCCGTTGAGGCCTCGACTTTTCTAACCTCAGAAGGGGACGAAAACCGAGTCAAACCCGCCTGCCTTCTGGTCTTCGCACGCTAAAAGATCCCACGGTAGTTGAAAATCGGGAAGAGTAGGACATTTGTCCGGCTGCCCTGGCATAAAATAGTAGAGAGAGAGGTTCATTTCCCAGGTCTCCTCCCTTTCAGGCCATTTAGTTTTCATGCCTTTCTGAAATCTTGGTAAACATTTTTAAAAAAAGGATGGGTGGCACTGCACCGCGGTGACGCACTCTTAACCGGGACAACTGCCCGACTTTCACATGTAACAATCGATATTGACAAATAAAAAAAAATAATAATAAAAATAAAAAAAACAGAAACAAACAAACAGAAAAAAACTAGGAATATGAAACGGAAGATGACTATCTGTATTGCGGAGTTTAAAAAAAAAACAACCGGCTATACATACAAAAGTTTTTCGTGTTTGATACGGGTGCACATGGGTTGTTGCAGCTCATGAACGTGGAGTGAATAAGATGAAGGACTGACAGGAAAGGGTTAAGGCATATCGTGCTGTGAGAAGAAACGCTTTTCTTCAAGGTAGATAGATTGAGGGTGTAGATTTTCACTTAGTGATAGCCCTCACCTTGGCTGATGGGCCTTTAATTGTGTTCTAAAATTAGACTGGGACAGGAATGTGCCGAATTATTCCGTGCGTGTGTGTGTGTGTGCGTGTGTATGTGTGTGTGTGTGTGTGTGGGTGTGTGTGTCAGTTGTGTGTGTGTGTGTGTGTGTGTGTGTGTTTCTGGTGTGTGTGTGTGTGGATGTGTGTGTGTGTGTCTGTGTGTGTGTGTAGTGTTTTGGTCGCTGTGGTATTTTGTTAGCAGCCGGCTGTCGGCAGTCTTGCGAAATAGATTTTATTTACAATAGCGCTTTCTGTGTCTCGGCAAAGGCTGGTCTTTTCTCGTCTCCTGTCTCAGCTATGCCCCCCCCCCTCTTCTGTCTCTCCCTCCCTCCCTCCTTTTCTCCCCTCTCTCTCTCTCTCTCTCCCTCCTGTCTCTGTCCGTCCTTCCCTCTCTCTCCGTCCCTTCCTCTCTCTCCATCCCTGCCTCCATTTCTCTTTCTCTCTCTGTCTCTCTCTTTCGGATCTCGGAACTCCAACTTTCCTGTTTACACTTTTCTGCCCACCCCCACCCCCACAGAAGCGTGGTTGGTGCAGAGATAGAGCCCTCTTGCCTGTCACGAGTTTTGCACGGGCGCGTATCACGCCCGACGAACTTCATAATTATTACGTGCGTGCGGACTTCGGCTTGTCCAGCTGTGTGAATTGGTACGGGGCTTTATATTGAACGTCAGGGAGAGGAATGCAGCAGCTATGAAGAGAAAATGGGCATCGCCATCGTCATTGATGCTGGCTCTGAGTAAAGTTGAGGTATCTACCGGTAACCTCGTTTCCTTTCGAACTCGGGGTGATTGAAGAACCTTCACCTTTTTACTCTACCCACCATTCTGCTCCTGCGCGCTTTCTGTGTTAAAAAATCTGTTCTTTTTCAGTTTCCTTTTAAAATGAAGGGGGAGATCGTTTGATATTGTCCGAAGAGAGCTGTGTGTACGTGTGTCTGTGAGTGGGTGTGTCTGGCTTTGTGTCTTTTTGTTTGTCTCTCTGTCTCGCTGTGTGTCTTTGTGTCTGTCTATCTGTCTCTCTCTCTCTCTTTCTCTGTCTCTCTTTCACTTTTTTCTCTGTCTCTTGTCTCTCTGCCTCTGTCTGTCTCTCTCTCTTTCTCTCTCTGTTCCCCCTCTCTTTCTCTCTCTCTCTCTGTTGCCCCCTCTCTCTCCCTACTTTTTTCCGTCATCCCTCATTTTCTATGATAATATGCATATGATGGCCAATAGTTTGATTCAGATTTCGTCACGTATTTACAGTTTGTCCATCAAGTCGGTGTCTGTGCGGTACCGTGACTGTCCACAGAATTGTGAACAGGACTTTCCAATGAACCTCTCACATTCTTTTTATTTTGTTTTCATTGTTGTGACAGACTCTTATTCTAACTTCATGGTAAACTTAATTTCATCTTAAGCATATTTAAGATCACAGTAACCTTTAGAAGTACAGTCTGGATTTTCTGTGATAATTTTTGCGTAAAATGGAGATTGTCAGAATGGCTTGACCATTTTGTTTAACTTGAACAATTTTTTCAATTTTTTTTATTTTATCTTATTTCGTGATTTGCTTTGGCAGATAATGAGTGAATAGCTTTTTCATTCTTCAGTGCCTGTAACTACGAGTATGTTGGGTTTGGGTAACGAAAAGTCTCTCTCATTTGTTTCTCTTGTTCTGTGGTTGCTGTATGTTTGTTTGGGTTTTTTTCCTGTTGTATTATTCCACAAAGATCAGCATATTGGGTCATTCAACTATGTGGATAGGGTGGACTATTGTTTGAAATGAAGAAGTCCATCTCCATATAAAGTTGACCCGAGGGCAGCGAGGCCTCTCCTTCCTCACTTTCCAGTGGCTTTTCGGTTTGAGTTGTGTATTTTCCTTTCTTCATATCGACCGGACAGAGATGTCTGCATCTGTCCTGTATCTGTGACAGAAATGTGTTGGCAAGATTTTCTGAGTTTGTTTCTGAGTATTCGGATCTTAACGAAATCGCGGTAAAAGATAAAGATCGTTGATCATATCATAGTGCGAAACTCTGACACCACGACTATGATTGGGGCATGGAGCATTACGATAGGCAGCGAACAGACCTATGCTGTATATTGCGGGCTGAAATTGAACTCAAGACTTCATGTCTTAAGTCTACGGTTCTATCCTATCACTTACAAGCGTCTGCCACCCCACTGGAGGAAAGGAAAACCGTAAGTTTCAGTTTCAGTTTCTCAAGATGACGTCTCCGCTCTCGGAACGAATTCTATATGCACTAACGTCACAGGTGTCATGCATATGGTGATCATGGCACAAGTCTTTAAGCCTGCACATAAACTATGAGCTGGCCAGGTCCTGAGGCCCTACCTAGCCTATGTTTTACTTAGTGTATATTTTATACTGGTATTTTATCAGCCTTCCGCTTTTTGGTTGGCGCAGATGTAAAGGTCCCACCATCTAATCTCCCTACATTGGTTTATAGGGCAGGATCGAAATTCTCCAGCTTCTGTCTGTTCTGGACTAGTCTTTGTATGGTATTCTAGTTGTGTTCAGGGCACAGACATCTAAGTGTCTGTGGTTCAGGGTCTTGAAGGCTCCGTCTGTTGTACGTCAGTGTTGTTGTCTTCTCTTACGTCCTCCTCCTTGAGTCAAGTGAAGGGCAGTCTGGGTGATGTTATCCTGTTGTCTTCGGGTGATGTGCCCTGTCTCTGGGTGATGTTATCCTGCTGTCTTCGGGTGATGTGCCCTGTCTCTGGGTGATGTTATCCTGCTGTCTTCGGGTGATGTGCCCTGTCTCTGGGTGATGTTATCCTGCTGTCTTGGGTGATGTGCCCTGTCTCTGGGTGATGTTATCCTGCTGTCTTCGGGTGATGTGCCCTGTCTCTGGGTGATGTTATCCTGCTGTCTTCGGGTGATGTGCCCTGTCTCTGGGTGATGTTATCCTGCTGTCTTCGGGTGATGTGCCCTGTCTCTGGGTGATGTTATCCTGCTGTCTTCGGGTGATGTGCCCTGTCTCTGGGTGATGTTATCCTGCTGTCTTCGGGTGATGTGCCCTGTCTCTGGGTGATGTTATCCTGCTGTCTTCGGGTGATGTGCCCTGTCTCTGGGTGATGTTATCCTGCTGTCTTCGGGTGATGTGCCCTGTCTCTGGGTGATGTTATCCTGCTGTCTTCGGGTGATGTGCCCTGTCTCTGGGTGATGTTATCTGCTGTCTTCGGGTGATGTGCCCTGTCTCTGGGTGATGTTATCCTGCTGTCTTCGGGTGATGTGCCCTGTCTCTGGGTGATGTTATCCTGCTGTCTTCGGGTGATGTGCCCTGTGTCTGGGTGATGTTATCCTGCTGTCTTCGGGTGATGTGCCCTGTCTCTGGGTGATGTTATCC
>CM060305.1:41363819-41371319 GCA_030674185.1 Monoplex corrugatus | reverse complement strand
GATGACGTTGGCAAGTGGTGAGGTGTAGAGTGTGAAAAGAACAGGTCCAAGTACACAGCCTTGGGGTACCCCATATGCAAGTTTAACCAGCTGAGACTTAAACTAAAACAGTAGAAAGCACTACCTTGGATTCCGAATGTGTGCTCCAGTCGAGAGGATGATGATGATACCAGTTGTGTCAAAGGCAGTAGAAAGATCTAAAAAAAAAAAAAAAAGAAATGGAAATTCCGCCACGGTCAGCCGAAAGCAAGAACTCAATTAATGTGAACGAGAGCAGCTTCGGTAAACTGACTGAAAAGGGCGGTGAAGTTTGTTGGCTGAGAGATGGTTATTCAGCTATTTCAAAACCACTGTCTCAAGGAGTTTCGAAAAGAACAGCAAGGTAAAGACGGGACGATAGTTTTTGAGAGAGTTAAAATCGCGATTATTCTTTTCCAGCAGAAGTGAAACATTGGCTTTGCTGATGAGGGTGGAGCGCATATGATATTGCCTTAATGGAACGCACATGAATGAAATCAGTCCCTCGTATGCAGTTTTCAGTTTCAAATTCCCAGATACGACCTAATTTCATGCTTACAGTGATCAGACGTTTGAACTGTTTTTGCAAAGAACGTTTTCAACAATATCATAAACCGTTCTTGTGTAGCGCTCTTCTTCAAACTCATTTGGATTCACTGCGCATGACACCTAATCAGACTGCTTGGTGGACTTGGAAAACTCCAGATGTTAGGCGAGCCGACCACACTCCACTGTGTTGTTGCACAGTCTGTATCTTCGGTTGGCGTGCATGGCTGGGAGTTTTCATGTTTCCATAAGACAACCGGATACTGATATGATTTACCGGGTCTTTAACACGCATATGTGATATTCTACATGCATATACACATAAAGGGGGTTTAGGTACTGTCAGGTCTGCATCTACACTGGTGTTGACCTGGGAGATCAGACAAAGCCCTATTCTTTACCCGCCAGGTGGTGGTGTCATGGTGTACCCTTTACCCGCCAGGTGGTGGTATCATGGTGTACCCTTTACCCGCCAGGTGGTGGTATCATGGTGTACCCTTTACCCGCCAGGTGGTGGTATGGTGTACCCTTTACCCACCAGGTGGTGGTATCATGGTGTTCCCTTTACCCACAAGGTGGTGGTATCATGGTGTTCCTTTACCCGCCTGTGATGGTATCATGTGTACTCTTTACCCACCAGTGGTGGTATCATGGTGTTCCCTTTACCCACAAGGTGGTGGTATCATGGTGTTCCTTTACCCGCCTGGTGATGGTATCATGGTGTACCCTTTACCCACAAGGTGGTGGTATCATGGTGTTCCCTTTACCCACAAGGTGGTGGTATCATGGTGTTCCTTTACCCGCCGGTGATGGTATCATGGTGTTCCCTTTACCCACAAGGTGGTGGTATCATGGTGTTCCCTTTACCCACAAGGTGGTGGTATGGTGTTCCTTTACCCGCCTGGTGATGGTATCATGGTGTACCCTTTACCCACCAGGTGGTGGTATCATGGTGTTCCCTTTACCCACAAGGTGGTGGTATCATGGTGTTCCTTTACCCGCCTGGTGATGGTATCATGGTGTACCCTTTACCCACAGGTGGTGGTATCATGGTGTTCCCTTTACCCACAAGGTGGTGGTATCATGGTGTTCCATTTACCCGCCAGGTGGTGGTATCATGGTGTCCCTTTACCCACAAGGTGGTGGTATCATGGTGTTCCTTTACCCGCCTGTGGATGGTATCATGGTGTTCCCTTTACCCGCCAGGTGGTGGTATCATAGTGTACTCTTTACCCGCCAGGTGGTGGTATCATGGTGTTCCCTTTACCCGGCAGGTGGTGGTATCATGGTGTGCCCTTTATCCACCAGGTGGTGGTATCATGGTGTACCCTTTACCCACCAGGTGGTGGTATGGTGTACTCTTTACCCGCCAGATGGTGGTATCATGATGTACCCTTTACCCACCAGGTGGTGGTATCATGGTGTGCCCTTTATCCGCCAGGTGGTGGTATGGTGTGCCCTTTACCCACCAGGTGGTGGTATCATGGTGTATACCCTTTACCCACCAGGTGGTGGTATCATGGTGTACCCTTAACCACCAGGTGGTGGTATCATGGTGTATACACTTTACCCACCAGGTGGTGGTATCATGGTGTACCCTTAACCACCAGGTGGTGTATCATGGTGTACCCTTTACCCACCAGGTGGTGGTATCATGGTGTACCCTTTACCCACCAGGTGGTAGTATCATGGTGTGTACCCTTTACCCTCCAGGTGGTGGTATCATGGTGTTGTACCCTTTACCCATCAGGCGTGGTATCATGGTGTACCTTTACCCATCAGGTGGGTGGTATCATGGTGTACCCTTTACCCATCAGTGGTGGTGGTATCATGGTGTACCCTTTACCCACCAGGTGGTGGTATCATGGTGTACCCTTTACCCACCAGGTGGTGGTATCATGGTGTACCCTTTACCCATCAGTGTGTGTATCATGGTGTTCCCTTTACCCACCAGGTGGTGGTATCATGGTGTACCCTTTACCCACCAGGTGGTGGTATCATGGTGTACCCTTTACCCACCAGGTGGGGTATCATGGTGTACCCTTTACCCACCAGGTGGTGGTATCATGGTGTACCTTTACCCACCAGGTGGGGTATCATGGTGTATATTGAGTATCATGGTGTATCCTTTACCCGCCAGGTGGTGGTATCATGGTGTACCCTTTACCCACCAGGTGGTGGTATCATGGTGTTCCCTTTACCCGCCAGGTGGTGGTATCATGGTGTTTTACCCTTTACCCGCCAGTGGTGGTATCATGGTGTATCCCTTTACCCGCCAGGTGGTGGTATCATGGTGTTCCTTACCCGCCAGGTGGTGGTATATGTACCCTTTACCCACCAGGTGGTGGTATCATGGTGTTCCCTTTACCCGCCAGGTGGTGGTATCATGGTGTACCTTTACCCACCAGGTGGTGGTATCATGGTGTACCCTTTACCCCCAGGTGGTGGTATCATGGTGTTCGCTTTACCCACCAGGTGGTGGTATCATGGTTCCTTTACCCGCCAGGTGGTGGTATCATGTGTACCTTTACCCCCAGGTGTGGTATCATGGTGTTACCTTTACCCACCAGTGGTGGTATGGTGTTCTCTTGTACCCACCTAGGTGGTGGTATCATGGTGTTCCCTTTACCCGCCAGGTGGTGGTATCATGGTAGTACTCTTTACCCACCAGGTGGTGGTATCATGTGTTGCCCTTTACCCGCCAGTGGTGGTATCATGGTGTACCCTTTACCCCCAGTGGTGGTATCATGATGTACCTTTACCACCAGGTGGTGGTATCATGGGTCCCTTTACCGCCAGGTGGTGTATTGGTGTGCCACTTAACCAGACCAGCTGGTGTATCATGTGTACTACCCCTGATAATGTACGGTACATAAAGTTACATGACTGTCCTGGAAAAAAATCAGCTTCATTCAACTTAATGCAAATCTGGTCACATATTAAGCCCAGCTAAAATAGGATCGCTGCTGCGAAAGTTTAAAACGAACAAGGCCCATTCTGAAGATCATGTATGTTATAAAGTTTGTTTGTTCTTGTAAAGCTATTAAATTTATTTAGATTCGACCACTTGAAAAAGTGATCAAACATTATCATACTGTGTCATCGTCCTTACCGTTGAAAGATCGATCAATCGATCAGTCATTCAGTCATGGAAAAAGTGAAATATGGCGTAAAAAGAAAGTTTTATTTTCTGATAATATATGATTTCTTAACACCTTGTCGGTTTTTTCCCCTTCTTTTTATCCATCCTTATTTATCAAACAAAAGACTTCAAACGAGATCCGCATTGTCTCTGAAGATTTCTGTTTACGTCGCTCTCTTTTCGTCTGTTTTGCTTCAATGCTACAAGAAAGCGGTGTATCCATAAACTGTAAATGTGGAGCAACAAGCATTCTGTGTGGTTCAAAGAGAACAGCCCTCACGTGGGCATACTGGTGCGCCGTCCCACAGGCAATCACATTTCTGTGCACAAGATGTGAAGTAGAAACAGGGAAAGATGAACTGTACTGTGTGCCCAGCACATGCGTACAACCTCAACCGGTGGAAGGATGTTTCATCAGATTGTGGCCCAGTAGTATGACCTGTTTGCACTTGTAAGCTCACAGAAATGTGAAGGTTGTCCCACAACTCCGGCTGAGGTCGTAGAGTCTGTTGGTATTGACTGCAGAGACCTTCAGTTTTGCTGGAGTCAGCATCATGACCTGAAGGAGACGGTCATCTCCTCTATTTCACTGCTTTGCCTTCCCCAACGCTAGACAGTGCCAGTAAGTGGCGGATTTGGGCTGAAGGCTGCATGTACATTTTTTGCCCGAATGAGACTTGTACAGTCAGAGTTGGACGGTAAGAGCTCTTAACTCGGCACCAACCAGACATTGTTTGTATTTGAGGTTCCATTAAATGCAGTGTAGACAATGACATTTGTGGATGAGCGAATAGTTCGAGCGTGAGGCATACCCACCAAAACTGTCTGAATGAGCGCCGACTGTCTGGGTAACAATGATCTGTGAGTACGGTAACCAAGTCAGTAAACGTCGGATTCCCAATGGGAAGGTCCTGGGTTCGATCCGCCTAGATACCTCTGGCTGGTGGTTAGCAGTGAAAGGTGGAGATTTTTCCGATCACCGAGGTCAACGTGTGTGCTGACCTGCCAGCGCCTTTAACCCTCTCCGTGTTATATACCCATGCAGAATATCAAATATGCACCTTAAAAATCTTCAAGGCATGTCAGTGACTGGCTTATGGAAACAGAGCAGAATGCCACAGTTAAGTGGAATGGGTCAACTCCTCTAACAGCTAGGGTTCACTGAAATGTCTGATTATAGCGCAGTGACTCCAAATGAGTTTAGAGAATAGCGTTATATAAAAACGATTTCTGATGATAATGATGTAAACTGAAGAGTTTCAATCAAGCAGAATCACTTGGCAGTTCAGTCTCGGAGCATCACCAGATTTAATCTGAACGCGCCGTAAGCCATAATTTCTCGTTGTCTATGGGCAGATCTGGACCGCTTTATTTTCACTCATAATCCACAGGACATGATTGAGTGACAAAAGTCAGTTTAATCCGATGCTCCCCTCCATTACCTGATACCCCCCCCCCCCTTCCCAATTTTTAGATCGTGAGCAAGACTTGATTCCATGGAGGATCATTTTGGATTTCATCTGTTAACATTAAGGCGCTTCCCGGCAGGAGCAATCGTAATAACGGTTTGTTTTTTTCCCCTTAGAATCACAGTCATTGAAAACATGCGTGGACTGCGTCCCTCAGAAAGGAGGAAAACGTCGGATGGCTTGATTATCGCGTGTTGCTCGCTTTCTTTATCCTTTGGTCTTGTTTGTTGTTATTATATGTTGTCTGGGTGATGTGTTGATTTTGGTCTATTCGATGGCACACATTTATTAATGAAGCGTGGCCTGCCAGCCACATAGTCCACATTCCACGCACGCTTGGGCCCTTGATGTATGGCAAGCTGGTATGTACGTGTGTGCGGCATGGCTCACTGGCTGCCGCCCACCAAGGTCAGAATCTGTGGCCAGTCACTCTCCATGAAAAGCAGGCGAAGACTGCTGTAGTTTGGTGTAGGTACCGTCGTTAGCCCCGCTCGCAAAAACTGGTGCCAGACGTTTGCTGTGTGCGGGCTGGGTTGTTTGTACTTTCGATTCCTGTCTGCTTTGGACCTACCTTAGCAACTTCTCTCTCTCTCTCTCTCTCTCTCTCTCTCTCTCTCTCTCTCTCTCTCTCTCTCCTCTCTCTCTCTCTCTCTCTCTCTCTCTCGTGTGTGTGTTTTGTGTGTGAATGAATATAACTTATTGGCATGTGAAAACAAAAGCAAAGCAAAACAAAGCAGAAAAATTTCTAGCAAAATAGAGCGAAAACATGTCTTGACTATTTATTGTTTTATTTCCCTAGAAAGATATGGATTGCAGGCCAGCCTTGTCAAAAATTGCCAATAAGACTTTAAAAGAGGCACGATCCATTTCAGGTCACTTTGACCCGTGATTTAAAAGAAATTCTTTGAACAGAGCTTTCTTGCTTTTATCAACAAAGTGTCAGTATACTTAAGTCTAGTGGTACTGACACAGAACGCTTTCGACGATACGTTTCGAGAAGACAAATTGAAACAGACCCGAAACGGATCATCTGACATAGTAAATGTACGTCTCAAACGACCCAAGGCGCACTGGGTCCAACCCAACCGGTCTATTTCAAACGGACGACTGGCATCCTCCAGCCAATCAACGCTCGACATAGAGCCAACACCCATTTTTTTGCTGATAGCGATTTGATGAAGACGTGGAACTCGTAGATTCGGAACTGATGGACTAGATAAGAGTTGTGTCAAGTGAATGATGTTCTTTGGAATAGCCAAAGCAAGACTTACACTGACGGGTCTGGCCGCACCGTTGCAATCAGGTCTGTTCAACCGTACCGGCGGAGCAGCTTGTGTGTCAGCTACTTAACTTTTAGCATTTTCATGGAGTTTTGATCATCTATGTTTCAAGCACATCCAACAGGTATTTTTGGCTTCAATTTAAGTAAACTGTCTGTATCATGTGTAGGTCAGTACCACGCAATCATTCGATAGTGTATCATGACGCCCAGTGGGACACAACGATGAGATATAGCATGAGTTAATATAGCTGATCCGAACCATTTAGCAAGCTCTTCACTAAAGCCAGCGGCACAGGTCTTGTAAAGGGCCCACTGGGTCAATACAACGATTGGAATAGACAAGGCTGCTTCTTATCCCCCAAACTATTCAGTATCATCTTCGAGCAAACAATGATTTATATCCTGAAAGATCGTATCGGTACAGACGACATGGGAGGATGGACAATCACCATTCTCAGGTTTACCGATGACATCGATGGGCTTTCCAAAAATTAGAACGAATTAGTCAGTGCTGAAAAGCGATGGCGAGTCAATATTCTTATATGCATTTGAAACATGGACTTTGACAGAACAGATGCACAAAGAGATTCCGGCAGTAGAAATGAGATGCTACAGAGGATTTTCGGCTTCTCCTACATTGACCACATCACAAACAATGGAGTGTGAAGAAAAATTCTCCAACACTCGAGGTACTGTGAGGGTCTGTTAGCCATAACAAAGAACAGAAAGCTGAGGTGGTATGGTCATGTAACAACGTTGTCATGGTTTGCCACCACTTCTCTCCAGCAACAGTTATCATGGTTTTTCCAACACTCAAGACATTTTTGTTCCTCCAACAACGGTTGGCATGATCTATCAACACTAAACAGTTTTGTATCTCTACAACAACAGCTGTTGAGATATTCGAACACTAAAGACTTTTGTGTCTTTCCTATAACAACGGTCATGATCTGTTAACACTAAAAAACCTTTCTGCCTCTGCGACAATTGTAGAGATCTACCAACGCTAAAGACCTTTGTGTGTCTCCAACAACAGTTGTAGA
>CM060305.1:41323819-41353819 GCA_030674185.1 Monoplex corrugatus | reverse complement strand
GACCATTATCCTCATTATGGTATTGACACATGTTAAAGGTAATACTTTTATTGCGCTAGGACCCAAGCTGGGATCAGGGGCTTGGTTCTTCACCTGACCGAAAGTGAGATTACCGATCTTAAGAATCACTCGTGTAATTAAGGGTCCAAGGACAAGTATCGACTACTGTATTTTTTTGTCTTGGTCTGGTTCACTAATAACTATCTTTATTTTTATATGTAATTGAGAGTCCAAGCACAGCAACAACTACCGTGTTTATTTGTCTTTGTTCTGGTTCAGTTATAACTATCTTTATTTTTTTTGCAGTTGTGCAATTGTTCTAAGTGTTCCATCCATCGTTTTCAAGGTGACGCAATATGTAGTCAAAGAGAAACTACATGTACAAACTAAAGGGTAGCATAAATAGGCCATTACCACGTTTTTCGCCAGCTTCCTTCCTTCCTTCCCCTACATTCTTTTGGCAAAGTCCCAAACATTAAATTCTGTGTGTGTGTTTGTGTCTGTCTGTGTGTGTGCGTGCATGCGTGTGTGTGTGTGTGCACGCATGTGTATGGTATGTGTATTGATGTGTGTGTAGGTGTGTACATTTGTGCACGCGTACGCACGCGCGTGTCACAGAGAGCTTGTGTATGTGTGTGCATGTGTGTGTATGTGTGTGTATGTATGTGTGTGCATGTGTGTGTGTGTGTGTGTATGTGTGTGTGTGTGTGTGTGTGTGTTTGTTTGTGTGCACGCCTGTGTATGGTATGTATATTTAAGAGTGTGTATGTGTTTGTGTTTGTGAACGCACGCGCGCGTCACAGGTAGCTTGCTAGTGTGTGTGTGTGTGTGTGTGTGTGTGTGTGTGTGTGTGTGTGTGTGTGTGTGTGTGTGTGTGTGTGTGTAAGAGAGAGAGAGAGTGAGAGAGAGAGAGAGAGTGAGTGAGAGAGAGAGAGAGAGAGAGAGAGAGAGAGAACACGTTAACTAGAACAAGGTCAGTTATGAAATTGCGGGTGTACTATTGTAAGAGTTCCCCGTGACAGACGATCGTTACAATGCAATGAATCAGCGAGCAGGGGAAAGAAGGGGGAGGGGGTGGGGGCAGTACAAACGGTATAGTAGGTTACACACGATAGGCAGAATGTAATGATATCCACTCTTCCCGTGGGAGATCGTTCAACAACGCATAATCTCGGTTAAGCCCCTAAAGGCGACACATTCCAGACGTTCTCGATCGCATTTTCGACTTTAGAAATAAATAAATTTAAAAAAAGTGGAGTGGACTGGGAAGGGGTAGTCGAATCATCTTGTCAGTCCCCATTCCTCTACTCCTCTTAACAACCCCCCCCCCCCCCCACACACACACACACACGATGAAAGGACAGAAACGACCCGTTATAACTAGTAGAAGTGAATAGAAAGGGGGGGGGGGGCGGTGAGGGAGAAGGGTCTGAGGTGCCTTTCTTGAGAAGCTACTGAATATGGAGAAGTAAAACAATACAGGAAGCAGTTGAAATTGATTGCTTTCTTTATAAATATAGAAAGCACTTGAAATTGATTGCTTCCTTTATAAATATAGAAAGCAGATGAAATTGATTGTTTCCTTTATAACTATAGAAAGCAGATGAAATGGATTGCTTTCTTTATAAATATAGAAAGCAGATGAAATTGACTGCTTCCTTTATAAATATAGAAAGCAGATGAAATTGATTGTTTCCTTTATAACTATAGAAAGCAGATGAAATTGATTGTTTCTTTTATAGATTCAGAAAGCAGATGAAATTAAATGCTTTTTTTGTGAAAATAAAAAGTAGATGAAATTGATTGCTTCCTTTGTATACATTGAAAGCAGATGAAATGAGTTGTCTCCTTTATAAATGTGGAAAGCAGATGAAATGAATGGCTTCCTTTATAACTATAGAAAGCAGATGAAATGGATTGTTTCCTTTATAGATATAGAAAGCAGATGAAATGGATTGTTGCTTCCTTTATAAATATAGAAAGCAGATGAAATTGATTGCTTCCTTTATAAGTATAGAAAGCAGATGAAATGAACTGCTTCCTTTATAAATATAGAAAGATGAAATGGATTGCTTCCTTTACAAACATAGAAAGCAGATGAAATGGATTGCTTCCTTTACAAACATAGAAAGCAGATGAAATGGATTGCTTCCTTTACAAACATAGAAAGCAGATGAAATGGATTGCTTCCTTTACAAACATAGAAAGCAGATGAAATGGATTGCTTCCTTTAAACTATAGAAAGCAGATGAAATGAACTGCTTCCTTTATAAATATAGAAAGATGAAATGGATTGCTTCCTTTATAACTATAGAAAGCAGATGAAATGGATTGCTTCCTTTACAAACATAGAAAGCAGATGAAATGGATTGCTTCCTTTATAACTATAGAAAGCAGATGAAATGGACTGCTTCCTTTATAACTATAGAAAGCAGATGAAATGGATTGCTTCCTTTATAACTATAGAAAGCAGATGAAATGGATTGCTTCCTTTATAACTATAGAAAGCAGATGAAATGGATTGCTTCCTTTACAAACATAGAAAGCAGATGGAATGAATTGCTTCCTTTATAACTATAGAAAGCAGATGAAATGAATTGCTTCCTTTATAAATATAGAAAGATGAAATGGATTGCTTCCTTTATAACTATAGAAAGCAGATGAAATGAATTGCTTCCTTTATAAATATAGAAAGATGAAATGGATTGCTTCCTTTATAACTATAGAAAGCAGATGAAATGGATTGCTTCCTTTATAACTATAGAAAACAGATGAAATGGATTGCTTCCTTTATAACTATAGAAAGCAGATGAAATGGATTGCTTCCTTTACAAACATAGAAAGCAGATGAGATGGATTGCTTCCTTTATAACTATAGAAAGCAGATGAAATGGATTGCTTCCTTTATAACTATAGAAAGCAGATGAAATGGATTGCTTCCTTTACAAACATAGAAAGCAGATGGAATGAATTGCTTCCTTTATAACTATAGAAAGCAGATGAAATGGATTGCTTCCTTTATAACTATAGAAAGCAGATGAAATGGATTGCTTCCTTTACAAACATAGAAAGCAGATGAAATGGATTGCTTCCTTTATAACTATAGAAAGCAGATGAAATGAATTGCTTCCTTTATAAATATAGAAAGTAGATGGAATGAATTGCTTCCTTTATTTTACTGTCTTATGATCTGAAAAGGTGATTTGTACTCCTTTATTAGTTTGGGCTGAATGGGTCCGAACGTGAGCCTACAGACCCGTCGTATGATGGCCAGTTGTCTTTATGTCCACGTGGCATTGTGCCCACGGTTACCAAACGTCTCATGAGATCTTCCTTCTGCAAGGTTGATATGTCGGTTGTCCAGCTTGGGGTCAGACTGTTCTTGGAGGTACCACTGACCTCTTTCCTTGAAAAATGATCAGTTCAATAATGACCTCAACCTCCCTTAACACCGCGGAGGTGTTGAAATTCTGCCTCCCGAATCTCATTACCGAAATCGACCCGAAAGCAGCCCACCCACGGGAGATATGCCACCACTTGGTTGAGGCTCTATCCTTAGAGCACATGTTACCAAGGGCATTTTGTATCACGGGAGGGGGGCAGTGGATGGGTGGGTGTAGGAGACAGAGACCTATGTGACTGTGCTGTCGGGACCCTCAAGCTCCATCTCCACCCCGAAGGAGTGAAGCCCATTCCCGCTCACGCAATCCGTTCTCCTAGGCGACTGGCGTACACAGACTGTGACTATCCTTGTCATCCTGCAGCCACCACCAGGACAATGGCTTGAATGCGACTCATGGAGCACAACATTTTGGCCGCACTGTCCTGTGTTATGCAGTTCACAGCCAAACTCCAGTTCAGCTCAATCCTGGCTTGGAGGAACGATTATCTGGAGGCCCCCAAGCTGCCGGCTAAAGACTAGGAGACTCTCCAAGCCATTCCGCCACAACCATTCCCTCTTCAAGCAGCACACTCGCTTTTTCTTGACTTGGAAAGCTGCGTCAATAGAGCCCCGTTGTCGTAGATCTCAATAGAATGGGAGTCGAGTTAAGAGTCACGAGCGCCGTTCTCCTGGATGCTGGCCTACTCGGACCCAGTTCCCAAGAGGAAAATCTCAAGAAGCCTCGCAGTCACTGCAAAATGGAAGATCTGTCTCCTTTCATCGCCCACAACTTCGCAGGTCTGGGGCACCCATGAAGCAGCAACCCTACTGATCTGTCCCTGACCTAGTACCTACCATCTCCCTGGACGGCTGACACGGAACCTGGCCCGTCACGCCCAGACATGGCGCACGATGGGTCTCGACAACTAGATCACACAGGTATTAGAATTGGAATGCAAACTGCCTTTGGAGGGCTAGAAGCCCTTCTGTCACCTCCCCTCACCAGCCTATTATGTTTAGTGTAGAGCACAAAAAAGCCATGGAAACAAGAAGAGTGCAGCCTTGTGGAGAAGAAAGCAGTCATGGAACTGACTGTTCTTTCGACCTGGGATTCTACGTGGAAACAGGGCAACTAGGCGACAGTCATCGACCTCACTAATGCCTGCTTCTACATCCTGACACACACACACACACTCACACACACACATACGCACACACACTCACTCATTCACACACACACTCACACACACACACAGACGGTACCTGAGGTCCGTGAGACACAACCGTCAATAGAGACTCGTCAAATGGAAGGACACTGACTGACTGTACCAGAACGAGGCCCTGGGACATCTGTTAACATCCACGGGCCTCCTTCTTAACAGAATATGTCACTGTGAAGTTCTGGCCAAGACAGAAAACTAGCTAGCTAGGAAAGCACAGGTTACAAACGATAAGTGCACTTAGTAATTTTTGTATGAAAAAATGAGATTGTTAGAATGGCTTGACCAACTTCTTGTTCTCTGTCTGTATGTCTGCCTGTCTCTGTCTCCGTCATCCATCATCTCTGTCATCACCACCACCACCACCCCTCCTTTCTCACTCTCGTTTTTGCCACTGATTTATTTCGGGCGTCAAGTGGAAAACCTTTACATCTGACCTCTTTCGCAAAAACACAGGACCCTTGCCCACACTGAGTACACTCTTCTTGCTCGCTTCCTGTTGAGTGACCGGAAAGACTGCGTGGCGTTCCTTCGTTTTTCTTAATGGACAAACACGGCCTCTTACTGGCAAGGACTTCGCTCACTGAGAGGTTGTAGTGTGGCGGAATAGGTCTGGGTACCGTGAATGGACGGCTGGCTGCTGAATGGCAGGTTCCCGTGAATGACGACATTACTGCTGAATGGCTACATTACCGTGAATGACGAAATCGTCGCCGATTGACTGGTTTTCGACGAACGACCAAGTTGTTGGATAATTGTTTGCTTCCTGTGTGTCTGTTGGTTCGATGCATGCGTGACTGTGTTTACATTGCTGGCTGGGTTCTGTTTTTGTTTTGTTTTGTTTTTTGTTTTGTTTTGTCTTGTCTTGTTGTAATCGATAGTTTGATTAGTTCTCTTCACCAGCGCCTAGGTTTATGCGCAGGCTTGTGTCATTTGAGTATGGACCTGCCATCACTTGGCATTGGGGTGTTAGGTCTAAGAATTCCTCCGAGTTTTGTAACTCCGTCTTGAGCAAACTGACAACTGAAAACGAAAACTGAATTTGCTAGTGAGTTTACCATAACCCAAAAACAATGCAACAACTTGCATACGTTGATAAAGACTGCAGAGAGTGGTAGTTGCATCAAAAGTGATTGTCTCCACGTGACAACGATTTTTGTACATTGTTTCTTATGTATGATTTTAGTATGTTGTGTTTATTTGCTTTAAGTCTGAACTTTTGTTTGTTTCATGTTTCTTCACGATGTTTTTCCCATTTGTTTCACAAAAGAAGATGAGAGAAAAAGGTGATGGTCTCACCGTTGCTAAAATAGTGCTTTAAAATGTCAGTAGCCTTTGCCTTTAGTGAAAGGTTGTGCATTGTTTGCTGTCCCTCGTGGAATTTTACCGAAGGTCACCGTATGGTCAGGGCTAGGTTAAGGACAAGGAGTTTCTATTCACAGCAAGGACAGAGTGTTTGACTACGTGATGAAGGTAGCCAGTGGCCACCCCATTGAAGTCTGAATGGCTGTTGGCGCTGAGTCTTGTTTGCCTGAGTTCTAAGCAGTTCGTTGGCTCTTTCGTCGGTAGAGAACTAACTGGAGATCTGATAAAGATGCTCAGTTTAGTCTCATCCCATACAATGAGAACTGACTTGCTTGCAGCCTGTCATAAGAACACGTTTTGATGGTGTCACTGTACTATGTAGAATGTAGATAATGTCTTGTATCCCTCTTTCTCCACCCCCCCCCCCTCCCATGTGAACAAAGTACAAATAAAAAGTGCATAAAATTTGCGCCACGACAATATGTGCATGCTTCCCAAAGCTTATTTACTTGATGCCAAAACTTACATTTTTCCGTCGAGAAATGGAATCAATTTCTGATATTCTAGGCAAACGATTAGCAAATGATACACGCGTAAAAGTTACATGTCGTTTCCAGTAAAATAATTCAGGCAAAATGTTTAGAATTTCAGTGCATGGAAGGAAATAGACAGGCTATTATCTACCACATTTATTTGTTTTTCACGTGTCTCTCTGTGACACAACAGTTTACTGAAGAAAGTGGAAAGTTCATTTTGCAGGTATCTCTCCACGGCAGAACCTTTTGATTTGACCACATAATTACACAGGCCACATCGCCTGTCGGTGAGAATACATCAGAATGTCTGGCCATTCAAAATGTACATGTTTTACCACCACCGAAAAAAAAAAAAAAAGAGTTCCGAGCCCTCGTTTTCAAAACTCGTAGACGGCGATTGTAATTTATTTCTGTTTGTGGAATAGATTACAGTATTAGCTAGAATTGAACTGTTTGAAAAGGTCCGCCAATATCCATTTTATTATGTGTCTGCGGCGAGGTGTCTTATATTGTCTTATATTAGATTTGTGTGTATTGAAAGCTGTGGTACTTGTTTGTCCAACGTTTATTTCTTGAAATATTTTACAAGATCCATCTTGGTTTTATTGATCTCTCTCTCTCTCTCTATCTCTCTCTCTCTCTCTCTCTCTCTCTTGCTCTCTCTCTCTCTCTCTCTCTCTCTCTCTCTGTCGCTCTCTCTCTCTCTTTTGTTTTTTTAAAAAATTTTTGTTTGTTTTCGTGGTGTAGGCAGGCAGATTGTTTTACAGCGTGAAAATGTTTGTTGCAATGAACAAGGCCATTGTTCCAAACTACTATTGAATGGTTCTGTTAATTGTAATGAACATTATTATTATTATTATTATTATTATTATTATTATTATTATTATTATTATCATACCAAACACACGTTCCACATATTTGTTTACTTGTTACAAGGGACGGATTTGTTACAGTAGGCAGTAAGCATTCGAAAGAAAACCAACTGATTCTTTACACTCGTATCTCTGAAACCAGAAAAAAGCACGAAAAAAGAATAAGAACGCGTATTTTATACAAGACAAGACAGGCGCAAATTTTCGGCCAACTGGCCTTTGTCAAGCGTAAGATCACAAACAAACAAACACCAGATACAAAAACTAGGAGACAAAGACTGGAGAGAGCAGCAAGGAAGTTTCAGTCTTTGTCTCCTAACTTTTGTGTCTAGTGTTTGTTTGTTTGTGATCTTACGCTTAACAAAGGCCAGTTGGCCGAAAATTTGTGCCTGTGTCTTGTATTGAACACGCGTTCTTATTCTTTTTTCGTGTTTTTTTTTTCCCCTGGTTCCTGTTTGCTTGAACACGGGCATTCACACTTGTTTTGGAACTCATATCTCTGTCGGTGGACATTGTCACTACTTGAGTTCAATCATTTAACGGATGTGTTGTGTGTGTTGCAGTGGACAGTGCCATTTTACGAGTCTACAGAGAAAAAGCCAAGCTTCCACCGGGCGGCGTATTGGGCCAAAATGGAAAGAACGGAACCAACGAAAAATCCCGCAGAAAGACGTTCGAGCCGACCCCAAGCCGCTGCTGTAAGATCGGCTACAAGATGGCTAAACGGAAGCTGTCTTGTGACGTCCAGGTACTGGACTTTGTCCGAAAGATAAACGACATGCAAAGGGCCAAGATGAAATACAACCGACCCAGGAAAATCAAGCCTTCGTCCATCTCCGCAAAACTTTCTGTCAAGCTGGGCAAGTGTTTGGCAACTCACTCCAAGTTTTTCGAAAAATGCTGCAAGTACAGAGATCAGTACTACACGAGGCTCTCCAAATGCAAAAAGAGGCCGCGCCGAGATCGACGACGATGCAGACAGTACGTCCGCCGGCGATTCAAAGTCCCACGAAATAAAGAGGGCAGAAAGAAGGGTAGATCGGCAGGAGGCAAAAAGAAGGGTAGATCCTCACAGGGCAGGGGGAGATGAAAGGCTTGATGTACAGACTTGGGAATGCAGGAGGTATTTTGCATTTATGTGACGTTGGTCTGACGTTAGGGATGTTTGGACTGAGACGTCATCGTTTTCTTTGTCGTGACATCAGTGGGATACTAGATCATCATCGTCGAAGACAACAAACATTTCTTCCGCATCCATTGTGTTGTGATTTCTTGGGGGAAAAAAGTGTCTGTCTCAAAAAACCAAAGTGTGGGGTTGGTTGGGGACAACTGAAACAATGCAAAATTGACACACAATCAAATCCACATCGATCTGAAGAACTTTTGGAAGTGCACTAAAACAAATTACGAGTAAATACAACCTTTTTTTTTTCCTGAAGTAGAATGACATCCATCTAACCGATTTCCAATTTTATTCCTTGTTGCAAACGTGGCTCAACTGTGATCGAGTAACTGAAGGGAAAACAATGTTTGCGGAATGTTTCTCAGTTCAGACAATAAGGTCTCGCTGTCGCTGATGACGTCCTTGATGGCATGACGTAATGAGTGAGGTCACATTCTCAGGACAGGACGCTAGCGATTCTCAGGAAGCAATCCCAGGTTTTGATGTGTTGGTCATTCGCCAGGGCTGGTCCATTATTGGCTGTGAGGCATTTACCGTAATTGTTGTTGTTGTTGTTGCTGTTGTTGTGTTTGTTGTTGTTTCTATTGTGTGTTTCTTTCTTTTGTTCGTTTGTTTCACGTCTGATTTGTTTCTGTGTTGTTATGGTCAGTTTTTTATTTTCTTCTTCTTCAGCAGAAAACGTGTTCCAATTGTCGCGGGAATCTGTGGCGTGTGTTTTGGTTTCGTTTTCATTTGTTGTACATTAAACGCAACGAGTTGTATGTTCATGATGCTGTCTATGACGACACATCACCAAAAAGACCTGAGACTGTTGCTTCGGTAACCTTGACTTGGCTTTGTGATGTTGGTGCTTTATCATTATTTTTTTTCCTGTGTGTTTTCTTTGTTTCTTTTGTTTATGTTCGAAAACGGGTCTTTGATTTATTGTCCACATGAGATTTTGACTGAAAAATGGGTCTGTTACTTGTCAGCCAGGCCCTCCAGTTCTCTTTTTGAGTTTGTATATTTGTGCCTAAAAATTTAATGTTCGGCATCTGTTGCTTCTTCTGTTTCCTAATGCATTTATCTGAGCATATGGCGGGATACGTGATGTGAAGTAAGCTTGTCGATACATATTCAGCAGGAAAGAGTGGCAGATGTACGTACTGAATGAAGGAACAACAGACAATCCACTTTGTGTTATTTTTTCCGCGCGTTTTTCTGTCATTTTTGACTCTGTGTTTGTATGTGTGTGTGTGTGAGAGAGAGAAAGACTGTGTGTGTGTGTGTGTGTGTGTGTGTGTGTGTGTGTGTGTGTGTGTGGAGGAAAGAGCATAACAACTTTTCATTTCCAGCACTCAAGAGCAAATGTAACGCACGCGCACAGCACAGCTTCAAATGCACCACCAGCACAAATTCCTCTCTCTCTCTCTCTCTCTCTCTCTCTCTCTCTCTCTCTCTCTCTCTCTCTCTCTCTCTCTCTCTCTCTCTCCTCTCTCAGTCCTTTCAATAACTCTGTCGCTTTGATTCGATGTGAAAGTTACTATTGTTGATTTATGTCTCCTGAATAATGATTTCATTCACTTTCCTGGGATTTTTTTTCCCCTTCGGTTTTTTCGAAAAAATGAAAATATCCACGTTAAAATTTACTGCCATAATGGTTATTTCAAGTTTCTTTTCTATTTGTTCTTTTCAAGATGCATGCTGTCTCTCCCCCCTCTCTCTCTGTCTGTTTGTCTGTCTGTCTCTCTCTCTCTGTCTGTCTCTCTCTCTCCCATCCCCACCCCCTGCTTGCTTTTCTACTTCACCCTTTAGCTTTCCCCTTTCGTCAAGTCCGATTTACACCAACACGTGGTGTATGAGGGATGTCCCAAAAGTCCTCGCCCTCACCAAGAAGAAGTTAGCTGCAAGAATGACATTTGGCACTCATATGCACGTGCATCTAGGAGGGCTGCATACAAAATATGAGCACTGCTGTAACATTTGATATGACCTGACAAAGTTTCAATACGTCATACCCTTAGTCTGTGAAAAAACATCGATAACACAGTATTTCATGTTGCCAGAAAAAGAAGCTAGACTGCTAGAAAAACCTGCGTTGAACTGGTAAAAGTGTATAGGGAGGTTGCATCTTCCTCTTCAAATAGTTAAGAAATGGTGTAACGAAAGTCGATGGGGAGTGAGAGGCGTGTGTGTGTGTGTGTGTGTGTGTGTGTGTGTGTGTGTGTGTGTGTGTGTGTGTGTGTGTGTGTGTGCGTGCGTAGGTTGTGTGTGTGTGTGTGTGTGTGTGTGCCCAGTGGTGTCAGGAGATTTGTCAACACAACATCAATTTATCAGACAATAAATGGTTGTTGAATTGACGGTGTCTGAAGGAATTCTCTGCCCCTGTTGTCGGATGTGTACGATCCTAAACTAGGTCATAATTTTGTTTTATGTCCAACATGAAGAATCATCGATAATGGATGTAATAGGCTTAAATCGTTTTGGCACCCTGTGTATGCATGTGTGTACGTGCTCGTTCGCCCTCGCGCAGGGTATTTTGTGTGGAGGGGGAGGCGGTGGAGGAGGGGGGGGGAGAAAAGGTCAAAGTGGCTTAGAATGCATGAACTTTCAGGATAGATGGAAATTCTACAGAATACAGGAGGAATATCTTACTTCGTTCTTGTAGTAAACATCAAATACTCTGTGCTACTTTTTTTTTAATTCTGTCGGCTTAGCATTTACAAGAAAAAAAAAAAAAATCTCTGACTAAAAAGGATGGCTTGAAATTCTAGTTGACACTGATTTGATGATGAACGAGTCAGCGCACGCGCGCCCACGTGTGTGTGTGTGTGTGTGTGTGTGTGTGTGTGTGTGTGTGTGTGTGTGTGTATGTGTGTGTCTGGGTCTGTGGGTCTGTCTGTATGTGTGTCTGTGTGTGTCTTTTGATTCACTGCATCCTATTCTTCGTTCCAGGTACCCCTGTTTTGCCATTATCATTGCGAACTCACGTTGCATTGTTCTTGTAAAAAAAAATGGGAAGTCGTTTTCTGAGAAAGCGTGAGTGTGTATGAGATTGCTGGCATTTTCAGTGTTGCTTTTAGAAATGAAAGGATGACTTTTTCATGATGATCTGATGTTGGGCTTTAAGGCACGCTTCCACTGTGTAAGTATTTTCTAAACTGTGCACTCTGGCGTCTATTTGCCTTGCTGTCTGTAGCTCAATCTTTACTATATAGATTAGGGATATAGATCTTTAAATGTCTGTGTTATGGATGTAGATCTGTAGTATCTTAGATAAGATAAAATAGGATAAAGGATCTTTACCTTCTTCACTGCATCGCGCAGGTTCTACGCAATCGGCTGGGCTTCAAACAACAATAACAATAACAATCACGCAAGTCGTTGGTAGATTAGTCAGGGTAAAAGATCTTTAGTACGTCGGGTAGGGTCATAGGTCAGGATTATAAGTTTGTACAATTTTGTTAGGGTCATATATGTGTTTAGTATCTTGGTTGAGGTAAAAGATGTTAAGTCCGTTGATTCATATTATTGATATGTCGTGCAGAAGTTACAATCACTTATCTGTAATATTTAAGTAGTTGATGCTTCTTTTTGAATGGGTATTACGCTGTAAGAGTTTCCGATTGTCTCTTGAAGGTTATACGAGTCACATCTGCTATCAGCTTGTGTCACAGGCTTTGATCAAAGACTGAGTCGCCAGTGATTCAAGTTGCAGTGCGTAAGGGTTGTCTTGAAATACACAAAGCTGCATAAAAAGAGAAATTCAGTATGTCTTGACTGTCTAGGGTTTTATTGCTTCACGCGCTTGTTGTGCATGTGTGCGTGTGTGTCATGTGTGTGTGTATGTGTGTGTGTGTATGTCTGTGTGTGTGTGTGTGTGTGTGTGTGTGTGTGTGTGTGTGTTTGTGTGTTATGTGTGTGCTTTCGTGCGTGCATGTGTTCGTTCAATGCTAGCCATAGAGGTGTAAATATCTTGTTGATCATTTCAATTCTCGTTTCTCTTCTTGTTACATTAAATGTCATTCAGAAAATTAGCATGGCTTTTCTTCTTGATCTATGGACAAACGAGCATGTGTTTGAATGTTTGGGAGTTTGAGTCGGATGCTTCAGCAAGTGGTTCGTTGATGATGCTCGCTCACTCAAACTATTGCGTCGGTGGTTAAATGGACCATGAGGTACAGCGGCCAAGGAATCCAAAAATCCCCTGTTTCAGTCTTCAAAAGACACGGAGTTTTCTCACATATCCATGGGCTTGAAATAAATGATGCTCTGGTCATCAGTGTGATCAATCTGACACTTGCTGCATTTCGTGTCATCTTATAATAATCATACCCAGGGCACTGAAACATTCGTCGCCTGTCAAATGTTCGTTACTGAATTGATATATACCATCTTTGAGTTTGAATTATGGCAGACGCTACCCGTCTGGCCCATGTCCGAAAGCTAACACACAAGAGGACAGAAAAAGTAATAGTAAGTAAATAAAATGTTGGCCGCTTACAGACCATTCTAAAGTTCACAGCTTCAGGCATCGCGTCTGTTCTTCAATAGACAAAGTGTTGTAATGTTTTGTTGGGTGTTTCATTTTCATTTCTTCTCTGTTTGTCTGTCTGTCTGTCTGCCTGTCTCTCTCTCTCTCTCTCTCTCTCTCTCTTCTTCTTCTTCTTCTTCTTCTTCTTCTTCTTTTTTCTTGTTCCTCTCTCTCTTTCTCTCTCTCTCTTTCTCTCTTCTTCTCTCTCTCTCTTCTCTTTTCTTCTTCTTTTTCTTTTCCTCTCTCTTCTCTCTCTCTCTCTTCTCTCTCTCTTCTCTCTTCTTCTCTCTTGTTCTCTCTCTTTCTTTTCTCTCTCTCTCTCTCTCTCTCTCTCTCTCTCTCTCTCTTTTCATCTCTCAACTCGTTCTATCTCTCTCTCTCTCTCTCTCTCTCTCTCCTTCTCCTCTCCTCTCTCCTCCTCTCTCTCTCCTCTCCCTCCCTCTCTCTCTTCTCTGTCCCCCCTCTCGCGTCTTTCTCTCTCTGTTTGCCACAAACACAGAAGCTTAAGGCAAACACCCATCCCATCTGTTCTACTCGACATTCAAGCATGACACGGGGTCAGGGACACTCTATTGCGTCGGCAGCGAGGACTGATCATTATATCGTGATTCTTCTGGAGAAAGGTTATTTCTAAAATTCTAACTCGCAAAGTCTTTGTAATTCTGCTAATATCTTCAAACTATTTATCGACAGCTTTCTAGCTGTCGCCAAAGACTTGTGCTTCCTTTTTTCAGTTAGTGGGGAAGAAATAGACGGTCAAGCCATTCTTATAATCTCCCTTTTATAAAAAAAAAATACAAACAAAAAAAAGAGAGAGAGATTCAACTTGATTTTGTTCTTCTCAGGGTAACTGTCACCTTGAAGAAAAGTTTTGGCTTAACTAAAAGTTGACACGCATCGAGGACAATGATACATCAGCATAACGGTGTAAAACAAATTTTAAACCATGGTGTCAGTTTTTGAGAAAATGCTGTTCTCACACCTTCCTCAAAGTGTGCTGATTTGGTCACTTTTTGATCGGTGTGACACTGACATTAGAGTTTTGGAGTTTTGCCTGCTAACAGTTCGTTTAAGCTCTCAGTTGTTTTGGGATGGATCTTTACCAAATTTGGATAACCTTTACGGACTGGCAAATGCGTAAGTTTGGAAGGCAAAGTTCCAAGGTCAAGTCACACGGACCATACAAAGCCAAAATTCTAAACGCAGCTTTTTTTTTTTTTTTTTTTTTTTTTTTTTAGCAGGGTTTCTGGACAGAACTTTTTTTTTTATAGAAAAGTTTGATATTATTACTGTATTTAAAATCTGTTTTCGCTGTGACAGTCTACCAATTTCCTCGATGCGATTTCAGTACCATTTCAACCGAAGGTTCTTCAAGGTCAAAGCGACCTTGAGAAGTACAAATTGTGTTTTTTTCTGTATTAAGTTTTGCATAAAAATGAGTGTCAGAACGGGTTGGCCCTGTACTTTTTCTGGTTTGGTTGGTTGGTTGTTTTCCTCTTTCTTTCTAGCATACATGGAAAACTGACCGTAACACTGTCGTATTGTGTCATTGTCTTAACCGTTGAAAAATAAAGATCAATCACTAGGTCAAAAAAAAAAAAATGTGACTCTTACAGTTCACAGCTTTGATAAAGATTATATGAAAAAAATCCTCATAGAGAGTTGATAAAATCTCAATCATACATTTTTATCACAAACACATCATCATCACCATTATCATAAACTATCAGTCAGGTTAAACTTAAACATAAATTGTGTACTTACGTGTCAATAATATTCATAACTTAGCATGGAAGTAATTGAAACAAAACATCATGAATGTTTAAACTTGCTGAAATTCAAACATTAAAAAAAAATCAAGGATTAAAAAAATGTTTTGGGAACAACAGTAATTGAGAATTTTAACTGAAACTTAATATATCTGAGAAAATAAACATACATACATGCATTCATACATACATACATACATACATACATATATGCATACATACATACATACATACATACATACATGCATACATACATACATACATGCATGCATACATACATACATACATACATACACACACGCACATACGCAATTCAAACATCCCGTGTAAACTCAGAATTATAAATACATCATTACCTATGAATATCTCATCTTTCTTTACGAATTAAAAGGTCTCCTATAGACACACACACACACGCACGCACGCACACGCACGCGCGCATACACACACGCGCGCGCGCGCACGCAAACACATGCATACATACACACACACATGCACACACACAAACACACAAACACTCACACACACACACCACACACACACACACACACACACACACACGCACGCGCACATACACACATACACACTCACACACATGCACGCACACAAACACAATCACACAAACACACACACAAACACACACAAACACACACACATACACACACACATTCTCTCTCTCTCTCTCTCTCACACACACACACACACACACTCTCTCTCTCTCACACACACACACAACACACACACACACACACACACACACACACACACACACACACACACACACACACACACACACACACACAAGATTCGAAATGAAACAATCTCCACTGTTTTAAGAAAAGCGAGAACGAAAAAGACTCAAAAACTGGACTGGATTTGCCACTGCCATGACAATCGTTCCACTCCGATTTTTGAAGGAAGGCTACTCAAACTTCATAGGTTAGAGCCTGTTTAACACTGAATCATCATACTCGGACAATGCCGTATACGCTCCGCCCAATTCTACCGGCAGTTATCAAACAGACTCTTTGAGCTGGTGTAAAATCTTATGCTGTGGCGTGATCTTGAAATGGGGAGAGGAACGGGACATACGAGTACCTGACAGCGCCACACTGATTGAAGCATTAACCCTTTGACTCTCGCACCCTATCCACCAAATGCAAAATCTTAACCCTTTGACTCCCTCACCCTATCCACCCGCTTCCTTGCAGGAAGCGGGTGGATAGGGTGGGAGAGTCAAAGGGTTAAGTTTTTGCTTTGCTCTCATTGATGGCGACGCAGGAAGACGGTGGATAGGGGAGGGAGTCAAAGGGTTTTAAGTTTTTGCTTTGCTCTCATTGATGGCGACGCAGGAAGATGGTGGATAGGGTGAGGGAGTCAAAGGGTTAAGCAGGATATTACACAAACCAACTTTTATGTAACGGAGTGGGACTAAACTTGAGATACAAGACATGGAGATGTGAGATCTTGAATCCACAGCTCTATCAAACCACACACACACACACACACACACTACACACACACACACACACACACACACACACACACACACACATACACGTGCACACACACGCGTGCACACACACGCACACACACACACACATACACACACACAACACAACACAACACAACACACACACACACATGTGCACACACACACGTACACACACACGCACACACACACACACACACACACACACACACACACACACACACACACACACACACAACACATACACACGCGCGCGCGCGCGGAAAACGACAGTTCCTTTGAGATTCGAATCCACGATCCTTACGTTATCAGTATGGAACTTTAAGCAAGAACTTCTGGGATCACAAAAATACCATGATTTCACTGGGTTTAGAACTGGGCCATTTGCATGTTCGGCGGCTGTGATAACCATTGCACTACAGAAACACTAACCAGAACGAGGACAAACTATGGAAAAACTAATCAGAACGAGAGCAAACATATGGAAACACTACCAGAAGTGGACAAACTATGGAAACACTAATCAGAACAAGTACAAACATATGGAAACACCTACCAGAACGAGGACAAACTATGGAAAACACAATAGAACGAGGACAAACTAAGGAAACACAACAGAACGAGGACTAAACTATGGAAACACCAACCAGAACGAGGACAAACAAACGGAAAACACAAATTTCAGAACGAGGATAAACTATGGAAACACCACCAGAACGAGGACAAACTAAGGAAACACAATCAGAACGAGGACAAACAAAGGGAAAACACTAATCAGTAACGAGGATAAATATATAGAAACACTAACCAGAACGAGGACAAACTATGGAAACACTAATCAGAACGAGGACAAACTATGAAAACACAATCAAAACGAGGAAAATTATAAAACACTAACCAGAATGAGGCAAGCTATGGAAACACCAATCAAAACGAGGACAAACTACAAAACACCAATCAAAACGAGGACAAACTACAAAACACTAATCAAACGAGGACAAACTACCAAACACTAACCAGAACGAGGACAAACTACCAAACACTACCAGAACGAGGACAAACTACCAAACGCTAACCAGAATGAGGACAAACTATGGAAACACTAACCAGAACGAAGTACAAATATGGAAACACTACCAGAACGAGGACAAACTATGAAAACACAATTCAGAACGAGGACAAACTATGAAACACCGACCAGAACGAGGACAAACTACAAACACAACCAGAACGAGGACAAACTAAGCAAACACTAAACCAGAACGAGGAAAACTACGGAAACACAACCAGAACGAGGACAAACTAAGAAAGCATATCAGAACGAGGACAAACTATGGAAAACACTAAACAGAAAAAGAACTACCAAATGAGGACAACACTTAACACAATCAGATCGAGGACAAACTACAAAACACTAATCAAAACGAGGACAAACTACATAAAGGAACAAACAACACCAGAATGAGGACAAACTATGGAAACACAACCAGAAGAGGACAAACTAAGGAAACACAATCAGAACGAGGACTAAACTAAAAACACCAACCAAAACGAGGACAAACTACAAAACATTAACCAGAATGAGGACAAACTAAAACACTAACCAGAGAGGAATATAAACATTACTAATAGACAAACAACTAACCAGAATGAGGACAAACTATGGAAACACCAATCAGAACGAGGACAAACTACAAAACACCAATCAAAACGAGGACAAACTCCCAAACACTAAACCAGAATGAGGACAAACTACCAAACACTAACCAGAATGAGGACAAACTATGGAAACACTAACCAGAATGAGGACAAACTATGGAAACACCAATCAGAACGAGGACAAACTACAAAACACCAATCAAAACGAGGACAAACTACAAAACACCAATCAAAACGAGGACAAACTACCAAACACTAACCAGAACGAGGACAAACTACCAAACACTAACCAGAACGAGGACAAACTACCAAACACTAACCAGAACGAGGACAAACTACCAAACACTAACCAGAATGAGGACAAACTATGGAAATGCAAACGAGAACCAGAATAAACTACGAAATACTGATAGAATGGGGGCAAACAATGGAAACATCAACAAGAACGAGGACAAATAACTTTTCGTTTTCCAGCAGAAACAATAATAACAAAACTGCGTGTACGTGAGCATGTTTGTGTGTGCGTGTGACTCAATGCCAAGAGTTTTTGCCGTTCTCCAGACGAAGCTGCCAGTCACCGTTGTCATCACTCTCACTCATCGTCAATTGGCTGAGAAGGATTTTCGCATCACCTGAATTTCAGCGATGCATACAGCATTAATTCAGTTCAAACTATAAACCAGTTGCACCCTTCCATCTCCATTCCCCTTCACTCACACACACACACACACACACACACACACACACACACACACACAAGCACACACGCACGCACGCACGCACGCACGTACACATGCACACACGTACACACACACTCACACACACACATGCACGTACGCACGCACACACGCACACACACACACGCACACACACACACACACACACACACACACACACACACACACACACACACACACACACACACAGAGTATGATAAAAGTCGTACCCATTTTAATAAAATGATAATAATTACAATATTTATATAGCGCAAAATCTTGATAAAATCAAATCTAAGCGCTGAAGCAGACACACACGCAAGCACGCACGCACGCACGCACGCACACACACGCACGCACACACACACACACACACACACACACACACACACACACACACACACACACACACACACACGCATGGCTATAAATGGGGAGAAAGAATAAAAGCAATAAAAGCAAGAATAAAACCAATGGAAAATTATAGAGAGCATAGCATATACAATTATATATTATAACCATGCGATTCCCTCCGAGCGGAGACAGGCTGCAGAGGGGGGGGGGGGGGGGGGTTGAGTGAGGTTAGGATTTTATGCGGAGGAGAAAAGGTGAGTTTTGAGAGCGGACTTGAAGGAGACAAAAGTAGGTTGCTGACGGACTGAGAGAGGAAGTTTGTTCCAGGAGAGTGGACCAGAAACAGAGAAGGCTCGTGGACCATAGGTATTGAGCTTAGTGCGTGGAAAGCGAAAAGTCAGAGGATCGGAGGCAGAGCGGAGGGTACGTGAGGGAAGATAGATCTCAAGTAGGCTTGACAGGTAATCGGGGCTGCGTTATTGAGGCTTTTGTAGCACATGGTGTCTAGTTTGTACTGTATGCGCTTTGATACAGGGAGCCAGTGAAGTTGTGCCAGGAGAGGAGATATGTGGTCAGCTTTTTTCTTTTTGAGTACAAGGCGTACAGCATTGTTTTGAATGCGCTGTAGGATGTGAATGGTGGAGGCAGGAAGACCAGACAGGAGTGAATTGCAATAGTCAATACGAGACATTATGAAGGAGAGAACGAGTTTTGCAGTTGTTTCGACAGAGAGATACTTCCTGATCAGCCTTATACGATGGAGATGATAGTAGCAGGATCTGGCAGTTTGAGTAACAAAGTTGTTCATGGAGAGGGTAGAGTCAATGCAGACACCAAGGTTTTTAGCTGAATCAGAAATTGGGACTGATGTGTTACATAATGGGAGAGAAAGAGGAGGCAGCTGAGAAAGTTTCTGACGGGTGCCAATGAGGATAGCTTCTGTTTCTTCCTACTCTATCTTCCCTAACTTTGAACAGGGTGAGGTACCCATTCACAACTGGATAGAGTGAGTGGATGCCGCACGCACATTGTTTTGCTTGAGTCATGGTTAAAATCGTGCAGTGGGATTGGAATACAAGAGTTCTACACCTTCACTTATCAGTCCAAAGAGGTCTCTGACACTAAATTATCCACACGCTTGAACAGTAAAGGCTGTAGTCCTGAAATGGACGGACACTGGGCTGGCTTGCTCAGCTGATAGAGGTATGGACTCAAGGTCTGATAAGTTTCAGTTTCAGTTTCAGTTTCAGGTTCTCAAGATGACGTCTCTGCGCTCGGAATGAATTCTATACGCGTTAACGTCACAGGTTGACACGTGATGGAGAAAATCCAGAATGATCACGGCACGAGCCTTAAGCCTGCACATAAATCCATGAGCTGGCCAGGTCCTGAGGTCCTACCTAGATAGTTCCATAACCCTGGGGTTATAGGGGAGTGAGGCGGCAGAGACCTCGACTTTTCCTGGGGCCAGCACCACGAGAGCAGCGCCCATCCCCTCTCCCTCGCTTGAAATTCATGTTCAATTTCACTTTTTTTTTAACCAAGACTTCAGAAAGGCAAGAAAGCTAGTTGGTCTTCAATGGGTGGGACCTGGGAAATCGACCTATCTCTTCAATGTTTTATACCAAGGCAGTCGGGCAATGCTCTGCTCTTCACGATTTTCAACTGCCGTGGGATCTTTAGCGTGCGCAGCCAGTAGGCGCACGGGTCCGACTCGTTTTTGGTATCCTTCCGAAGGACTAGACGTTCAGTTCGATTTTCCGGTCAAACTGAGGAGAAAAGTCGAAGACAAAAAGGTCTGATAAACTGAGTTCAAGGGATTGAACTCACAACGTAAAAATAAGCTTCTTTAATGCCACTTTTAATTCAGCAATCGATCAGGTGCTGCCATATTAGTGTTTCACAATGTGCCGTTCTCTTCCCCCACACCACACCACACCCACTCCCTGTATCCTTATTTCAAAACTTTCCAGTGCCAGATTTCTGCGCAGGCTTGAAGACTCTGCCAGATAATAGTTCGCAAATATAAGTGGAAAGTATATAGAACGGTACGAGTGCATTTTGGGGGGTGGAGGGGTGCTGCTGTTGTTCGTACTACTACTGCTACTACTCGTACTACTACTACTACTGCTACTACTACTACCATAATTAATAGTTACTGATATAGTAGTACCAATAAGCAAGATGATAGGGGGGAAAAAAGGAGAACAACAGTAGTGACAGCTGCAGCAATAACAACAGCGAAACCAGCCACCAACTTACCATACCAGTCAACCAAGCAAATAATGAACCCACGAAACGAATAGTTTGCCACAACAGAATGTGACAAATGCAACAACCTGACAGAAAGTAATACAGCATAGCGGCAATGTGACAACACCTTTAAGCGCTCGCTACCGTCTGCTCTTTCCAGCTCATTACCGCGGTGGCATGCTTCCAGCCTGCAGATCACGACAATGTCAGACAACGTTTTTTCTCTCATTATTCCTGACGTTTTGTGTGTTGAAAACAGCAGCGGGGCTGATCCCTTGTCGCCTAATGGAGGTTTTCAGCGCGCAGTCTTGCAGTTTTCAACCTGGGCCAGAATAGAAGAACAGCAGGAATTAGCTCCCGGCGCTGCCGAACATACTTAGAACTTCTTGTGGGATATATAACGTTTGTTTTAGTTGGTTATTTCGTTGATTGATATTAGGGTGGGCGGGTGGCTGGCTGTTTGGGTGGTTGATTTCTTTTCTTTTTTTTTTTTTCTTTTTTTGGCAGGCTGGGGCTGGTTGGTTGGTTCTTTGTTCTGTTGGTGTTTACGGTTTTATTCATTTATATATAGAGTTATCTCTTGACCGACAAGAGGGAATCTTCGGTGGATGCAGAGTTGTATGGTGAGAATATATTAGCAGTACACCGACCACTGATACATGTAGTATGTTATTATTTCAACGTTTTACCAAAACCAGATATCAAGGAATGGAATCATGATTCATATCCTCCAAGTTTTAAATGTAACAGAAGACATGTTATTTGATCCAGATCTGGTTTAAAGACGATAAATCTATACCATTTAATAATCAAGTATCCGTTTGTCTTTTTTTTTCCCAATCTAAAGACACACAAAATTTCATGCATCTGTTATTTGTATATCAGTTTCGACAAAGATACGAGAACATCAAAACTCAAAACGATGACATGTATGCCGATTTTAAGTCCAGACTTGTACACAAAATGTCAAGCGAACGACATATATGATGATGGGGGAGGCACCTGTCCCAAGGTGGAAGTGTTTTAAGAGTAAGCTGGCACCCGTAATTGTGTGTACGAAATTGTTAAACTCGTCTTGGCTGTTCGCACACAACAGAAAGGAGTCGAATTTTCGCACACACACAGAGACACAGACACAAAGATACAGACACAGACACACAGACACACACGCAGACACACAGACACACACACACATGCACACACACACTTATGCATACACATACACTCTCTCTCTGTGTGTCTCTTTCTCGCTCGCTCGCTCTTTCACGCACGCACACATGCACACACACACACACACAACATACACACACACACATGCACAAACACACACACTCACACACGCACGCACACACACACACACACACACACACACACACACCGCACACACGCACACGCGCACGCACACACATAAGAATTATCTAGCAGTAAAACAGTTCCAGTGAGGTTCTAAGAGGGAAAGGTGGTAGGATGAATCACTTGTTTGCCTGCTAGTAACTAAATTCGACGTTCCAGCGTTCGTTCCTCGTTGACCCCTCTCCTCAGTTTGACCGGAAAAATCGACCTGAACGTCTAGTCCTTCCAAAGGGCACGAAAAACAAGTCGTGCCCTGTGTTCCTTCTGACCTTCGCAGTATATATGTGTGTGTGTGTGTGTGTGTGTGTGTGTGTGTGTGTGTGTGTGTGTGTGTGTGTGTGTGTGTGTGTGTGTGTTGTGTGTGTGTATGTGTGTGTGTGTGTGTGTGTGTGTGTGTGTGTGTGTGTGTGTGTGTGTGTGTGTGCCTGTGTGTACCTAGGTGTACCTGTGTGTGCGTGTTTTTTTTTCCTTCTTTTTTTCATGAAAGAAGCAAGCATTGCACCAATGCATGAAGACAAGACTCTCGCTACATGCTTATCAGCATTAATAGTACCGACTATTAGGACAGAAGAAAATCGTAAACAAAACAAAACGAATAAAAGTTTTATCCTCTGACCCCAGTGAAACTCGAGCCTCCTCCTTAGATGAGGAGATAAATGAGTGAAGTAATCACAAATCATGTGCACACGCACATAGACACAGACTCACGCATACGCACATGCGCTCACATACACACACATACACATGCACACACAGTCACACAAAGCTCACACACGTACACACGCGCACACACACGTGCACACACACACACACATACACACACACACACACACACACACACACACACACACACACACACACACACACACACACACACACACACACACACACACACATACACACATACAACTTCTTAATGACGAATTCTACTAGTCTATCGCATTACACCGCTGGTGTGACATAACATGGAAACTGAACAAGACACATTCATGACGACGTTTGTTCCAGGTTCTTCTCCTGCCAGACAGTTCTATGGCTTTATGCGCAGGCCTAAGGCTTGTGCCACGATCACCATACACATGGCGCCTGTGATGTTACTGCATATGGAATTCGTTCCGTGCTTGGAGACGTCGTCTTGAGAAACTGAAACTGAAACTGACGAGATATTAACCCAGTGAGTATCAACAGTCAGCCTTCAGAACAAGCACGAAGGACGAATGATGTTGGTACAGGTAAGCAGTACGGTAGGAATCCTTTGAAATGTCAGTGACAGAGCCAGAGCTATATAAACATGGTGTTGGTTTGTGTCTTGCATGGTTGTCATGTGTGCAGATAAGTGCAGATATCATCAATGAACAAGCGTGACAGACTATCCAGTAGCTCTGGACCATATGAAGACCAGCTGAATTCAGTTAAAATAATAACATTGGTTTTATTCCATACAACAATATCCGGTAGCCTTGCTAAATCAGTCCTCCAGACAACTGTTGAAGGAGGGAGACGAAAGGGGAAGACAGGTAAAAAAATGATGGAATGACAACATTGCGGAATGAACAGAGCAACTACTTGCAGAGACCCAGGTTTTGGCACAGAACCGACAAACCTGAGGAATCTGGTGAATGGTTCGTTAATGCGGTGCCCCAGTGACTCTTCATGGAGCTAATGTAGGAGGAGGACAAGAAGAGAAAGAAGGAAAAGGAGGAGGAGGAGAAAAAGGAGGAGGAGGAGGACGAAGAGGAGAAGGAGAAGAAGAAGAAGAGGAGGAAAACAAAGGAGGAGGAGGAGAACAAGAAGGAGGAGGAGGTGAGGAGGAGGAGGATGAAGAGGAGGAAAAGAAGAAGAAGAAGAGGAAGGAGGAGAAGGAGAAGAAGGAGGAGGACGACGACGAAGAGGAGAAGAAGAAGAAGAGGAAGAAGGAGTAGGAGGAGAAGGAGGAGGAGGACGACGAAGAGGAGAAGGAGAAGAAGAAGAAGAAGAGGAAGAAGGAGGAGGAGGAGAAGGAGGAGGAGGACGACGAAGAGGAGAAGGAGAACAAGAAGAAGAAGAGGAAGAAGGAGGAGGAGGAGAAGGAGGAGGAGGACGACGAAGAGGAGAAGGAGAAGAAGAAGCATAAGAAGCAGAAGCAGACGACGAAGAAGCAGAAGAAAATGAAAAAGAAGCAGAAGACGAAGAAGCGGAAGAAAAAGAAGAAGAAGAAGAAGAAGAAGAATTAGAAGAAGAAGAAGAAGAAGAAGAAGAAGAAGAAAGAAGAAGAAGAAGAAAGAAGAAGAAAGAAGAAGAAGAAGAAGAAAGAAGAAGAAGAAGAAGAAGAAGAAAAGAAGAAGAAGAAGAAGAAGAAGAAGAAGAAGAAAGAAGAAGAAAGAAGAAGAAGAAGAAGAAGCAAGAAGAAAGAAGAAGAAGAAGAAGAAGAAGAAGAAGAAGAGAAGAGAAGAATGCGAAGAAGAAGAATGCGAAGAAGAAGAGAAGAAGAAGAAGAAGAAGAAGAAGAAGAAGAAGAAGAGAAGAAGAAGAGAAGAAGAAGAAGAAGAAGAAGAAGAAGACGAAGAAGAAGAAGAAGAAGAAGAAGAGAAGAAGAAGAAGAAATGCGAAGAAGAATGCGAAAGAAGAGAAGAAGAAGGAAGAAGAAGAAGAAGAAGAAGAAGAAGAAGACGAAGAAGAAGAAGAAAGAAAAAGAAGAGAAGAAGAAGAAAGAAGGAGAAGAAAAGAAGAAGGAGGGAGAGAAAGAAGACAGGAAAAAAGAGAAGAAATGCGGAAGAAAGAGAAAGAAGAATGAAGAAGAAAAGAGAAGGAATGCGAAGGGTGCCAGAAGGAAAGAGAGAGGAAGAAGAAAGGAAAGAGAAGGAGAAGAGAGAGAGAAGAGGAAGGAAGAAGAAGAAGAGAGAAAAAAAGGAGAGGAAGCAGAAGAGAGAGAGAAGGAAGAAGAGAGGAAAGAAGAAGAAGAAGAGGAGGAGAGAAGAGAAGAAGGAAGGAAGAGAAGAGAAGAAAGAAGAAGAAGAAGAGAGAAGAGAGAGAGAGAAGAGAGAAGAGAAGAAGAGAAGAGAAGAAGAAGGAAGAAGAGAAGGACGACGAAGAGAGAAGGAGAAAGAAGAAGAAGAGAAGAAGAGAGAGAGAAAGAAGAAGAAGAAGAAGAGAGAAGATGAGAAGAAGAAGAAGAAGAAGCGAAGAAGAGAAGAAGAAAAGAAGAAGACGAAGAAGGAAGAAAGAAGAAGAAGAAGAAGAAGAAGAAAGAGAAGAAGAAAGAAGAAGAAGAGGAGGAAGAAGAGAGAAAAGAAGAAGAAGAAGCGAAGAGAAGAAGAGAAGAAGAAGAAGGAAGAAGAAGAGAAGAAGAAGGAAGAAGAAGAAGAAGAAGAAGAAGAAGAAGAAGAAGAAGAAGAAGAAGAAGGGAAGAAGGAGAAGAAAGAAGAAGAAGAAGAAGAATGCGAAGAGAAAGAATGCGAAGAAGAAGAAGAGAAGAGAAGAGGAAGAAGAAAAAAGAAGAAGAAGAAGAAGATGAAAGAAGAAGCGAAGAAGAAGAAAGAGAAGAAGGAAGAATGCGAAGAAGAAGAAAGAGAGGAAGGAAGGAAGGAAGAAAAGAAGGAAGAGAGAAGAAGAAGAGAGAAGAAGAAGAAGAAAAATGGAAGAAGAAGAAGGAAGAAGAGGAAGAAGGAGAAGAAGAGAAGAAGAGAAGAAGAGAAGAAGAAGAAGAAGAAGAAGCAAGAAGAAGAAGAAGAAGAGAAGAAGAGAAGAAGAAGAGAAGAGAAGAAGAAGAAGAGAAGAAGAAGAAGAAGAAGAAGAAGAAGAAGAAGAAGAAGAAGAAGAGAAGAAGAGAAGAAGAAGAAGAAGAAGAAAGAGAGAAGAAGAAGAAGAAGAAAAGAAGAAGAAGAAGAAAGAAGAAGAAGCAAGAAGAAGAGAGCGAAGAAGAAGAAGAAAATGCAAAGGAAGAAGAATGCGAGAAGAAGAAGAGAAGAGAAGAAGAGAAGACGAAGAAGAAGAATGCGAAGAAGAAGAAGAAAGAAGAAGAGAAGAGAAGAAGAAGGAAGAAGAAGAGAAGAGAAGAAGCAGAAGAAGAAGGAAGAAGAAGAAGAAGCAAGGAAGAATGCGAAGAGAAGAAGAAGAATGAAGAAGAGAAGAGAGAAGAGAAGAGAGAACGAAGAAAGAAGAAAGAAGAAGAATGCGAAAGAAGAGAATGCGAAGAAGAAGGAAGAAAGAAGAAGAGAAGAGAAGAAGGAAAGAAGAAGAAGAAGAAGAAAAGAAGAGAAAGAAGAAGGAAGAAAAGAGGAAGAGAAGAGAAGAAGAAAAGAAGAAGGAAGAAGAGAAAGAAGAGAATGCGAAGAAGAAGAAGCGAAGAAGAATGGAAGAAGAAGAAAGCGAAGAAGAAGAAGAAGAAGAATGCGAAGAAGAAGAGAAGAAAAGAAGAAGAAGAAGAAGAAGAAGAAGAAGAAGAAGAAGAAGAGAAGAAGAAAGAAGAAGAAGAAGAAGAAGAAGAGAAGAAGAAGAAGAAGAAGAAGCGAAGAAGAAGAAGAAGAGAAGAAGAATGCGAAGAAGGGAAGAATGCGAAGAGAAAGAAGAAGAAGAAGCGAAGAAGAAGAATGCGAAGAAGAAGAAGAAGAATAGGAAGAAGAAGAAGAAGAAGGAAGAAGAAGAATGCGAAGAAGAAGAAGAAGAAGGAAGAAGAGAAGAAGAATGCGAAGAGAGAAGAAGAAGAAGAAGAAGAAGAAGAATGCGAAGAAGAAGAAGAAGAAGAAGAACGAAGAAGAGAAGAAGAAGAAAGCAAGAAAGAAGAAGAAGAAGAAGAAGAAGAAAGAAGAAGAAGAAGAAGAAGAAGAGAAGAAGAAGAAGAAGAGAAGAAGAAGAAGAAGAAGAAGAAGAAGAAGAGAGAAGAAGAAGAAGAAGAAGAAGAAAGAAGAAGGGGAAGAAGAAGAAGAGAAGAATGCGAAGAAGAAGAGATGAAGAAGAGAAGAAGAGAAGAAGAATGCGAAGAAGAAGAAGAATGGAAGAAGAAAAAAGGAAGAAGAAGAAGAATGCGAAGAGAAGAGAATGCAAGAAGAAGAGAATGCGAAGAAGAAAAGAATGCAGAAGAAGAAGAATGCGAAGAAGAAGAAGAATGCGAAGAAGAGAAGAATGCGAAGAAGAAGAATGCGAAAAGAAGAATGCGAAGAAGAGAAGCGAAGAAGAAGAATGCGAAGAAGAGAATGCGAAGAAGAAGAATGCGAAGAAGAAGAAGAAGAATGCGAAGAAGAAGAAGCGAAAAGAGAACGAAGAAGAAGAAGAAGAATGGAAGAAGAAGAATGCGAAGAAGAAGAAGAAGAATGGAAGAAGAAGAATGCGAAGAAGAAGAAGAAGAGAAGAGAAGAATGCGAAGAAGAAGAAGAAGAAGAAGAAGAAAGAAGAAGAAGAAGAGAAGAAGAAGCGAAGAAGAAGAAGAAGCGAAGAAAAGAAGAGGAAGAGAGAATGCGAAGAAGAAGAAGAAGAGAAGAAGAGAAGAAGATGCGAAGAAGAAGAAGAGAAGAAGAGGAAGAAGAAGAAGAAGAGAAGAAGAAGAAGAAGAAGAAGAAGAAGAAAAGAAGAAGAAGAAGAAGAAGAAGAAGAAGAAGAAGAAGAAGAAGAAGAAGAAGAAGAAGAAGAAGAGAAGAAGCGAAGAAGAAGAAGAATGGAAGAAGAAGAAGAAGAAGAAGAAGAAGAAGAAGAAGAAGAAAAGAGAAGAAGAAGAAGAAGAAGAAGAAGAAGAAGAAGAAGAAGGAAGAAGAAGAAGAAGAAGAAGAAGAAGAAGAAAGAAGAAGAAGAAGAAGAAGCGAAGAAGAAGAAGAAGAAGAAGAAGAAGAAGAAGAAGGAAGAAGAAGAGAAGAAGAAGAAGAAGAGAAGAAGAAGAAGAAAAGAAGAAGAAAAAGAAGAAGAAGAAGAAGCGAAGAAGAAGAAGAAGAAGAAGAAGAAGAAGAAAGAAGAAGAAGAAGAAGAAGAAGAAAGGAAGAAGAAGAAGAAGAAGAAGAAGAAGAAGAAGAAGAAAGAAGAAAGAGAAGAAGAAGAAGAAGAAGAGGAAGAAGAAGAAGAAGAAGAAGAAGAAGAAGAAGAAGAAGAAGAAAGAAGAAGAAGAAGAAGAAGAGAAGAAGAAGAAGAAGAGGAAGAAGAAAGAAGAAGAAGAAGAAGGAAGAAGAAGAAGAAAGAGAAGAAGAGAAGAAGAAAGAAGAAGAAGAAGAAGAAGAAGAAGAAAGAAGAAGAAGAAGAAGAAGAAGAAGAAGAAGAAGAAGAAGAAGAAGAAGAAGAAGGAAGAAGAAGAAGAAAGAAGAAGAAGAAGAAGAAGAAAGAAGAGAAGAAAGAAGAAGAAGAAGAAGAAGAAGGAAGAAGAAGAAAAGAAGAAGAAGAAGAAGAAGAAGAAAAGAAGAAAGAAGAAGAAAGAAGAAGAAAAGAAGAAGAAAAAGAAGAAGAAGAAGAAGAAGAAAAGAAGAAGGAGAAGGAGAAGGAGGAGAAGAAGAAGAAGAAGGAGGAGGAGAAGGAGGAGAAGGAAAAGGAGGACGACGACGAGGAGGAGAAAAAGAAAAAGAAGAAGAAGTCCTAGCATGCGGGTTATTGAGCTCCATGACGCTGCCAGATCCACAAGGTCCGTTGGGCAGGATATGGGTGGGCTTGCCATCCCTTAAGGGGCTGTCTGGCAGAAGATGAATCCGGAACAAACATGGGGAATTCGCTGCCCATCTTAAACATGCCAGTCGTTTTGTTGGTGTCAGCTTAATGTTTGACAGGACCTGTCCTCGCCTCCTTCTGTCTAAAGATCTCGCCAAGGCCCAGGGTTTTGCACAAGCTTAAGAAATCTGCCAGATAGTTCCCGGCAGGTTGCGGGTGTAGCACATAATTATGGGACTGTCCGATTACAATACCATCAATTCCGGAATTCCTCTTGGTCGTTTTCCAAATTCTCACTAGGAAGTATTGCACGAAAGACCTTAGAATGACAATGGCCTTGGCAAATATGTAGCGCTCTGATGTGTGTGTGTGTGTGTGTGTGTGTGTGTGTGTGTGTGTGTGTGTGTATGTGTGTGTGTGTGTGTGTGTGTGCGTGTGTGTTTGTGTGTTTATGTGTTTGCGTGTGTGTTTGTGTGTGTATGTGCGTGCGTGTGTACGTGCGTGCGTGCGTATGTGTGTGTGTGCGTGTGTGTGTGTGTGTTTCTCAGGGCACGCTTTACGTGTACAAACGCGTACATGCGTGTATGCGTTTTAGACAGAGACAGAGAAACAGAGAGACAAATAAGCAAGCAAACAAGTGACCTATGATTGCTTGCTTGATTTTTAGTTTCAAATTTCTGCCGTACCTAGGAAATCTAGACTAGGACCAGCCTGACACGTGATAAAGTGGAGAACTACGCGCTATAGAAAAACCAGTAAATAACACTGCAACTGAGTCACCCCGATGTCCTGTAGA
>CM060305.1:41316319-41318819 GCA_030674185.1 Monoplex corrugatus | reverse complement strand
GTAGAACATACGGGGAGAAGGGCAAGTCAGCCAGAACTTAGCGTTTTAACTAGTCAGCGACTGTGACCATGCATCCGTCCATCTAATCTGAATGTTCTGATGCTCTCAAAACTGAAGGGGACACGCAAGGATGAAATGGCGCCAGACTATCGACAGAGACCTCCAGGTGAACATGTGATAGAGCTACGACACACTGAGGATGGCTATTGACGATCCTGCTTGAGCACTTCCATTGCCTCAAGTGTCGAACTACGTGAGAGCATCTCAAGCCTAAAACTGATATACGGCTTATAACGGCATACACATTTAAGAAGGTTCTGTAAATGTATCTTTAACCCTTTGACTCCCTCACTCTGTCCATCAGCTTCCTGTATTGTCAGTCATGATAGCCAAGCAAAAACTTAACCCTTTCACTCTCTCACCCTTTCCAGCAGCTTCCTAAACCTTTTTATTCTCTCACCCTTTCCACCAGCTCCCCCCCCCCCCCCCCGATCTACACTTGTTACCAAGTTCTCTTTTCTTCAAAGTGCAAATCCTTTAGCATTTTCAGTAACTTTTTTATAGCATCATAAAAGTTTGTACAAACAGTAGTTTAACAAGTATCAAATGCACCATAGATAAACAAACAAACAAAAAACTAATGAATCAAAATAAATAAAAAGAATATGATATGGAGATATCGGTTTGTTCCAAAATGAAAATAACGTACTTTTGATATGCAAATGTCCAACCCTAGGCATTTTTTTAAATAAAGAGGATGAACGACTTCTCTATGGAGAGAGATAGAGAGAGAGAGAGAGAGAGAGAGAGAGAGAGAGAGAGAGAGAGAAGAGACAGAGACAGAGACAGAGACAGACAGACAGACAGACGACAAGCAGACAAAAAGACAGAGAGACAGACAGATAGACAGACAGAGACAGAGACAGACAGAGACAGACAGAGACAGACAGAGTGAGAAACAGAGACAGACAGACAAACAGACTGACAGAGACAGAGACGGAGACAGAGGCAGAGACAGACAGACAGACAGAGATGGAGACAGAGACAGAGACAGAGACAAAGACAAAGATGAAGACAAAGACAAAGACAAAGGCAGCAGAGATCTCCTTGTAGATTTCTGTAATACTCAGATTCCGTCGTCTTGACAGATCACAGATTTGCGCTTTTTTTCTTCTTCTTATTCTTCTTTTTTAAATGTCTGATTCCGTGCGATACAGTGTCTGTTGTAGATGCTCAGGCATCTCAGGGGGAAAAAAACCGGTCTTTGTTGCATTTGGCACATCTCAGGGTGGAAACCTGCCTGTCTGCACGCGCCCTTGGTGCGTGAGAGAGAATAAGAAAAGAAAGGAGAAAGAGAGAGAGCAAGAGAGAGAGAGAGAAAGGAAGAGAGAGAGAGCAAGAGAGAGAGAAAGAAAGGAAGAGAGAGAGAGAAAGAAAGAGAGAGAGAGAAAGAAAGGAAGAGAGAGAGAGAAAGGAAGAGAGAGAGATAGAGAGCAAGAGAGAAAGAAAGAAAGAGAGAGAAAGAAAGAAAGAGAGAGAGAGAAAGGAAGAGAGAGAGAGATCAAGAGAGAGAGAAAGGAAGAGAGAGAGAGAGAGACAGAAAGAGAGAGAGAGAGGAAGAGAGAAAGAAAGAGAGAAAAAAGAAAGAGAGAGAGAGAGAACTGTTATGTTCATTACCATTAATGAAGTTTTCAGGTATCGCCAACGCTTTTGTTTACGTGCAGTTCTCACTCTACCGGAATTCACACTATGTATAAGTGATAATACTGATAATAAGAATGATAACAACGATAACAATCATCATCACCACCACCACCACCATCACCATCATCATCATCATCATCATCAACGTGACCACCATAACTGTCACATCATCATACACAGCAGTAGCATTATAATGATTCAAATCGAAGCGAAAATTGAAGCTTGTAGATTGACAACAAAAACAAATAAACAAAGCAGTTGGGTTGCTACAGAATGCACGTGCACGCGCTTGCTATGTGTGTATGTCTGTGTATGTGTGTTGAACAGACGGGCAGGCAATGGAAAGCGATGGAAGAGATGAGACGAGAAACAAGAAAACTAACAGGCAAGAAACAGTAGAGACGAAACAAAAAGACACTAACCTTAACAAAAAGATTAATTAACCACGATGCAATGCCACTGGCCCATACATCCACAACACCCTGTGGAGGAGTAAAAGAAAAAGAAAAACATTAAATACATGTAATTAGATTCACACCAGACACACACAATCTAAAAATAAATGTCCTCATTTCTGACAGCAACACACAGACACGCCCAGCCGAAATTGACGTCACATGGGAGGACGCACAATACAGGGCCAGCAACTCATTGGGAAGACAGTGAGACAGCAGCTTTATCTCCCCTTGGGATCCAGTTACTGCCGCCCATGTTGAATATAGCAGGAACGGCAATTTTCATTTGTTTTTGGCGAAAACAATAACGATCTTCGTAACAAGGAATATTTGTCCTGAGC
>CM060305.1:41278819-41306319 GCA_030674185.1 Monoplex corrugatus | reverse complement strand
TTTTGTTTTTCACGGCAACAATACGTTCTAAAAAAATAAATCACGCTTAGTATGTACACAGAACGGGCCCAAAAACAATGAACACAACTGTCAAGGATTGTTAAGTCAAATAGCCTAACTAAAAACACGGAAATTAGCTCAACTTGAATGAACAGTAAATTTACGTATGTTGCTCTGACATTTGAGACCGCTGTTTCCAAAGAAAATGAACGGATTTTCGTCTTTAATCTGACTTTCAAGAAAAGGCTGTAACTTCTTATATTGGTTCAGCACTGGTTGTCATTAATTTTTAGGTTTTTCATGAATTTTTTTAGTCTACATTTCTTAAGAAAATCGGGGGGGGGGGGGGGGGATTATTTCATGTCGACCGGAGAGAAGTGAGTGTCTGTTTGTCTGTCCTTCTGTCTGTCTGTCTGCATGCATGATTGTATATATGTATGTGACAAGCTCACTAAGGCTTGAGCTATTTCGGAGAGACAGAGAAACAGACCTATAAGCTCTAAGACCCCCTTCCACTAACTAAAATAAGGAAAACTTTGAACAAGTACATTCACACAAATTTTATTCAGTTGCAAACAATACAACATGACGCACCATACATACATATCATAAACATAAATATAGCTCCATTCGAGGTGGCACCAAGGAAAACGACATTGCATACACACTCCAAAACATCAAGGAAAACACCCGCAAGAATCCCTTGGAACAACATCAAAACACACACAAAAAAGAAAAGAAAACAAGATCAATGTAAACAATGAATAAATGCGCTTAACAACGTAAATTTCTTCAATTGCTTACGTCCACTGCTTCACATGTGTATCAACCCTCATGAGGAGGAAAACAACTTCATAACATAGACCCACAAAGGGTGACGCTCGCTGTCTCACACAAACGTTCCGATACTATGATTTCAAATGTCACTTGAATCTCATAAACGAATGAATGGCGAACAGGTGTTGACTGAACGATCAATGGATGTAGACAGAAGACTTACGAATCAGTAGAACGATAAATCCCGGGCAGAACGATGATGAGGAATGAACCGAGATGAAGACGGCTGGGCAGAAGGCTCGTAGCGTGGTGAGTACTGGCTCGCCACCCCACACCCTGGCGGCCGTCGCAGGGGCAACAAGCCAGCACCTAATTGCCGAATCTTGCAGGAAGTTGCTGTTGGTAGTGCCCATCAATCATGCTTGCTGAAGACCGGTGAATAGCGATGGGGCAGCGGATCCTGCAGACTGAAGAGACCCAAAAGGCTGCAGCGTGCCAGTGGTCTGACTCGCCACCCACACTCCTTTGGGACCGTCTCAGGAGCAGAGAGCGAACAGGAAAGGCAGGAAGCTGCTGTCAGAAACGCCCACCATCCGTACTTGCTCCATACATTCGTCACTGTTACAACAGCTCGGACATGTTCGCCTTTCTCATACACCCTTGTGCCAAACATGGACATAAACGACAACTGTGGTGAAGGACACTACTGATTTTGACTCACCACACAGACGAAATAGAGAGGCAACCTACCCCTACTGACTGGAAGGTATATGGAAGGCTACACATTAAACGAAGACACACAAACTCTTCCACTTCTAGGACACAAAGTCCATCTACGAGTGAACACTGACCAGTGACTGGCCCTAAACACCCTAACTGCAAACCGACTGTAGCAGATGGGCACCAGACATCAACTCTCTTCTCTTTACTTAAACTCCTGCCTTAAACACAGACACACAGAAACTCTTCCCCTTCTAGGACACAACGTCCAACTACGAGTGAACACTGGCCAGAGACTGGCCCTAATAACCCTAACCACAAACCGACTGTAGCAGAAGGGGACCCCAGCATCAACTGACTCCTGGTTACACATTTTACGCAGACCCACGGAAACTCTTCCACTTCTAGGACACCAAGTCCAAGTGCAAGTGAAACGCTGACCAGAGACTGGCCCTAACCAACCTAACTGCAAACCGACTGTAGTAGAAGGGGCCGGACATCAACTGACTCCTTGTTACACATTTTACACAGACCCACAGAAACTCTTCCACTTGTAGGACACCAAGTCCAAGTACAAGTGAAACGCTGACCAGAGACTGGCCCTAACCACCCTAACTGCAAACCAACTGTAGCAGAAGGGGGGCCAGACACCAACCAGCAATTCTTTACTTATCTAGCCATCACAACAAGTTGACAGAACTACTGTTCACAAAAAACAGCCCAAAAAGCATGCAAAAATTCACACACAGGCCCACATAAACCATAACTTAGGCCACCAACACAAGTTGACAGAACAACTGTTTACAAACAGAGCAAAAAGTACGTGAAAAACACACACACAGGCCCAGGTAAACCAAGCATGCTGACCTTAAACGAGAAGTAAAGGGAAGTAAAATAAAAAGATAAACAAACTGCTGTGACAGTAGGTATGTATGTATGAATGTATGTATGTATGTATGTATGTATGTATGTATATTTGTATGTATGTATGTATGCCATGTCTATCTGTCTATCTGTTTGTCAGTCTCTTTGTTGAAAAGTGTGTTGGCAAGATTTTCTCAACTGTTTCGTTATGGACCATTACCAAACTCGGGACTAAGGTGTGGACCGTTTTGGGTTCGCACTCATAAGTCTGTAAGTTAAGGCACCAAGGTCAAAGTTCAAGGACTAAAATTTTGAAGGAAGATGAGTGAACCACACTTTCTTAGGAACTTGTGCCAGTGTCTTTGCCTCATGTCAAGTCACATTTTATCTGTTTCTTTTCCAAGGTTAGTGCGATCTTGAGAAATACGTCATGTGAATTTTCTGTAAAAAAAATGTATAAAAGAAAGAGTGCTGCTTGGAATAACTCGACTATCCTGTTCTTCATTTTTCCTCTCTCTCTCTCTATCTCTCTGTCTCTTTCTCTCTGTCTCTTTCTCTCTCTCTCTCTCTCTCTCTCTCTCTCTCTCTCTCTCTCTCTCTCTCTCTCTTTCTTTTTATTCTTTCTCTCTCTCTCTCTTTCTCTCTCTCTCTCTCTCTTTCTTTTTATTCTTTCTCTCTCTCTCTTTCTCCTCTCTCTCTCTCTCTCTCTCTCTCTCTCTGTCTCTCTCTTCTTTCTTTCAATTCTTTTCTTTCTTTGGTTTTTATTTATGGCGCTGATCTTCCGTAGTTGGTAGATGTTTTGTGTAAGTGGTTCCCAGTCGGGAGAGTTTCATCGTCATTTACAAGCAGTCCATCAATGTCTGATAAGGTTTGTGGCGGTTTGACCTCTAATGCTGACTGTGCCAGAGCATCAGCAAAGCATCAAAAGATCAAGTCAGGTTTAATTAATTAAACAGTGTGGGCGACAGAAAGGCAAAGTCTTGACAGACTCCAGTTGATACAAGAAAAAAAATCTCTCGCTGTGTTTTGGGCAAACAGTACACCTTCTTGAACGTTAAAAAACGTCTCTGGCCAATGTTTGTATTTCTTTAAAATGGCCACGAGCGCATCAGACCACCTGTCAAGAAGTTTGTCGCCATAACATTTCAATCTCCAGTGATAAACGCTTATCAAAATTCTATGGAATAAGAACACTTTATGATGCAGAATCTTTGGAAGTCTCGTTGGCTGCCATAATTTTTCAATGTCCTCTTGGGAATAATATGGAAGTGTTAAATACTATGAATTTTGCTTGAAGGAGGTGCAGTAGGTCGTGTCTGTGTGTGTTTGGCAAGGTTTCAAAACCTGCTGCTTTTGTTTTTGTTTTTGGTTTGTTTGTTTTTCCGTCTAAAACTTCTGTATACTCAAAGAGAGAGACTGGATTCCTTTTCGTTAAAGGCAAACGCTGAATTAATTTTCGTGAGTGCGATAAAAATTTTGGAATTAAAACTGAATATCGCTTCCAGGTTGAATGTAGTATTTATGCCAAAGGAATGGCCTAGAGGCTTCCTTAGTGGTTACAGTAACCTTCTCAGTAAACGAAGCTGAGCCACATTTTCTTTGAACTGGTGAATGGAGGGAGTACGGAGGTGATAAGGTCTGGCAGTAGGATAGAAAGGAGGTGTGTTTGTAAAACATTGTTTTGAGGAAGACACACCCATCATGAGTATTCCAGTTTGGTGACCCGATGGAGGTAGTTTTCCACACGCCCAGTTTTCGCTCACAGAGAGAGAGAGAGAGAGAGAGAGACAGACAGACAGACAGACAGACAGAGACAGAAGAGAGACAGAGGTAGACAGAAAGAGAGAGGACAATGACAAAGTAGTGATACTTTGTTTACCGCGGTACAAGTTAGAGAGGAGACAGAGAGACAGACAGAGAGACAGACAGACAGACAGAGTCACAGAGAGAGACAGAGACAGAGAGAGACACACACACACAGACAGAGAGAGGACAATGACAAGGAAGTGATACTTCGTTTACCACTGTATAAGTTCATCATCATCATCTAGTGCCTTGCCGCATGGCGCTGACGATCATGGACTTCCATCTGTCTCTATCTCTTGTTGCCTCAAGCATCTCTTCCACCCTCTTTGTCCTCAGCCACTCTGCAATTCCGTCCAATATCTTCTCCCTGGGTCTACCTGGTGCTCTCTTCCCTCCAGCTTTCCCGTCGTGACCAGGTGCTCCAATTCCCCCCTCCTCATAAAATGGCCTAAAAATGTTGCCTGTCTTTTCCTAATCTTCCTTGTGAATGATCTTCTTGTGTCTGCCTCCATCAAGACTGTCTCGTTTGTTTTCTTTGCTGTCCATGAAACTCTCAACATTCTTCTTATAAACCATATCACGGCTGCCTCAATCTTGTTCTGGTTTTGCTTGTTGACTGTCCACGCCTCACAACCGTGTAACGGTATTGGTTCTATATAACATTCAAGAAATCTCTTCCTGGTGTTAATTGATAGGCATTTGTTGGTAAGAATGCTTTTCATCTTCTTGAATGCTGTTTTGGCAGTAGAAGTTAGCAGCTCAAAAGAGCGAGAAAAAGAGGAGACGAAAGAGGTAAGCAGACAAGGGTGTGGAGTGGGGGGAGCCTAAAGAGATACTGTCTAATACAACAGCATTGTTGACCAGTTTTCTTTATCATTTACATAGGTAACGGTGAAAGTAGTCCACAACCCTGAAGTCGTAGGGAGAGAGGTGGTAGAGATCACAACTTGGGGCCAGTATTATACTCTGCACGCAAGACATGATCTATGGATTATATGCACACTTTTCCCAACACAAACCCACTAGGTAAACACAGACCAGAACGATCATCGCAGACAAACTTTACTTTACGTTTTATAGATCCTGCCCCCTCACACACACACACACACACACACACACACACACACACACACATACACACACACACACACACACACACACACACACACACACACACACACACACACACACACACACACACACACACACACACTTCTTTCCATTTCAAAATAATGCCAGCACATAATTTTGTTTGTTTGTTTGTTTTTGTTTTGTTTGTTTTTCTTTTTGTTTTGTTTGTTTGTTTGTTTGTTTGTTTGTTGTTTTGCTTTGCTAGGAATCGTCTAGATGACTAATGGCAGACTGGGTAGTGTGCATATGGAACTGTCCGAGCACAACGAATCCCATCTTTGAATGAATTCCAGATTCAAAGATAAAGGAAGAAAGAAACATTATAAGGAAGGTATCGAACTTTTCCCCCCTTCTTGAAACCGGAACATACCCAATCACCCTGTCACAGCCAGGTGGGCTGAATGAAGGCCCCCACACCAAGATTTCCTCTAGCCAGAACTGATCCTGTGCAGTTAGATCAAAAGGTGGCAACTCTCTACCACCACGCCAAACAAATCTGAATTACGCGTCCAGCATGTAATTAACACAACCCTTTGACTCCCGCACCCTATCTACCAACTGCAAAAAAACTTAATCCTTTGACTCCCTCACCCGTATCCACCAACTGCAAAATAACAATCCTTTGACTCCCTCACCCTATCCACCAGCTTCCTGCAGGAAGCTGGTGGATAGGGTGATGGAATCAAAGGGTTAAGTTTTTGCTTTGCTACTAGATGATTGGCAATACAGGATGCTGTTGGACAGGGTGCTGGAGGAGGTCAAAGGGTTTTAAAGAAATGTGCTTGCGCTGCCTTTTTCTTTTTTTTTTTTTTTTTTTTTTTTTTTTTTTCAATAATCAGCCGGTGCATCTGCACGTAACACAGTGTCTACTACAGGAGGAGGAGAGTCGGTGCTCTTTCTCAATGCTCTTTCTCGTGAGACCTGACTCCAGTTGTAAACTATCCCCTACATCTTCTTCAAGCACAATCACCGAGTCAAAAAGTCAAGGAGCATACTTCAGCTTCCCGCTTCTCTCAATTAACCGCAGGGCCCCAAACATGATGATTGCGTACATGGAAGTGACGTAAATCAAGAGAGAACGATTAGCTTGCGTGCACGTGCAAGGTATGGAGGTGAGGTTGGGGTGTGGGTGTGTGTGTGTGTGTGTGAAGGGTTTATAAAGGGTGATAGTGGGTGGTGGTGGGGGTGGGGATGGTTCAGGTTATCGGGGTCAGGGGGGCGTGTGATGCCAAACGGACCTGCCCGTTTACAAACATCACCACCACTTGCACTGATACGACTGCCACATTGGCCTCCGCCCGAACCCACTTCTGCTTTTGCTCTGTTTTTTTCCGTTCCGTTTTGTTCTGTTTTGTTTTGTTTTATCTCCCCTTGGCCGGCACTTGGGCTTTGGTTGGGTCTGATTTAGTCTATGGCTCTGTTCAGATGGCGTTGGTGCCCTCTCAGAGAGAGACAGAGAGACAGACAGACAGACAGAGATAGAAACAGAGACAGAGACAGAGAAGGGAGAGAGATAGTGAGAGAGAGAGAGAGAGTGTGTGTGTGTGGTGTGTGTGTGTGTGTGTGTGTGTGTGTGTGTGTGTGTGTGTGTGTGTGTGTGTGTGTGTGTGTGTGTGTGTACATGCGTGCTCGCGTGCGTGAGAGACGAAGAGAAAGCGGGTTGACATTGAAAGAGACAGACAGACAGAGACAGACAGACAAACAGACAGGCAGGCAGGCAGACAGACAGAGATAAGTGAATGAAATCGACTGCACAGCAAGAATTAACCCATTGACTCCCGAACCCTATCCATCAACTGCAAAAACTTAACCCTTTAATTCCCTCACCCTATCCGAAGGAAGCTGGTGGACAGGGTGGGGGAGTCAAAGGGTTAAGTTTTTGCTTTGCTACCATGGTTAACAATGCAGGATACTGATGGACAGGGTGCGGGAGTCAAAGAGTGAAAGTATTAGGATCAGGGATATTTTGCAAGATCCTCAGGACCGAAATGTCTATCACTACTACCGACATAACATCAGAAGAGTGGTGCTGGATCGTGTCCCCAACAAGGCATCAAATCTGTGTGTGCATAATTTTCCTGTCCTTGGAATACACTACTGCCACAAACCAACAGAATGCATGGAACAGATTCATCGCCTCATGGGTCTTAATCTTTTGTCTTGTACTGAGTGTTGAATTAACTTTGGGAGTATGTACATGTGTCCTATTCGGTGATAGTTTACTCACATAATTACATCCTTGTTGATTGCTCAATTCAATTGCGGTTACGTAGGCTACGACAGCAGGTGAATTATATCAATGTTATCATTGCACTTTTTCATTTTAAACGGAGGTTGAATGGAACTGGTCTTCGGCTAAAGTTGAACGTAGTTTCATGGGTCAATGTCCGCTGACTTAAACGAAATGGGGAGAGTGTCCTGGGAAACGAGGCTTTTAGCTTATCATGTGTAGTGTATCATATACACCATTTGAAACAAGATGGTAAAGCCATTCGAACATTCTCTCACTTTATAAAAGAACTATTAGCAAAAAACAAACCAAAAAACCAAGAGAGACTGAGAGAGACAGACAGACAGACAGACAGACAGACAGAGAGAGACATAGAGAGAGAGAGAATTTGTACTTCTCAAGATCACTGCGACAATGAAGAAGTTTCAGTTGAAGAAGCATGACGCACATCCGCGACAGTGGTAGCGTGCCACAACAATGATAACAGATATATGAGAATGTGCTGTTCACACATTTTCCAAAAAGTGATGTGATGGTTGTAGACACTCTCTTCTATCCGTATGACCTTGACCTTAATACAGTTTGGTCCAAACGTATATGTTATCAATTTCTCTAGGCCTAAATTTGGTTTAAAAAATCCACCTGGAAACATCTGAAAAAGTCTTGCTGACACATTTTGATAACAGACAGACAGACAGAGACAGACACAGTGTCATATCTTAAGCTGAAAAAAAATTATTATGCGGCCGAACAGTATAAAAATGGCAACAGGCTGAGGTTCGGAAACCTTTTCATATTCATATTTATGGTAGACGATGATGAAGTCTCCCGTCAGTCTGACGGATGAGTAGGCGTACTGGTCCTTTATCACATAGTATGGGACCTCATGGGGGACAGGAGATCGATCCTGGAGGTTCATTTTCTTCCGTAGGCACTGTACTGAAAGGAATCCTGCATACTTGGGTTCAATTTCCTTTTCTGTTGAATGGCACCAGGCACCAGTTCTGTGCTGTTCCTCTTCTTCTCGTTGTCGCTACACTTGGAGAGCACTTCTCGATATAAAGTTGGCTGTCGTCTTCAAAACATCCACAGGCCTGTGCAGTTTCTCCTCGAGGATAGTCGGCTTTGGCCACGTCTCCTTCCTCAGCAGCCGGAGATTCCTGCACGTCAGTAGGGTGTGGTTCGTGCCCTGCTCTGTCTCCCTACAAGGACACAAATGGAAAGCACAACTATCATTAAAAACAACTTGTTCAGTCTCTTGTGCCCAATTCTCAGACGAAAAATAACCACTTGCACTGATCTTAACCGCTAATAGTAGCTGGCGTGCGTCTGAGCCGTAGGGCGGTGAGGTGGTAGAGACCTCAACTTTTCTCAGGAGCAGCATGATGAGGGCGGTAGCCATCTCCGCTAATTCACCTGTCTCTAATTTTGAAGAAAGGCTGGCACCCATTCACAGCCGTTTGGACTGGAGGCCTCATGTACATATAAAGTTTGATTGGCATGATTGGCATTCGTGCAAACTCATACAGGCAGGATGAAAGGTGAGTTTTTCTACCCAACACCAACCAGGCCTCCATACATAATAAACACCAAGTAGTAAGAAACTGGGGAGAGCCGGACAGCAGAAGGTCCTCAGAGGAGAAACCCCTGTCAAGCCAGTGTTCCGGTCCTTAACTCCTGACACTCTAAGGGGACCGTACCGTATCCAGGTCATGAGTCCTGGATCTCCCTCTCCTATCACTTTGTTTTCTTGAAATTTGTCCTCGACAAGGAATCGAACCCGCGCATCCTAGGTGGTCAGGTGTCTCAAGGTAAAGTCACCCTTGTGACAGATGTCTTAACCACTTGGCATCCGTCACCAGCAGCATATAGGGGAATTTCAAGCCTTCAAAAGTTCACTTTTGTTCTTCCTGGTCCAGTTCCAGTTGGATCTCTTTTCCGCTGTTTCTGGCAATATAATTAGTTTCATTTTCACAGCACTAAAGATTCATGTCAAAAAACGCACTTTGCTACAATGGAACATTATCAAACTTTCAATCAAGTAACAATAGACAGTAACAAAACAAGAAATGAATATATGTATTAGGAACTGTCGTAACGTACCAAAGAGTGTAGAAGGGCAAAATAATCTATATGAACACAACTCTTCACAGGCACGTTAACATCGCGATGTGCATACGCGCACACTCATCATACATGCAAGCACACACACTCGCAAACACACACACACGCGCGCGCGCGCACACACACACACACACACACACACACACACCACACACATACACACACACACACACACACACACCACTCGCAAACGTACGCACACACAGAGAGAGAGAAACAAACATACACAGACACATACCCACAGACCCTATACCCACACCCACAAACACATATAAACACACACACACAAACACACACACACATACACACACGCACACACGGCGCACACACACACACACACACACACAACACACACACACACACACACACACACACACACACAACACACACACACACCACACACACTCACAAGCGTACGGCTAACATTCCCTGGCTGGCTGCCTGCAACACGATGTTGCCGATGCAACGATGCGACCAACTGCCTGCATGTTTTGTATACAACACAAACGATACGTCTGAATGGGTCCTAAAAGTTGTACGGTCTCTGTGGGCCTCGCAATGCAGTTCTCCCCCCATTTGTTTTGTTGTAATAGAAGCCTCTTGCGCTTGTGTTATTCGGAATATAAACACGTTTGCCTTCGCTTGGAATCTGTGTTGTGTGTGTGTGTGTGTGTGTGTGTGTGTGTGTGTTGTGTGTGTGTGTGTGTGTGTGTGTGTGTGTGTGTGTGTGTGTGTGTTGTGTGTGTGTGTGTGTCTGTGTGTCGTGTCTGTTTGCTCTGTCTGTGTGTTCTGTGTCTTTCGCTCTTCTGTCTTCTCTCTCTCTCTCTCTCTTCTCTCTCTCTCTCTCTCTCTTCTCCCTCTCTCTCTCTCTCTCTTCTATCTGTCTCCTCTCTGTCTTCTCTCTGTATGTCTTGTCTCTCTCTCTCTGTCTGTCTGTCTGTCTTGTCTGTCCTCTCTCTCTCTCTCTCTTCTCTCGCTCTGTCTCTCTCTTCTCTCTCTCTCTGTCTTTGTCTCTCTCTCTCTCTTCTGTCTGTCTCTTCTCTCTGTCTGTCTGTGCTGTTGTGTGTTGTGTGTGTGTGTGTGTGTGTGTGTGTGTGTGTGTGTGTGTGTTCTGTCTGTGTGTCTCTGTCTGTCTGTCTGACTGTCTCTCTTCTGTCTCTCTCTCTCTGTCTGTCTCTCTTTCTGTCCGTCTCTCTCTCTCTCTGTCCGACTCTCCCTGTCTGTCTTTATCGGTCTCTCTCTGTCTCTCTGTCTCTCTCTGTCTGTTCTCTGTCTCTCTGTCTGTCTCTTCTTCTCTCTCATCTATCTATCTATCTATCTATCTATCTATCTATCTATCTTAGTTGCCTGTCTGTCACGCGATCTCGTCTGTATATCTGTGTCTTCTCTGTCTTGTCTCTCTCTTCTCTCTCTTTCTTTTTCTCTGTTCTCCCCCCTCTCTCTTTCTCTCTTATTTTTTGTTGTTCTGATAGAAGCTTTTCTCGTTTATATGGTGTTACTGAAGAATACATTATAAGAAAGATGTTGAAAGATGAAGTTAGAGCAGCACTGAAAAAGATGAAACCAGGAAAAGCCCCAGGACCAAACAACATTACTACAGAGATGATTGAAGCCCTGGAGGAATTTGGTATTGAAAAAATAACAGTCCTCCTAAATGAAATTTATGACACTAGAAAAATCCCAAGGATACGTCAAAATCAATTTTCATTGCACTTCCAAAGAAGGCAAGGGCTATGGAATGCCAACTCTATCGCACAATCAGTTTGATGAGTCATGTAACAAAAATCCTATTAAGAATAATCATGATGAGGACAAGGAATAGAATCAAAAGAGAAATAGCAGAAGAACATTGTGGGTTTGAAGAAGGGAAAGGAACTATGAATGCCATGTATATCCTAAGTGTCATATACATCCTAAGAACTATCATAGAGAGGTCAATCGAGATGAATAAGGATTTATATCTATGTTTTGTTGATTATACCAAGGCTTTCGATCGGGTAAGACATGAAGAATTGATCAACCAACTAGAAAGACTCAATATTGATGGAAAAGATTGCGAATAATCAGAAATATGTATTGGAAACAAACAGCTGCAATGAGAATAGAAAATGATTAAGCTCTTTCCAAAACATCAAAAGAGGAGTCAGACAGGGTTGTGTTTGTCACCAGATCTGTTTTCACTTTACAGCGAAAACATCACGAGAAACCTAGAGGAAGACCCTGGATTAAAGGTTGGAGGAAAAATGATAAACAACATTCGATACGCAGATGACACCGTGCTAGTTGCAGAAAATGAAAGGGACCTACAAAACTTTGTGAATATACTAGAAACAGAAAGCAAAGGTAAGGGGTTGGAACTAAACAGCAGGAAGACTGAAGTCATGGTGATCAGCAAGAAACACTAAAAACCCGCATGCAAAATACCAGCAAACGGCACAACCTTCAGACTGGTTGATAAGTTTAAATACCTAGGAACGATCATTTCACCAGACGGCAGATGCACATCAGAAATAGCCAGCAGAATCGGCAAGCCAAAACAGCATTCAAGAAGATGAAAAGCGTTCTTACCAACAGATGCCTATCAATCAACATCAGGAAGAGAGTTCTTGGATGTTATATAGAACCAATACTGTTATACGGTTGTGAGACGTGGACAGTCAACAAACAAAGCCAGAACAAGATTGAGGCAGCCGAGATGTGGTTTCTAAGAAGAATGTTGAGAGTTCCATGGACAGCAAAGAAAACAAACGAGACAGTCACGATAGAGGCAGACACAAGAAGATCATTCATCATGAAGATTAGGAAAAGACAGGCAACATTTTTAGGTCATTTTATGAGGAGGGGGGAATTTGAGCACCTGGTCACAACAGGAAAGCTGGAGGGAAAGAGAGCACCAGGTAGACCAGGGAGAAGAAATTGGACGGACTTGCAGAGAGGATGAAGATAAAGAGGGTGGAGGAGGTGCTTGAGGCAACAAGGGATAGAAACAGATAGAAGGCCATGATCGCCAACGCCATGTGGCAAGGCACCTGATAATGATGATAATGGTGTCATTATGCCTTACGTTTCTCTTTCTTTCTCTGTCTCTCTGTCTCTCATTCTCTCTGTCTCTGTCTCTGTATCTCTGTCTCTCTATGTCTCTCTCTGTCTCTGTCTCTGACTCTCTCTCTCTCTCTCTCTCTCTCCTTGTCATTCTCTCTCTTTTTTTGTACCCCTCTGTTTCTTTATCCCTCGTTGTTTTTTTATTCTCATTTTTGTTTCGGCTCTAACGAGTTAAGAAATTCCTTTATAAAAGTACCTTTTCTTGGCAAAGTAGGTCAATGTATTTTATTGTGTTTGTCGTGTAATCAGATCATCTCGTTTTGTTAGTTTGAGCTAAGGTTCACTTTTGTGCTTTAAAGTACCTTGTGTCTTTCCATCACCTCGAGCACAATTCTTAAACAAAACTAAAACAACAACAACAACAAAAGCGTACCAAACAAACAAAACCAAGATAGTTAAGCCATTCTAACAATCTTCCCTTTTACATTCTAACAATCTTCCCTTTTATACAAGATGGTTCTGCTTTTCACCAGAACATCCAAACTTTTTGTACTTCTCGAAATCATCGTGGTTTGGAAGAAGCATCATACAGGATATACCTCGACGTGAATAGAGGGAAATGATAGACTTTCACAACATAACGTGTGTGAAAGGGGTTACGGCACTAACGGGTGTGAAAGGGGTCAGGGCACTAACAGGTGCGAAAGGAGTCAGGGCACTAACGGGTGTGAAAGTGGTCAGGGCACTAACAGGTGTGAAAGGGGTCAGGGCACTAACGGGTGTGAAAGGGGTCAGGGCACTAAGGGGTGTGAAAGGGGTCAGGGCACTAACGGGTGTGAAAGTGGTCAGGGCACTAATGGGTGTGAAAGGGCTCAGGGCACTAACAGGTGTGAAAGGGGTCAGGGCACAAAAGGGTGTGAAAGTGGTCAGGGCACTAACGGGTGTGAAAGGGGTTACGGCATTAACGGGTGTGAAAGGGGTCAGGGCACTAACAGGTGTGAAAGGGGTCAGGGCACTAACGGATGTGAAAGTGGTCAGGGCACAAGGGGTGTGAAAGTGGTCAGGGCACTAACGGGTGTGAAAGGGGTTAGGGCACTAACGGGTGTGAAAGGGGTTTGGGCACTAACGGGTATAAGGGGTTAGGGTACTAACAGGTGTGAAGGGTCAGGGCACTAACGGGTGTGAAAGTGGTCAGGGCACTAATGGATGTGAAGGGTTAGGCACAACGGGTGTGAAAGTGTCAGGGCACTAAGGGGTGTGAAAGGGGCTAGTGCACTAACGGGCGTGAAAGGGGTTTGGGCACTAACGGGTATAAAGGGGTTAGGGCACTAACAGGTGTGAAAGGGGTTCAGGGCACTAATGGGTGTGAAAGGGTTTGGGCACTAACGGTGTTGGCTGGAAGATCGGAGAACTCCGCACCCTTAACTCATCAGACCTCCCCACTGGAAGGTCGACGTCTTACCCACTTGACCATGGCGGCTGTCATCAGATCTTCAGTCCGCGGCTCTACCAGAACAACCAGCCAGTCCTCGTAACTGAATTGCGCTGTGCAGACCACTTTCACTGACGTCACTAGTATGTGTTGGCGGAACGAAAGTCGCTCAAGTACGATAACTAGTGACGTAGTTACAGTCAACCAGCTTGTAACCGACCCCAAACATCTAAAGTAGTGTACCATACAAGTAGAAAGTACAAAGAAACAAGACCAAATCACTATTGACACATTTTTGAAGGAAGCGAGAATAAGAGAAAGAAACAAAGAATAATGCGTGCACCATTTTTTGTCATTTTTAAAAAAGAAATAGTTCAGATTCCCACCACCTGCATCTTCCCAATCTGTGATAAATAACTGAAAAACTCAGATCCGTCTCCCCACCCCCACCACTTAAGAATGAAAAAAAAATGTCTTTATGGCGTAAGTGTTACACTTTCTCAAAACTGGAGAAAAAAAAAAAAAGGATGTAGCAATTGATGCAAATGAAACAATGTGAAGGAAAAAACTGTGAAGCGAAAGCTACTTTTAACCAACCACACGTAAAGGCACCTCGCAACTGATACGGATCCACGCCATCAAATGTATGCAACTTTTCGTCATGTACAGCGACAAAAAAACAACAACAAAAAACAAACAAGAATAACCTTCAAGGTACGATAGTGATGGTGCTTTGAAGTTATTCAGATTGAGACTGCGTGACAGGGCTGCACTCCACACATTTGTACATAACAAATTTTGGCGTCAAGCAAATTCGAAAGACACAGACGTCTTCGCTGTTGGTCAGGAAATACAAGTAATGACGTATCCGTAAAATGAATGAGACTCCGTGTGGCCCAAGTCTTCTCAACGAATATACAGAATGTTCAACACTGAGTTAGAACCAGTCAGGAGACGAAAATTCCCACTATTACACATTTTTTTCTGTATATGAAACGGATAGGTTTACAGGTTGTAGTTAATCAACTCAAAATAGTGAGAGAGGAGTAGAGTGTAGGCTAGTGGAGATATAAACATGTTAGTATTCTAACGTCCCGATTTGTAATCCTCAGATCACAAGTGTATTCTGTAACAAACATAGACTAAGTTCCACAATTTCTGTTCCCCTTTCAATTTTTCAAAGACAGTGTCCCTGCGCTCAAAATATTTCCATATGCACTTACATTACAAATGTCATGTGATGAAAGACAGAAATCCAAAATGATATGGCCTGTGACAAAACCGGCCGAAACAAACCCTACGCGTTGGCAAGGTCTTGGGGTATTCGCACTCGAAGAATTCCGCATGTACTCCAAACACATTTGCCAGAAATGATCTGAAAGATTCCTTCAGCCTACGCGTAATGTAGTACGTGGGCGGACGGGATTTTCAGAAGAAAGGGCATTGGGCCTACTAAGATTTCATCTGAAAGACTAAGCTGACACCACGCCATCAGAATGATTGGCATATTCAGGTGGGCGGCACTAGCCTACCAGTTTCCTATGGTGTCATTTGATCAAGATGATAGCTGATGAGGCGTTAAAGACTTCTTGTTGGGCCAGCAACCGGGATAAGCTTTATCTGGTGACCGAGGTCAGTGTGGGATAACAAAGATGTATATTTATGTCCCTTCACAGTCTCTAAAAATATCTTTCTTGATCCGAGGTGTCTCTCGAAATATGTCCTTCCTGACGTCTGTCTCTCCCCTTCTGGTTGTTTGTTTGTTTGTTTGTTTGTTTGTTTGTTTTTCTCTTTTGTATCTGTCTCTCTGCATGTCTCTGTCTATCTCTCTCTTTCTGTTCCTCTATCTGTCTCCATCTGTCTATTTCTCATACACACACACATAAACACACACACACACACACAGCGCGCGCACACACGCCAAACACACACACATGCACACATACACACACGCCCGCACGCACACACACACACGCCCGCACGCACACACACACAAACACACACACGCACACATATACATACGCGCACGCACACACACACGAGCACACTTACACATACATGCACACACAAGTCCATACAAACGCATACATACAGACATGCACACACACACACACATACACACACACACACACACATATATACACACACACACACACACACACACACACACACACACACACACACACACACACACACACACACACACACACACACGAGCACACTTACACCCACCCACATATACACGCCAACGCAAACACACGCACGAACACACACACGCACACATACACACACACATACACGCACATATACATGCACATACACACGCACACACATACACACACACGCACACACATACGTACATACATACATTACATACATACATACATACATACATACACACTACATACATACATACATACATACATACATACATACATACATACATACATACATACATACATACATACATACATTCACAATGCGTCGACCTAAATCGGCGTCTTTTCTTTGTTTTCTTCTTCTATTCTTTTTCTTCTTCAATGTTGCTTTATTTCTTCTTTGTGATATTCTTCTTCTTCGTCTTTCTCTCGTCTTTATCTTCTTCTTCTTCTTCTTCTTCTTCTTCTTCTTCTTCTTCTTCTTCTTCTTCTTCTTCTTCTTCTTCTTCTTCTTCTTCTTCTTCTCTTCTTCTTCTTCTTCTTCTTCTTCTTCTTCTTCTTCTTCTTCTTCTTCTTCTTCTTCTTCTTCTTCTTCTTCTTCTTCTTCTTCTTCTTCTTCTTCTTCTTCTCTTTTTCTTCGCTTCTTCTTCGCATTCTTCTTCGCATTCTTCCTTCTTCTTCTTCTTCTTCTTCTTCTTCTTCTTCTTCTTCTTCTTCTTCTTCTTCTTCTTCTTCTTCTTCGCATTCTTCTTCTTCTTCGCATTCTTCTTCTTCTTCTTCGCATTCTTCTTCTTCTTCGCATTCTTCTTCTTCTTCTTCTTCGGATTCTTCTTCTTCTTCTTGTTCTTCTTCGCATTCTTCGCATTCTTCTTCTTCTTCGGATTCTTCTTCTTCTTCGGATTCTTCTTCGGATTCTTCTTCGCATTCTTCTTCGCATTCTTCTTCGCATTCTTCTTCGCATTCTTCTTCTTCTTCGCATTCTTCTTCTTCTTCGCATTCTTCTTCGCATTCTTCTTCTTCTTCTTTTTCTTCTTCTTCTTCTTCTCCTCCTCCTCCTCCTCCTCTTCCTCCTCTCGTATTGTTCTTCTTTTCTTCTTTTTCATCTTCTTCTTGATGGTCACAGTAATCAAGCAGATAAACGTCAGGCTTCCATAAACTGAAGGTGTCGTGTTCGATCCGCCTGGTGGGTAAAGGGTGGAGATTTTTCCAATCTTCCAGGTTAACACATATGCAGACCTGCAGTGTGTACATCCTCTTCATGTGTATACGCATGCAGAATATCACATATGCAGGGTAAAGATCCTGTAAGTCATGTCAGTGACTGGTTTATAGAAACATGAAAACTCCCAGTATGCAAGCAATGGCAGGTTTGAAAAAAAATGAAATCTGGTTTTTAGCTCGTCTAGCGTTAGAAAATAAAGTTTCATTGTCATTGTTTTTGTATCCTTCTTCTTCGTTTTCTATATTTCACTTCTTCGTCTTCTTCTTCTGTATTTTTTTTTTCCTCTACTCTAATTTTTTTCTTCTTCTGAAATCTTCTGCCTCTCCTTCGTCATTTTCATTTCTCTCTTCTGCGTTCTTTTCATTTTTGTCCTTCTTCTGTTATTTTCTTTTGCTTCTTGTTTTTCTGTATTCACTATCAACAAAAACTAATATCATTTTACTTATATTCACAGTTTGAAGTTTTCTGATGTACAGTTTGATGTTCCAAGTGGTTCAGTTTTGGGCCCAGTTCTGTTCGAATTGTATACCAAACTCTTTATCTATATTTGATCAACAGACATTTTGCTTCGTCAGTCATTTTAAGTTGAAACACAACTGTCTGATTCTTTTCCTTCATACAAAATTTGCGCTCTCGTCTGAGTTATGGAGGACTATGTATCAGATATTAAAAGTTGGATATCAGAGAGCAATGAATGACAAGACAGTCGCCCTTCTCAACAAGTTGAAGAAAGATTTTTTAATTTTTGTATTTCCACAGACAAGTATTATTGGTGTTGGTTGTGTCAAAAATGCATTCACTCCTTCAGCTAGAGATGTGGGTTTTACGTTTTAAGACATGGCACCCGGATCTCACGTCCTGCAATTGTTCCTTAACCTATCTAGAATGTCGTCACATCAGCGTTTTCCGCTTATACCTGACCACTCACACAGCAAAGACACTGGTCTGTGCCTTTGTCCAGTCCAAATTAGACTATTGTAGTTTTTTTTTTATGGCTGCCGATGATACATTTTCTGCAAACTACAAAAGGTTCAGAATTCTGTCGCAAGACTAGTTCTTAAGGCTTACAAATATCATCATGCTCAACTCCTTCTTTACCGTCTTATTGAACACCCAATCCAGGCACAGGCTTGTTATAAGATCTCAATTCTCTGAACACGAATTCTTCTCTCTGAAATGACCACTCCGTAGATTTCTGACGTAGATTTCTGATCTTTTCACTGTTTATGCTTTTTTTCGAGACAGCTCTAAAGTTTATTGTCTTTCTGTGGATTACAAAAATGGAACTCGCTGCTCCCAGAGATTCGTTATTTGCAATCCTTGTCCTCTTTTAAGAGAGCTCTAAAGTCTCGTCTCTTCAAACAATGCTACTACTAGTGCTAGTGTCACTTCTTTCTCTTCTCTTCTCTTCGCATTATTGTTCCTACCGTATTTGTATTATTCTTTTTATTCTTACTGTTTAAAGGCCAGCCGACTGCTCAGAGTTATATCAGGGCAAAAATGAGTTCAAAACGTTTACAATACCTCGCTGAAAAAAAAACTGGAAGGAAAATTAAGTACATATAGCAATGCATTAGCGCACGTAATCTAAGGATATTTTATTATCATTATCATTACTATCATCATTATCATTATCATTAATATCATTATTAGAGGAAGAGGAGGTGGTAGTAGTAGTAGTAGTAGTGGTTGTGGTGGTGGTGGTGGTGATGGTGGTGGTGGTGGTGGTGGTGGTAGAAGTAGCAGTAGTGGTATCATGATGATGATAATGATAATCATGATCATGATGATGATGATCATTATTATTATCATTGTTATTGTAGTCGTTGTTGTTGTCGTTGATGTTAATGTTACTATTATCATTATCATCATTATTTTATTCCTCTTTCTTCTTCTCCTTCTACTCCTTCTTCTTTTTCTTCTTCTTCTTCTCTTCTTCTTCTCCTCCTTCTTCTTCATCTTCTGCGTCTTCTTTTTCTTCTTCGTCATCGTCGTCGCCTTCTTCTATGTAGCTCGTACAGTTCTACTGAAAAATCCCCAGAACTCAAATGTGGCGGGCAGGAGGAGTAGGCTCTGAACGCAGCCTGCTGACGCAGCAAAAAAGCCAAGCGAGCATTGACCTCAGCGGCAGCTCGTGTTGCAGAGAAGTGGCACAGACTCTTGCATCACAACCCTCATGCATACCACACACCACGCCCACACCTCCTGTCTTCCTGCCCCAACATAACTCACGTCAAACTAAAAAGACATAAAAAAGAATTGCATACAATGCAGGGCTGTTGCTTAGTAATGGGTTGCCTCTATTTGGCACCATTGAGGTCCTTTTTCTACTTGCATAACCCTTTGACTCCTGCAACCCTGTCCACCAGCATCCTGCGTTGTCAACCACGCTAGCAAAGCAAAAACTTAATCCTTTGACTCCCTCGCCCTAACAGGAAGCTGGTGGATAGAGTGAGGGAGTCAAAGGGTTAAGTTTTTGCAGTTGGTGGATGGATATCTATCTATCTATCTATCTATCGTCTCTCTATCTATCTATCTATCTGTCTAACTATTTGTCTATCTATCTATATCTATCTATCTATTTATCTATCCGTCTGTATGTCTGTCTGTCTGTCTGTCTGCCTGTTGTATATCTATCTGTCTGTCTGCCTGTCTATATAGACCTCTATATAGATAGAGAGACAGGCAGACATACGGACAGATAGATCGATAGCTAGCGAGCTAGCTATATAGATAGACAGACAGATAGATAGACAGAAAACCTAGAAGAAGACCCTGGATTAAAGGTTGGAGGGCAAATGATAAACAACATTCGGTACGCAGATGACACCGTGCTAATTGCAGAAAATGAAAGGGACCTACAAACCTTGTGAATATACTAGAAACAGAAAGCAAAGGTAAGGGGTTGGAACTAAACAGCAGGAAGACTGAAGTCATGGTGATCAGTAAAAAACATGAAATCCCCTCCTGCAAAATAACAGCAAATGGCACAATCTTGACACAGGTTAATAAGTTCAAATACCTGGGAACGGTCATTTCATCAGACGGCAGATGCACATTGGAAATAGCTGGCAGGGTCGGCCAAGCCAAAACAGCATTCAAGAGGATGACAAGCATTCTTACCAACAAATGCCTATCAATTAACATCAGAAAGAGAGTCCTTGAATGTTATATAGAACCAATACTGTTGTACGGATGCGAGGCGTGGACAGTCAGCAAGCAAAGCCAGAGCAGGATTGAGGCAGCCGAGATGTGGTTTCTCAGAAGAATGTTGAGAGTACCATGGACAGCAAAGAAAATAAACGAGACAGTCTTGATGGAGGCAGACACAAGTCGATCACTGATAAGGAAAATTAGGAAAAGACAAGCAACATTTATAGGCCATTTTATGAGGAAGGGGAATTTGGAGCACCTCGTCACAACGGGAAAGCTGGAGGAAAGAGAGCACCGGGTAGACCCAGGTAGAGAATGCTGGACGGACTTGCAAAGTGGCTGAGGATGAAGAGGGTGGGGGAGATGCTGGGGGCAACGAGAGATAGAGATGGTTGGAAGTCCATGGTCGCCAACGCCATGCGGCAGGGCACCTGATGATGATGACATATATATATATATATATATATATATATATATTTTATATCTATCTATATCGTGTCTTATCTATCTATCTATATATGATTGTATCATATCTATCTATATATATATATATATATATATATATATATATATATACATACATAAGGAGAGAATATTTCGAGTTAGTTATTTACAAAGCAATTCGGGTCTATTTGTACTCTTTCCTTCAGTTTGAACACTTTTGTTGTTGTTTTTGTTCATCCATGGGCGATGAAAAAACATAATTTTGCCTCTGTCACAATTCTCGTGAACAAATGTGTTTTTGTTTCAGTTATTGCTCTTTCCATCTCTGCCTCATTTCTGATCGTCGACATCTTCTTATTCGTTTCTTTCTCCTTCTCTTGGACAGAAAAATGACGGAAACTTGAGCTTATTGCTTTTAGTCTCATAGGATTTTATTCAAAGGGGAAAACTTGACACATCGTAAAATAGACTCAAAAAACAAACAGTCAAAAAACATATCCCAGACAAACCCGAAATATTCGCGCAATCCTACAAGAAGAATAAAAACAAGACAAAAGATATCCATCCAAACGACAGTTATAATAAAATTGTACAATCCATCATTCAGAGAAAAGTAAAGCAAAATGAAGAAAATCAAGAGAGCATTAACATGAAGATAAGCTTACTCAGGGGAAAATGTTGATTAATGACATTGTCAATGCTTTGTTTCGCTTTGTTTTCTCTGTTTTGTTTTTTCATTTATTGCGTCGCCCGTCATTGCATCTGTTTCTTTCTCTGTTTGTTTTTTGTTTGTATATTTGCATTCTTTTAAAACTTGAGAAAAATGGCTTATTTTTGTTTAGTTAGTGGTGTGTTTTTTTCTTCTTTTTTTAAATGATTTATCAGCATTTGTTTCTTACTTTGGGTATCGCCGTGAGGATCTTTCTATATGAAGAGCGTAATGAGATTCTGCTGACGTAAGTTCTCTGTTCCACAGTATACAGGAAAAAGACAAAGCAAGGGACTGAATGCAACCCAATCCATTTGTCTCGACATCACATTTTTGTCTGCAAAAATGATCATGCGTTGCTGTGTTGTTTGTGTTTGAGGTAATGGTGGTGTAGTGATGGTGCTGTGGTGCTAATGGTTGTGGCAATAGAAGTAGTGGTGTAAATAATGATGGTGGCGATGATGGTGATGCTAATGGAAGTAATGGTGGTGGTGGAGGTGCTGGTGGTGCTGGTGATGTGGTGCTAATGGTCGTGGTAGTAGAAGTAGTGGTGGTGGTGTAAGTAATGGTGGTGGCGATGATGGTGATGCTAATGATAGTAGTGGTGTGGTGGTGATGAAGAAGGTTGTAATAGTGGTTATAATTCAATCGCGCTGCTGTATACGGTTGTGTGTTACTTCATTGGTGTAGCCAGGCTGTGCCTCAGTGCTGTTCCTGTCGAATTGTCTTCGAGGTTTCAAAGACGCAAAGTTCGTTTTTGGGAAACAACTTTTACCTGAAATGAAAACTTACATGTTTTACAGGTTGCGGTCTGTACATTTGTGTATCGCTAATCTGTTTCTACTGAATACTTGTGAGTTTTCTAACTGATGTAGGGTGAATGAAATTTGAAGTTCACAATGGCAGTAGGAAAATTGACACATCCCTTCGAGAGCCTTTATACTCTATAAGAAGCGACTGAAATGATTTTGCATGAGGGTTCTGATAAAGAAGAAGTAAGATGAGAGTGGACTGCTAGAAAAAATGAATACTGCAGAGGTGAGAGAAATGTATGACTGTATGGCCAGAACTTCATTTTTTTTAATAATACCCTTTTAGATACTGAATGACGCAACAGTGTACTTAACAACATCAATACACTTAAAATCTTTGTATAGAGCAAACATCTATACATCTATAACAATATAATTCATTATTTTAGTGTGTGTTGTTGTTAAGATTTATTTCAAATACCCATGGAAAGCTGCGATTTGAAGGGAATTCTAGATTTCAGCGATATAATGATACTGTATATTTCAAACTGATTTTGTTTCAAAGATAATGGTAAAATTGACACTTAGCAGATTATTTTACTTTATGGCTGTCTCTTCTTCCCTGTTCCTTCCCTCCTTACCCCCCTCCTCTCTGTCTTTCTCTGTCTCTGTCTGTCTGTCTCTGTCTATCTCTATCTATCTCTGTCTCTCTGTCTCTCTTTCTCTTTCTCTCTCTCTGTCTCTCTCTCTCTGTCTGTCTGTCTGTCTCTCTCTCTCTCTCTCTCTCTCTCTTCTCTCTCTCTCTCTCTCTTTCTCTCTCTCTCTCTCTCGTCGGATCAGTTATGATCATACTAATAAATGTATTGAATTGGTGTTAACCATGAAAGGAAAGTGTATCAGTCATGATGATATCAGCAAAGATGTATTAATAATGATCATGCCATTGAAGGTGTTGTAATAGTGATGATCAATAAAAGTGTTGTATAAACGGTAGACACGTGTATAAAATGTATCCATTTTTAAAATGATAATCATCATTTGAAACGTCTTTCCCCATGGCCAAAATGCATTAAACACCAAATTCTGAATTCTTTCCTGCCCTTCTCACTAAATGCCACCATCGCTGCTACATTTGCACAATAAACCATGGGTGTGTTTGAAAGTGAAGACAAGGAGCAGGAGGAGGAACATATTATCCAGCGTAAGATCCCAACGGAGAGAAAAACTCTTATACGCCTTCTTTTTACGTAATGTATGCGAAAAGGAGTAGATGGTAAACAAATCATACAACAATAAAAACTCTTAATAAAAACCAAGCATGTGACACAGACTGAAACAAAGAAAGTTCAATTTCAGTTTTTTTTTTATTCATGTTTGTGCTCTCGGAACGAATTTCATCTGCCCAAACGCCGTGGATGCCATGTTATGGATGAAGACCCAAACTGATCATGGCATAAGCCACAAACCTGTGCTTAAACCTAATGCGCAAAAATGAATTACCAATTATAACAAGATCATTCATAGACATACCTATTGTAACAAATCATTTCATAAGGCATATCTATTATAACAAGATCATTCATAGGCATATCTATTATAACAAGATCATTCATAGGCATATCTATTATAACAAGATCATTCATAGGCATATCTATTATAACAAGATCATTCATAGGCATATCTATTATAACAAGATCATTCATAGGAATTGCGACACTCACAGTCTGATTTGAAACAGCTGTGCCTCAAATCACTGACAGAAAATTATGAGCCCTTTACTTCCTGTTCAGTCAGAACTACATCAAGTATTGGTCAATCTTTTGGTAAAAGGTCAGAAAAGGTCTGCCACACACCTGAGGTCGTGGGGTGATGATATGTGGAGACCACTCTTGGTAAAATACTTCAACAATTCCTAAGGCCAGTCTCTAAGGGGGTAGTCCTTCTCTTCCTCACCACTTTACCTCACCCCTCCCCTCCCCCCGACCACGAATATGACCAGGGGTGCCATTCAAAATTGGGTGGACTACAGGCTGCCACTACAAAGTATTTGTTTCCAGCTGGATTCGAACTCTTGCAGTCAAAGTTGAAGGCGGGAGCTCCACCTCTATGGCAACAAGGGGACAGCATCATAAAACATGCACGCGACACAAAGAAACACAGCGGAAACAATGCTCTAACAGAACCCTTTACAGGCATTCCGGCACTCGAAGTGAATCGAAAAGGAACGTGCGTAAAATCACAGCTATAAGACCAGGAGAAGTGTGTCTGCCCTTCTCTCACTTCCTTGTCCACCAAGAATAAACACGTAGTCTACGTCAATCGTTGGTCGATACCTCGAGGAAAAGGACTCTTCTGGCGACAGGATATACATGTAAGGGAGGGGAGTGGACACACCCTACTTGCAGCTGCTGCCAAGCACGAACACTGAGGTCTTTTACCCCTTGGACAGGACAAAACAAACATGACAGAATGACCGCTGCACGGTCTTGTTGCGTAGATGTGGATGAAGTGAGGTGGGGAAATGTGGAGCACTGTCGTTCATTCTTAAAAGAGTTTATGATAGTGGGAGTTCTTATGATAAAGGGCTGTTAGGGGGGAAACGTCACATGGTGTAGAGTGGTATGACGTCATAATGTGTGTGTGCTTGCGTATGTGTGTGGGGGCGGGGGTTGGATGTTACGTATATGTGTGTGTATGTGGATGGGGCGGGGGCTAGTGCGCTGTGTGTTGATAATGATACTGATGATAATTATGATAATAGTAATAATAATAATAATAATAATAATAATAATATGGATGATGATGATGATGATGATGATGATGATGATGATGACGACGACGACGACGACGACCACGAGATGCTGATGATGATGACTACGACGACGACGACAATGATGGCGACGATGACGACGACGACGACGACGACGACGACGATGATGATGATGATGATGATGATGATGATGATGATGATGATGATGATGGTGGTGGTGGTGGTGGTGGTGGTGGTGATGGTGGTGGTGGTGGTGGCAATGAGAAAAAGAAGAAGAACAAAAACAAGAAGCGGAACAAGAACAAGAACAAAAAGAAGAAGAATGACATCTATAAGGCGCCAAATCTTGATTCAAGACTCAAAGCAAGGTGTGCCCTCTCATTATACACCAAAGCAATCACACAATAACGACTTAAGCTCCAGAGCACAAAGCACACGCAAACTGGCAGGGAAAGACAGGAGGGAAATGGGACGTGTGATCACTGACCCAAGCCCTCACCACTCCTCCATCTCTCTCTCTCTCTCTCTGTCTTTCTCTCTCTGTCTTTCTCTCTCTCTCACACACACACACAAATACCACACACACACATACACACACACACACATACACACACACACACACACACACACACACACACACCACACACACACACACATACATACATACATACACACAAAAGATGCTGACCTAGAATCCTCTTAAGCCTGTTGTTTCCTCTTATTTTTGTTGTCCTCATCATTATCATTCGTGTTGTTTGATGCATCACAGGGTCAAGTTCTTCTGAGAAGGATTCCTTTACATCAGCTGGATTTGTCACCGTTGCAAGGTAAGCAGTGACGATAGTGGCAGAGCGGTCTTTTGCGAGTTGAGAGCACAAGCTTATCAGGCGATGACTGACATGACGAAGCAGGCTTTCCAATAGCCTCGTGAGTATCGCGTGTAAGGCGATTCCGACAGCAGACGTCCTTAGACCACTTTTTCCTCGAGGTGGGTTTCTCCTACAGATATAATCTCACATAGGCAATGATGTCGATTTTGAAACGATCCGAGCTCCTGGCCAGCAAGGTTAGTTTCCCGTTTCGGTTTGTCATCTCTGTCCAGTAAGGTTGGAGGACATTTTCTGCTTCAAAAGTTAGAGATGTTTCAATTATTCTTTTTTGTTATCTTTTTTTTTTCTTCTTCTTTTCCTTTCTTTTCTTTCTTTCTTTTTGTTTTGTTTTGTCGTTGTTGTTGTTGTTTCTTAACCACAGGGTAGGGTAAACAGATAGACGCAGTTATCTGCGAAGTACATATGAGGCAGATTTTTGGGATTGTTTTATGTATCCCTTTCCGTTAAATTGAAAAGAGCAATGCTATCCCTGGAAAGATTTGATCTGTCGCTGTAGGTGACACAGACAAGGCATCTGCCCAAGGTCCAGATGGATGACGACAGAATCACGTGCAGAATCATAGCTCATGACTTCCGGTAGCATCCTCTGCCTGTGCCCGTCACCCTTCTCCATTGCTTCGGGACTTTTTTTATTTTACTTTTTTTATTCATCTTTTGTTTCCCAACAAACGGACATCTAACATACAATGTGGCAACAAAGAATGACAACAACAAAAATTTTACAATATGAAAAGACAATGTTGACACATGAACTCTACATAGTATACAGAATATACATAATGATATTTTGTACATTGGAAGTTTAAAAATGAACATTAAGATTTAGCACATGTCAACATTTCCCCATTGAACTCGTTTCACAAACCACCTCCCTTTGCTGAACGACGATCAAGCATCATCGAACAATGTGGTAACAGAAATGATATCAATTTATACAAGTAAGACAAACATTGTTCACATGAAAACAACATATAACTTACAAAACATATAAGACAATATTCTAATCAATAATGGTTTCATTATGTACATCAATACCTAAGAACATGTCATGATGAAATTCTGTTTTCTACGGGGAGAACATTGGCATATAGTTGTTCCACTGAGCATTAAAAAAGGACAAGTGCAAGTTTATTTTGGCATTATATTGTTCAGTTTTGAATCTCTGATTTAGCATGCTTTGGAAAGTTTGTATATTCGGATCACGTATGTCTACTTTGCATTTATGTATACATGATTTTGCAAGCAAATATTCTATCTGATTTACATTTTGATCAA
>CM060305.1:41243819-41258819 GCA_030674185.1 Monoplex corrugatus | reverse complement strand
AAACTATTTGATCTTTTGTTCTCATGTTTGTGTTACATGAAATGTGTGTGAAGGTGATGAGAACATTGCAACAACAAATGACAAATTCTAGCCGACACTGGAGAGATCTTTTTGTTGACATTTTCTACGAGTCAGACGTATCAAAGATAAAGCTAAATTTAGGAACCTTTCTAAACTATCCCAGAAGACAAAATTCAAGCAAACAAAAGACGAGACAATGTGTCCTTCATTATAAAGACTGCGAGGACAGAAAAAACTACAGTTAAATTGGGTAAATAAAACGATAAATGAAAAAAAGACGCTAGAAAGTTAACATTGCAAGAGGAAAAAAATTACAATTAAATTGGGTAATTAAAATGATAAATGAAAATAAAGATACTAGAAAGGTAATAAACTCCAGGTCTGTATTTTCTTTGTGGATTTTTGCGTGATAAGAAGCGTTTAAATGCGCACCTGCACCGCCATAATGATGCCGGTCTGAAGTTGTATATTTTCGGTAGGGGAACTTTTTGAAGACAAAAATGTGGAGCATCAGCTCCATAACTCTTTGTAACGATTTTGCGAAGAAATGCTTACGTCATTAACAGCTGGCAAGTGTGTGTGTGCGTGTTTGTGTGTCTGTGTGTGTGTTTGTGTGTGTGTGTTTGTGTGTATGTGTTTGTGTGTGTGTGTTTGTGTGTCTGTGTGTCTGTGTGTCTGTGTGTGTGTGTGTGTGCGTGCGTGCGTGTGTGTGAAACAAAGTGCAAAGATATAGAAGACCGACACAAAACAGGCTCTAAGTTTGTGTACTGAAATATTGAACAAATTGCCCACAGAAAAAGACAGACAACCGGTTGTTTAAAATCAAAAGATGAGAAAATTGTTATGGAAAAAGACAAAGTATAAGACAGACGGGGAAAGTACGCTGAAGACCTTTTGAACATGACAGAAAGGAGCACAAAGAACGTTGAAGGACCACCAATAATGAAAGGTGAATTTACAGCAGCGTTGAAAAGGATGAAACATGTTAAAAAGACCAGACCAGAACCAGACAATATTAGTATAGAAATGGTTGAGGCTGTAGATGGATGTGTTACTGAAAAAGTAATTGTCCACACTGGACAGTGTAGGCCTGTCTGGCATAAACACTGGAGAGTGTAGGCCAGTCTGGCATAAACACTGGAGAGTGTAGGCCTGTCTGGCATAAACACTGGAGAGTGTAGGCCTGTCTGGCATAAACACTGGAGAGTGTAAGCTTGTCTGGCATGGGTACTGGAGAGTGTAGGTCTGTCTGGCATAAACACTGGACAGTGTAGGCCTGTCTGGCATAAACACTGGGGAGTGTAAGCTTGTCTGGCATGGGCACTGGAGAGTGTAGGTCTGTCTGGTATAAACACTGGAGAGTGTAGGTCTGTCTGGTATAAACACTGGACAGTGTAGGTGTGTCTGGAATAAACACTCCAGAGTGTAGGTCTGTCTGGTATAAACACTGGAGAGTGTAGGCTTGTCTGGCATGGACACTGGACAGTGTAGGCTTGTCTGGCATGGGCACTGGAGAGTGTAGGCCTCTCTGCCATGGACACAGGAGAGTGTCGGCTTGTCTGGTATAATCCCTGGAGAGTGTAGGCTTGTCCGGCATGGACACTGGACAGTGTAGGCTTGTCTGGCAATAAACGATGGACAGTGTAGGTCTGTCTGGCATAAACACTGGACAGTGTAGGTCTGTCTGGCATAAACACTGAAGAATGTAGGTTTGTCTGGTATAAACATGGAGAGTGTAGGTCTCTCTGGCATAAACAATGGACAGTTTAGGTCAGTCTGGCATAAACAATGGACAGTGTAGGTTTCTCTGGCATAAACATTCGAGAGTGTAGGCCTGTCTGGAATAAACATTGGAGAATGTAGGCCTGTCTGGCATAAACACTGAAGAATGTAGGTCTGTCTGGTATAAACACTGGAGGTGTAGGTCTATCTGGTATAAACATTGGAGAGTGTAGGTCTGTCTGGTATAAACACTGGAGAGTGTAGGTCTGTCTGGTATAAACACTGGAGAGTGTAGGTCTGTCTGGCATAAACACTGGACAGTGTAGGTCTGTCTGGCATAAACACTGGACAGTGTAGGTCTGTCTGGTATAAACACTGGACAGTGTAGGTCTGTCTGGCATAAACACTGGACAGTGTAGGTCTGTCTGGCATAAACACTCGAGAGTGTAGGTCTGTTTGGCATAAACACTGGAGAGTGTAGGTCTGTTTGGCATAAACATTGGAGAGTGTAGGTCTATCTGGTATAAACACTGGAGAGTGTAGGTCTGTCTGGTATAAACACTGGAGAGTGTAGGTCTGTCTGGCATAAACACTGGAGAGTGTAGGTCTGTTTGGTATAAACACTGGAGAGTGTAGGTCTGTTTGGCATAAACACTGGAGAGTGTAGGTCTGTTTGGTATAAACACTGGAGAGTGTAGGCCTGTCTGACATAAACACTGGCGAGTGTAGGTCTGTCTGGCATAAACACTCGAGAGTGTAGGCCTGTCTGGCATAAACATTGGAGAGTGTAGGCCTGTCTGGCATAAACACTGGAGAGTGTAGGTCTGTTTGGCATAAACACTGGAGAGTGTAGGCCTGTCTGGCATAAACATTGGAGAGTGTAGGCCTGTCTGACATAAACACTGGAGAGTGTAGGTCTGTTTGGCATAAACACTGGAGAGTGTAGGTCTGTCTGGCATAAACACTCGAGAGTGTAGGCCTGTCTGGCATAAACATTGGAGAGTGTAGGCCTGTCTGGCATAAACACTCGAGAGTGTAGGCCTGTCTGGCATAAACATTGGAGAGTGTAGGCCTGTCTGACATAAACACTGGACAGTGTAGGCCTGTCTGGTATAAACACTGGAGAGTGTAGGTCTGTCTGGCATAAACACTGGAGAGTGTAGGCCTGTCTGGCATAAACACTGGAGAGTGTAGGCCTGTCTGGCATAAGCACTCGAGAGTGTAGGTCTGTTTGGCATAAACACTGGAGAGTGTAGGTCTGTCTGGCATAAACACTGGACAGTGTAGGTCTGTCTGGCATAAACACTCGAGAGTGTAGGTCTGTTTGGCATAAACACTGGACAGTGTAGGTCTGTCTGGTATAAACACTGGAGAGTGTAGGTCTGTCTGGTATAAACACTGGAGAGTGTAGGTCTGTTTGGCATAAACACTCGAGAGTGTAGGTCTGTTTGGCATAAACACTGGACAGTATAGGTCTGTCTGGCATAAACACTGGAGCGTGTAGGTCTGTCTGGTATAAACACTGGAGAGTGTAGGTCTGTCTGGTATAAACACTGGAGAGTGTAGGTCTGTTTGGTATAAACACTGGAGAGTGTAGGCCTGTCTGGTATAAACACTGGAGAGTGTAGATCTGTCTGGTATAAACACTGGAGAGTGTAGGTCTGTCTGGTATAAACACTGGAGAGTGTAGGTCTGTCTAGTATAAAGCACTTGAGAGTGTAGGTCTGTCTGGTATAAACACTGGACAGTGTAGGTCTATCGGGTATAAACACTGGACAGTGTAGGCCTGTCTGGTATAAACACTGGAGAGTGTAGGCCTGTCTGGAATAAACACTGAAGAATGTAGAAAGCTAGACGGGAAAAGAGCACCAGGTAAAGCCAGGAAGAAAATATTAGACAGTTTTGCAGAGTGGACAAGGACAGAAAGGGTAAGATATATATTTGCATCGACAAAAGACAGATTCGTATGGAGGGCCATGATCGCCAACGCCATGGGGCATGGCTTATGATGATGATGATAGAGATGTGCTATGTCTGTGTAGAGACGTCCAGGTGTTTCTAAAATTAGTCTCTCTCTCTCTTTCTCTCTCTCTCTCTCTCTCTCTCTCTCTGTCTCTCTGTCTCTCTCTCTCTCTCTCTCTCTCTCTCTCTCTCTCTCTCTCTCTCTCTCTCTCTCTCCAGCCCCCTTTTTGATCCCACATTCCCTTTCTCTTTGTTGGAGCTTCTTGTATTGTGACGTTGTCTCTTCTCTTTACGTGTTTCAATGAGTCTGTTGGTGGTGGTGGTTTTATTGTTTGGTTAGTTTGGGATGGTTACATTGTAGGTTTCAGTTTTGTTTGTATGTTTGCTTACTTGCTTTTGTGTGGGGGTGGGGAGGGGGTTGGTTTTTGCGTTCGATCATGGACACACCTCAAATGGTACGTCAATATGATGGGTTTGGTTTTCATCAAGTCCTCTTTGTTGTCTCAGCGTTGTGTTCTTTCAGAGTTACCTCACTTGGCTACCACTCGTTTCTTTTATTGATAAACTGAGGACAAAACTGCTCAGGGGGAGTGTAGGCTTGTCTGGTATAAACACTGGACAGTGTAGGCCTGTCTGGCATGGACACTGGAGAGTGTAGGTCTGTCTGGTATAAACACTGGACAATGTAGACCTGTCTGGCATAAACATCGAGAGTGTAGGCCTTTCTGGCATAATCCCTGGAGAGTGTAGGCTTGTCTGGCATGGACACTGGAGAATGTAGGCCTGTCTGGCATGGACACTGGAGAGTGTAGGCTTATCTGGCATGGACACTGGAGAGTGTAGGTCTGTGCTGGGGAGGCATGGGCACTAGAGAGTGTAGGTCTGTCTGGCATGGACACTGGAGAGTGTAGGTCTGTCTGGCATAAACACTGGAGAGTGTAGGCCTGTCTGGTATAAACACTGGACAGTGTAGGCCTGTCTGGTATAAACACTGGACAGTGTAGGCCTATCTGGCATAAACACTGGAGAGTGTAGGCCTGTCTGGCATAATCCCTGGAGAGTGTAGGCCTGTCTGGTATGGACACAGGAGAGTGTAGGCCTGTCTGGTATAAACACTGGACAGTGTAGGCCTGTCTGGCATAATCCCTGGAGAGTGTAAGCCTGTCTGGTATAAACACTGGACAGTGTAGGCTTGTCTGGCATGGGCACTGGAGAGTGTAGACTTGTCTGGTATAAACACTGGACAGTGTAGGCTTGTCTGGCATGGGCACTGAAGAGTGTAGGCATGTCTGGCATGGGCACTGGAGAGTCTAGGCCTGTCTGGCATGGGCACTGGAGAGTGTAGGCCTGTCTGGCATGGACACTGGAGAATGTAGGCCTCTCTGCCATGGGCACTGGAGAGTGTAGGCCTGTCTGGCAAGGGCACTGGAGAGTGTAGACCTGTCTGGTATAAACACTGGACAGTGTAGGCCTGTCTGGCATGGGCACTGGATAGTGTAGGCTTGTCTGGCATGGGCACTGGATAGTGTAGGCCTGTCTGGCATGGGCACTGGATAATGTAGGCCTGTCTGGCATGGGCACTGGAGAGTGTAGGCCTGTCTGGCATGGGCACTGGAGAGTGTAGGTCTGTCTGGCATCGACACTGGAAAGTGTAGGTCTGTCTTGCATTGTACTTCAGAGTGTAGGCCTGTCTGGCATGGGCACTGGAGAGTGTAGGCCTGTCTGGCATGGGCACTGTCTGTGTAGGCTTGTCTGGCATGGGCACTGGATAGTGTAGGCTTGTCTGGCATGGACACTGGAGAGTGTAGGTCTGTCTGGCATGGGCACTGGATAGTGTAGGCCTGTCTGGCATGGGCACTGGAGAGTGTAGGCCTGTCTGGCATGGGCACTGGAGAGTGTAGGCCTCTCTTGCATGGGCACTGTCTGTGTAGGCCTGTCTGGCATAATCCCTGGAGAGTGTAGGCTTGTCTGGCATGGACACTGGAGAGTGTAGGTCTGTCTGGCATGGGCACTGGATAGTGTAGGCCTGTCTGGCATGGGCACTGGAGAGTGTAGGCCTCTCTGGCATTGGCACTGGAGAGTGTTGACATGTCTGGCATGGGCACTGGAGAGTATAGGCCTGTCTGGCATGGGCACTGGAAAGTGTAGACCTGTCTGGCATGGGTTCTGGAGAGTGTATGTCTGTCTGGCATTGGCACTGGAGAGTGTAGATCTGTCCGGCATGGGCACTGGAGAGTGTAGGCCTGTCTGGCATGGACACTGGACAGTGTAGGCCTGTCTGGTATGGACACTGGAGAGTGTAGGTTTGTCTGGCATGGGCACTGGAGAGTGTAGACCTGTCTGGCATGGGCACTGGAGAGTGTAGGCATGTCTGGCATGGGCACTGGAGAGTGTAAGCCTGTCTGACATAAACACTGAAGAGTGTAGGTCTGTCTGGCATAAACACTGGAGAGTGTAGGCCTGTCTGACATAAACACTGGAGAGTGTAGGTCTGTCTGGTATAAAAACTGGAGAGTGTAGGTCTTTCTGGTATGGGCACTGGACAGTGTAGGTCTGTCTGGCATAAACACTGGACAATGTAGGTCTGCATGGCATAAACACTGGAAACTGTAGGTCTCTCTGGCATAAACACTGGACAATGTAGGTCTATATGGCATAAACACTGGACAATGTAGGTCTGTCTGGTATGGGCACTGGACAGTGTAGGTCTGTCTGGCATAAACACTGGACAATGTAGGTCTGTCTGGTATGGGCACTGGACAGTGTAGGTCTGTCTGGCATAAACACTGGACAATGTAGGTCTGTCTGGTATGGGCACTGGACAGTGTAGGTCTGTCTGGCATAAACACTGGACACTGAAGGTCTGCCTGGCATAAACTTTGAAGAATGTACGTTTGTCTGGTATAAACACTGGAGAGTGTAGGCCTGTCTGACATAAACACTGAAGAATGTAGGTTTGTCTGGTACAAACACTGGAGAGTGTAGGTCTGCCTGGTATAAACACTGGAGAGTGTAGGCCTGTCTGGTAAAAACACTGGAGAGTGTAGGTCTGTCTGGTATAAACACTGGAGAGTGAAGGTCTGCCTGGTATATACACTGGACAGTGTAGGCCTGTCTGGTATAAACACTGGAGAGTGTAGGTCTGTCTGGTATAAACACTGGAGAGTGTAGGTCTGTCTGGTATAAACACTGGACAGTGTAGGTCTGTCTGGTATAAACACTGGAGAGTGTAGGTCTGTCTGGCATAACCACTGGACAGTGTAGGTCTGTCTGGCATAAACACTGGAGAGTGTAGGTCTGTCTGGTATAAACACTGGAGAGTGTAGGTCTGTCTGGTATAAACACTGGAGAGTGTAGGTCTGTCTGGCATAAACACTGGACAGTGTAGGTCTGTTTGGCATAAACACTCGAGAGTGTAGGTCTGTCTGGCATAAACACTGGACAGTGTAGGTCTGTCTGGCATAAACACTGGAGAGTGTAGGTCTGTTTGGCATAAACACTGGACAGTGTAGGTCTGTCTGGCATAAACACTCGAGAGTGTAGGTCTGTCTGGTATAAACACTGGACAGTGTAGGTCTGTCTGGCATAAACACTGGAGCGTGTAGGTCTGTCTGGTATAAACACTGGAGAGTGTCGGTCTGTCTGGTATAAACACTGGAGAGTGTATGTCTGTTTGGTATAAACACTGGAGAGTGTAGGCCTGTCTGGTATAAACACTGGAGAGTGTAGGTCTGTCTGGTATAAACACTGGAGAGTGTAGGTCTGTCTGGTATAAACACTGGAGAGTGTAGGTCTGTCTGGTATAAACACTGGAGAGTGTAGGTCTGTCTGATATAAACACTGGAGAGTGTAGGTCTGTCTGGTATAAACACTGGAGAGTGTAGGTCTGTCTAGTATAAACACTTGAAAGTGTAGGTCTGTCTGGTATAAACACTGGACAGTGTAGGTCTATCGGGTATAAACACTGGAGAGTGTAGGCCTGTCTGGTATAAACACTGGAGAGTGTAGGCCTGTCTGGCATGGGCACTGGAGAGTGTAGGCCTGTCTGGCATGGGCACTGGAGAATGTAGGCCTCTCTGCCATGGGCACTGGAGAGTGTAGGCCTGTCTGGCAAGGGCACTGGAGAGTGTAGACCTGTCTGGTATAAACACTGGACAGTGTAGGCCTGTCTGGCATGGGCACTGGATAGTGTAGGCTTGTCTGGCATGGGCACTGGATAGTGTAGGCCTGTCTGGCATGGGCACTGGATAATGTAGGCCTGTCTGGCATGGGCACTGGAGAGTGTAGGCCTGTCTGGCATGGGCACTGGAGAGTGTAGGTCTGTCTGGCATCGACACTGGAAAGTGTAGGTCTGTCTTGCATTGTACTTCAGAGTGTAGGCCTGTCTGGCATGGGCACTGGAGAGTGTAGGCCTGTCTGGCATGGGCACTGTCTGTGTAGGCTTGTCTGGCATGGGCACTGGATAGTGTAGGCTTGTCTGGCATGGACACTGGAGAGTGTAGGTCTGTCTGGCATGGGCACTGGATAGTGTAGGCCTGTCTGGCATGGGCACTGGAGAGTGTAGGCCTGTCTGGCATGGGCACTGGAGAGTGTAGGCCTCTCTTGCATGGGCACTGTCTGTGTAGGCCTGTCTGGCATAATCCCTGGAGAGTGTAGGCTTGTCTGGCATGGACACTGGAGAGTGTAGGTCTGTCTGGCATGGGCACTGGATAGTGTAGGCCTGTCTGGCATGGGCACTGGAGAGTGTAGGCCTCTCTGGCATGGGCACTGGAGAGTGTTGACATGTCTGGCATGGGCACTGGAGAGTATAGGCCTGTCTGGCATGGGCACTGGAAAGTGTAGACCTGTCTGGCATGGGTTCTGGAGAGTGTATGTCTGTCTGGCATTGGCACTGGAGAGTGTAGATCTGTCCGGCATGGGCACTGGAGAGTGTAGGCCTGTCTGGCATGGACACTGGACAGTTTAGGCCTGTCTGGTATGGACACTGGAGAGTGTAGGTTTGTCTGGCATGGGCACTGGAGAGTGTAGACCTGTCTGGCATGGGCATTGGAGAGTGTAGGCCTGTCTGGCATGGGCACTGGAGAGTGTAAGCCTGTCTGACATAAACACTGGAGAGTGTAGGTCTGTCTGGCATAAACACTAGAGAGTGTAGGTCTGTCTGGCATAAACACTGGAGAGCGTAGGCCTGTCTGGCATGGCACTGGAGAGTATAAGCCTGTCTGACATAAACACTGAAGAGTGTAGGTCTGTCTGGCATAAACACTGGACAATGTAGGTCTGCATGGCATAAACACTGGAAACTGTAGGTCTCTCTGGCATAAACACTGGACAATGTAGGTCTATATGGCATAAACACTGGACAATGTAGGTCTGTCTGGTATGGGCACTGGACAGTGTAGGTCTATATGGCAAAAACACTGGACAATGTAGGTCTGTCTGGTATGGGCACTGGACAGTGTAGGTCTGTCTGGCATAAACACTGGACAATGTAGGTCTGTCTGGTATGGGCACTGGACAGTGTAGGTCTGTCTGGCATAAACACTGGACACTGTAGGTCTGCCTGGCATAAACTTTGAAGAATGTCCGTTTGTCTGGTATAAACACTGGAGAGTGTAGGCCTGTCTGACATAAACACTGAAGAATGTAGGTTTGTCTGGTACAAACACTGGAGAGTGTAGGTCTGCCTGGTATAAACACTGGAGAATGTAGGTCTGTCTGGTATAAACACTGGAGAGTGTAGGTCTGCCTGGTATATACACTGGACAGTGTAGGCCTGTCTGGTATAAACACTGGAGAGTGTAGGTCTGTCTGGTATAAACACTGGAGAGTGTAGGTCTGTCTGGTATAAACACTGGAGAGTGTAGGCCTGTCTGACATAAACACTGAAGAATGTAGGTTTGTCTGGTACAAACACTGGAGAGTGTAGGTCTGCCTGGTATAAACACTGGAGAGTGTAGGCCTGTCTGGTATAAACACTGGAGAATGTAGGTCTGGCTGTTATAAACACTGGAGAGTGTAGGCCTGTCTGGCATGGGCACTGGAGAGTGTAAGCCTGTCTGACATAAACATGAAGAGTGTAGGTCTGTCTGGCATAAACACTGGAGAGTGTAGGCCTGTCTGACATAAACACTGGAGAGTGTACGTCTGTCTGGTATAAAAACTGGAGAGTGTAGGTCTTTCTGGTATGGGCACTGGACAATGTAGGTCTGTCTGGCATAAACACTGGACACTGTAGTGTCTGTATGGCATGAACACTGGACACTGTAGGTCTGTCTGGCATAAACACTGGACAATGTAGGTCTGTATGGCATAAACACTGGACAATGTAGGTCTGTCTGGTATGGGCACTGGACAGTGTAGGTCTGTCTGGCATAAACACTGGACAATGTAGGTCTGTCTGGTATGGGCACTGGACAGTGTAGGTCTGTCTGGCATAAACACTGGACAATGTAGGTCTGTCTGGTATGGGCACTGGACAGTGTAGGTCTGTCTGGCATAAACACTGGACACTGTGGGTCTGTATGGCATAAACTTTGAAGAATGTACGTTTTGTCTGGTATAAACACTGGAGAGTGTAGGTCTTCTGGTATGGGCACTGGACAATGTAGGTCTGTCTGGCATAAACACTGGACAATGTAGGTCTGCCTGGTATAAACACTGGAGAGTGTAGGTCTGTCTGGCATAAACATGGACAGTGTAGGTCTCTCTGGCATAAACACTGGACAGTGTAGGTCTGTCTGGCATAAACACTGGAGAATGTAGGCCTGTCTGGCATAAACACTGGAGAGTGTAGGCCTGTCTGACATAAACACTGGAGAGTGTAGGCCTGTCTGTCATAAACACTGAAGAATGTAGGTTTGTCTGGTACAAACACTGGACAGTGTAGGTCTGCCTGGTATAAACACTGGAGAGTGTAGGTCTGTCTGGTATAAACACTGGACAAGTGTAGGTCTGCCTGGTATAAACACTGGAGAATGTAGGTCTGTCTGGCATGGCACTGAAGAGTGTAGGCATGTCTGGCATGGGCACTGGAGAGTGTAGGCCTGTCTGGCCTGGGCACTGGAGAGTGTAGGCCTGTCTGGCATGGGCACTGGATAGTGTAGGCCTGTCTGGCATGGGCACTGGATAGTGTAGCTTGTCTGGCATGGACACTGGAGAGTGTAGGTCTGTCTGGCATGGGCACTGGATAGTGTAGGCCTGTCTGGCATGGGCACTGGAGAGTGTAGGCCTGTCTGGCATGGGCACTGGAGAGTGTAGGTCTGTCTGGCATGGGCACTGAATAGGGTAGGCCTGTCTGGCATGGGCACTGGATAGTGTAGGCCTGTCTGGCATGGGCACTGGATAGTGTAGGTCTGTCTGGCATAAACACTAGAGAGTGTTAGGTCTGTCTGGCATAAACACTGGAGAGCGTAGGCCTGTCTGGCATGGGCACTGGAGAGTGTAAGCCTGTCTGACATAAACACTGGAGAGTGTAGGTCTGTCTGGCATAAACACTGGAGAGTGTAGGCCTGTCTGGCATGGACACTGGAGAGTGTAGGTCTGTCTGGCATGGGCACTGGATAGTGTAGGCCTGTCTGGCATGGGCACTGGAGAGTGTAGGCCTCTCTGGCATGGGCACTGTCTGTGTAGGCCTGTCTGGCATAATCCCTGGAGAGTGTAGGCTTGTCTGGCATGGACACTGGAGAGTGTAGGTCTGTCTGGCATGGGCACTGGATAGTGTAGGCCTGTCTGGCATGGGCACTGGAGAGCATAGGCCTCTCTGGCATGGGCACTGGAGAGTGTAGACATGTCTGGCATGGGCACTGGAGAGTGTAGGCCTGTCTGGCATGGGCACTGGAGAGTGTAGGCCTGTCTGGCATGGACACTGGACAGTGTAGGCCTGTCTGGTATGGACACTGGAGAGTGTAGGTCTGTCTGGCATGGGCACTGGAGAGTGTAGACCTGTCTGGAATGGGCACTGGAGAGTGTAGGCCTGTCTGGCATGGGCACTGGAGAATGTAGGTCTGTCTGGCAAAAACACTGGAGAGTGTAGGTCTGTCTGGCATAAACACTAGAGAGTGTAGGTCTGTCTGGCATAAACACTGGAGAGCGTAGGCCTGTCTGGCATGGGCACTGGAGAGTGTAAGCCTGTGTGACATAAACACTGAAGAGTGTAGGTCTGTCTGGCATAAACACTGGAGAGTGTAGGCCTGTCTGACATAAACACTGGAGAGTGTACGTCTGTCTGGTATAAAAACTGGAGAGTGTAGGTCTTTCTGGTATGGGCACTGGACAATGTAGGTCTGTCTGGCATAAACACTGGACACTGTAGGTCTGTATGGCATAAACACTGGACACTGTAGGTCTGTCTGGCATAAACACTGGACAATGTAGGTCTATATAGCATAAATACTGGACAATGTAGGTCTGTCTGGTATGGGCACTGGACAGTGTAGGTCTGTCTGGCATAAACACTGGACAATGTAGGTCTGTCTAGTATGGCACTGGACAGTGTAGGTCTGTCTGGCATAAACACTGGACAATGTAGGTCTGTCTGGTATGGGCACTGGACAGTGTAGGTCTGTCTGGCATAAACACTGGACACTGTAGGTCTGCCTGGCATAAACTTTGAAGAATGTACGTTTGTCTGGTATAAACACTGGAGAGTGTAGGCCTGTCTGACATAAACACTGAAGAATGTAGGTTTGTCTGGTACAAACACTGGAGAGTGTAGGTCTGCCTGGCATAAACACTGGAGAGTGTAGGCCTGTCTGGTATAAACACTGGAGAGTGTAGGTCTGGCTGGTATAAACACTGGAGAGTGTAGGTCTGCCTGGTATATACACTGGACAGTGTAGGCCTGTCTGTATAAACACTGGAGAGTGTAGGCCTGTCTGGTATGGACACAGGAGAGTGTAGGTCTGCCTGGTATAAACACTGGAGAATGTAGGTCTGTCTGGCATCGACACTAGAAAGTGTAGGTCTGTCTGGCATGGGCACTGGAGAGTGTAGGCCTGTCTGGCATGGGCACTGGAGAGTGTAGGCCTGTCTGGCATTCGCACTGGATAGTGTAGGCCTGTCTGGCATGGGCACTGGATAGTGTAGGCTTGTCTGGCCTGGACACTGGAGAGTGTAGGTCTGTCTGGCATGGGCACTGGATAGTGTAGGCCTGTCTGACATGGGCACTGGAGAGTGTAGGCCTGTCTGGCATGGGCACTGGAGAGTGTAGGTCTGTCTGGCATGGGCACTGTATAGGTAGGCCTGTCTGGCATGGGCACTGGATAGTGTAGGCCTGTCTGGCATGGGCACTGGATAGTGTAGGTCTGTCTGGCATAAACACTAGAGAGTGTAGGTCTGTCTGGCATAAACACTGGAGAGCGTAGGCCTGTCTGGCATGGGCACTGGAGAGTGTAAGCCTGTCTGACATAAACACTGGAGAGTGTAGGTCTGTCTGGCATAAACATTGGAGAGTGTAGGCCTTTCTGGCATGGACACTGGAGAGTGTAGTCTGTCTGGCATGGGCACTGGAGAGTGTAGGCCTGTCTGGCATGGGCACTGGAGAGTGTAGGCCTCTCTGGCATGGGCACTGTCTGTGTAGGCCTGTCTGGCATAATCCCTGGAGAGTGTAGGCTTGTCTGTCATGGACACTGGAGAGTGTAGGTCTGTCTGGCATGGGCACTGGATAGTGTAGGCCTGTCTGGCATGGGCACTGGAGAGTGTAGGCCTCTCTGGCATGGGCACTGGAGAGTGTAGACATGTCTGGCATGGGCACTGGAGAGTGTAGGCCTGTCTGGCATGGGCACTGGAGAGTGTAGACCTGTCTGGCATGGGTACTGGATAATGTAGGTCTGTCTGGCATGGGCACTGGAGAGTGTAGACCTGTCTGGCATGGGCACTGGAGAGTGTAGGCCTGTCTGGCATGGACACTGGACAGTGTAGGCCTATCTGGTATGGACACTGGAGAGTGTAGGTCTCTCTGGCATGGGCACTGGAGAGTGTAGACCTGTCTGGAATGGGCCCTGGAGAGTGTAGGCCTGTCTGGCATGGGCACTGGAGAATGTAGATCTGTCTGGCATAAACACTGGAGAGTGTAGGTCTGTCTGGCATAAACACTAGAGAGTGTAGGTCTGTCTGGCATAAACACTGGAGAGCGTAGGCCTGTCTGGCATGGCACTGGAGAGTATAAGCCTGTCTGACATAAACACTGAAGAGTGTAGGTCTGTCTGGCATAAACACTGGAGAGTGTAAGCCTGTCTGACATAAACACTGGAGGAGTGTAGGTGCTTTTCTGGTATAAAAACTGGAGAAGTAGGTCTTTCTGGTATTGGCACTGGACACTGTAGGTCTGTCTGGCATAAACACTGGACAATGTAGGTCTATATGGCATAAACACTGGACAATGTAGGTCTGTCTGGTATGGGCACTGGACAGTGTAGGTCTGTCTGGCATAAACACTGGACAATGTAGGTCTGTCTGGTATGGGCACTGGACAGTGTAGGTCTGTCTGGCATAATCACTGGACAATGTAGGTCTGTCTGGTATGGGCACTGGACAGTGTAGGTCTGTCTGGCATAAACACTGGACACTGTAGGTCTGCCTGGCATAAACTTTGAAGAATGTACGTTTGTCTGGTATAAACACTGGAGAGTGTAGGCCTGTCTGACATAAACACTGAAGAATGTAGGTTTGTCTGGTACAAACACTGGAGAGTGTAGGTCTGCCTGGTATAAACACTGGAGAGTGTAGGTCTGCTGGTATAAACACTGGAGAGTGTAGGTCTGCTGGTATAACACTGGAGAGTGTAGGTCTGTCTGGTATATAACACTGGAGAGTGTAGGTCTGTCTGGTATAAACACTGGAGAGTGTAGGTCTGTCTGGCATAAACACTGGACAGTGTAGGTCTGTTGGCATAAACACTGGACAGTGTAGGTCTGTTGGCATAAACACTGGAGAGTGTAGGTCTGTCTGGTATAAACACTGGAGAGTGTAGGTCTGCCTGGTATAAACACTGAAGAGTGTAGGTCTGCCTGGTATAAACACTGGAGAGTGTAGGTCTGCCTGGTATAAACACTGGAGAGTGTAGGTCTGCTGGTATTAACACTGGAGAGTGTAGGTTTGTCTGGCATAAACACTGGAGAGTGTAGGTCTGTCTGGTATAAACACTGGAGAGTGTAGGTCTGTCTGGCATAAACACTGGACAGTGTAGGTCTGTTTGGCATAAACACTGGACAGTGTAGGTCTGTCTGGCATAAACACTGGAGAGTGTAGGTCTGTCTGGTATAAACACTGGAGAGTGTAGGTCTGCCTGGTATAAAC
>CM060305.1:41231319-41236319 GCA_030674185.1 Monoplex corrugatus | reverse complement strand
CTGTCTCTCTGCCTCTCTCTCTCTCTTTCTCTCCCTCCCTATTTGTTTTGTTTGTTTTTTTTTAGTTTTTACTGCTGTTTCTTTCTTTTTCTTATTTTCTCTCACTCACTCAGCTCAGCTAAACTGGGATGTGTTTACTCGCTTTCGTCGAATGTACATGTAGACTTCAAGTATATATATATATATACAAACTTGTGTTTCATACATCAAGTCGTAGATGTTTCAGGGAAAAACAGATGAGAGCGAACATGACAAAAAACTGGAAGCCCTTCTCGTCCGCTCCTCTTCAGAACTCGTTACGATTGAACAAACACTCGTGTGCACAAGTACACACACACGCACAAGTACACACACACACACACACACACACACACACACACACACACACACACACAACACACACACACACGCACACACACAAACACACACACACACAGCACACACACAAACACACACACAAACACACACTCAGGCATACATATACACACATGCACACACGCGCGCACATACACACACAATCACATTAACATACGCGCATGCACACCGCACACACACGCACACACACACTGCCTCAAATCACAGCTGTCTCACAAACACACACATACTACACACCACACACACACACACACACACACCACTACATACATACATAATACATACATACATACACACACAAACATACATACATACATACACACACAACATACATACATACATACAACACACACACACTGAGACACACACACAGAACACTCACACACACATACACACACACACACATACACACACACACACAATACACACACACATACACACAACACAACACAGTCGCACATAACACAACACCAACACACACAACACACACACACACACACACACACACACACGCACGCACAGACACCACCACAACACACACACACACACACACACACACACACACACACACACACACACACACACACACACACACACACCACGCACGCACACACACACACCACACACTACTTCTGTTCGCACCTGTTCACTTACATGCCCTTCAAGTCCTCTGCCAGAGATGTGGAGTTGTGAATTACAGAAAACATGGCTCTTGAATTGCAAACAGCACCTGTCGCTCAGTCTGCCTTGAACTCTGATGTATTAGCTTGGAGTCGTCATCTCTTTCTGTGCTGATGTTAAGAAACGGTTGTCTGTTGTTTTTTTGTTGTTGTAGTATTTTCTAGCACCGTTGTTCTGCTGTCTGTCTGTCTGTCTGCTGTTTGTCTGTCTGTCTGATTGTACTGTCTGTCTTTCTGTCTCTTCTGTTGTGACTGTCTGTGTTCTTCTGTCTGTCTACTTCTTGTTCTTCTGTCTGTCTCTATCTTTGTCTCTGTCTCTGTCTACTGATCTCTGTCTCTGTCTCTGTCTCTCTCTCTCTCTGCTGTCTGACTGTCTCAATCTCTCCTCTCTGTCTCTGTCTCTCCCTCTCTGTCTCTCTCTGGTTGTCTGTCTGTCTGTCCATGTCCCTCTGTCTCTGTCTCTCTTTCTGTCTCTCTTTCTTGTCTTCTGTTCTGTCTCTGTTCTCTTCTCTGTCTCTCTTTCTTCTCTCTCTCTCTGTCTCTGTCTCTGTCTCTTCTGTCTCTTTTCTCTCTCTCTCTCCCCTCTCTCTCTCTCTCGATATCGCTCTCTCTCTCCTCCCAAGATGTGTTAGTCAAACGTAAATATGTTTGGTGCGTGTGATAGAATAGTGCCTTCCAATTAGATTTTATTTATTTAAAGTTTCCCTAATCCTGAATATTTTAAAGGTAACTTGTTTTTTTTGTTGTCATTTACATGGCATAAAAGAAAATCCATCAATATGTCTTAACCATCCTATGTTCATCCATTGTTCTAATCCTCACCCACTCACCACCCCACCCACCCACCCCCCAAACCATTTTTTTAGTCTTCTTATATTCGCTTTTTTTTCAAAATCCATTACATTCTTAGATGTTATTGGCAGAGTCTTTTTCCCCTTGTTTTTGTAGATCTACACCGACGTATAAAAGTTTCAGACTTGGACCAGTATTTTGAGTAGACATGACTTCTAAAGAAAATCTTGGGAAAGAGAGATTTGGTGGTGTGGTTTTTTTTGTTTGTTTTGTTTTATTTTGTTTGTTTTCAGAGTACATGACATATTGTTAGAATGGCTCAGCCATCCTAGGTGTCTTTATTCATGATCTACTACTACAGGCCATACAGTGTAACGAGCATGTTGTAACATGGACTGTTCGCTCTATACAAATTAAATCATGATCTATTTTTTTTTCTTATTTCATATCAGACTCATTTTCTACAGCGCTACGAAACATCATATATTGGTTGTTGTATTGTTTTTTGTTTTTGGTGTGTGTGTGTGTGTGTGTGTGTGTGTGTGTGTGTGTGTGTGTGTGTGTGTGTGTGTGTGTGTGTGTGTGTGTGTGTGTGTGTGTGTGTGTGTTTGTGTGTGTGTGTGTGTGTGTGTCCTAGATCTTGGGCATGTATTTGTTGTTGTTTTTTTGTGTGTGGTTGTCCTTGACAAGAGTCAGTTTGCCAATAATTTACACCTGTCTTGTTGTGCTTAATGCACATTCTCATTTATTTCTGTGGTTTGTTTTTCTCTGTGTATGTGTTGGGGGGACGGTGTTTTTTTGTTGTTTTTTTCTTTTGAGAAAATGTATTGCATAAAAACGAGAAAAAGGCGCTACTTTACATTTATAAAAAAAACAAAAAAAAACAAGAGTCGATCGCGAACAACAGTTCCAGCCCCACCAGCACCACAAAAAGTTGTGGTGGTATAGAGAGAGAAGGCAAGATACCTAGTTCTTCCAAGATTCTAACCTCATTCACCTTCTGACTGTTTCAGATACAGATACCTTACCGACATCCCGCTACAGCATCACTCAGTTCTTTGATGTTGTACCAGATATTTTGGGATGCACCATCCCTTCGGCCAGAGTTCAAAGGAGAATGGAGACCCACTTGAAGAGGAGCCCAACGTTCATAGAGATTTGGAATATGTTCAAGACGAAATCACGATATACATGTACATGTTTACGTTCTATTGAGTCTGCGTCTGTATTCCACTGAGTCTGACTTTCAGTGTGTCTGTGGGTTTTGTAGTCAAGCTTGTGTATGTTCCGTCACCTGAATGTTCTACTTTCTCTAGATTTCACCATCTGTTTCATTTATTTATTTATTTATTTATTTATTTATTTATTTATTTATTTATTTATTTATTTATTTATTTATTTATTTATTTGTTCATTTATTTATTTATATAACTATCTATATATCGTACAATTATTTCTTTGTATATTTCTTTGTTGGTTGGTTGGTTTATTTCTAAAGCATTCCGATTTTTCTCAGATGCGTGTATACACGTTATTTTGCCCACAGTATGCAGGCGATACTTTGCTGCACAGTCTGCATAAGCCGTCTTTGTTGGGCGTGCATGCTGGATATGTTTATGTCTGTGTGTTCTGCCTTGTTTATTGTCCACCACACGTGTGTTCCACTTTATGGTCCCAAACTTTATGTACCACCTTGCTTATGTTCCACCATCTGTACATTCCACCTTGTCTATGTTCCATCATCTGTATATTCCACCTTGTTTATGTTCCACCATCTGTACATTCCACCTTGTCTATTTTCCACCATCTGTACATTCCACCTTGTCTATTTTCCACCATCTGTACATTCCACCTTGCTTATGTTCCACCATCTGTGCATTCCACCTTGCTTATGTTTGACCATCTGTACATTCCACCTTGTCTATGTTCCATCATCTGTACATTCCACCTTGTCTATGCTCCACCATCTGTATATTCCACCTTGCTTATGTTCCACCATCTGTATATTCCACCTTGTCTATGTTCCACCATCTGTACATTCCACCTTGCTTATGTTCCACCATCTGTACATTCCACCTTGTCTATGTTCCACCATTTGTACATTCCTCCTTGCTTATGTTCCACCATCTATATCTGTACATTCCAGCTTGTCTATGTTCCACCATCTGTACATTCCACCTTGTCTATGTTCCACCATGTATATCTGTACATTCCACCTTGTCTATGTTTCACCATCTGTACATTCCACCTTGCTTATGTTTGACCATCTGTACATTCCACCTTGTCTATGTTCCATCATCTGTACATTCCACCTTGTCTATGTTCCACCATCTGTACATTCCACCTTGTCTATGTTCCACCATCTGTACATTCCACCTTGTCTATGTTCCACCATCTGTACATTCCACCTTGTCTATGTTCCACCATCTGTACATTCCACCTTGTCTATGTTCCACCATCTGTACATTCCACCTTGTCTATTTTCCATCATCTGTACATTCCACCTTGTCTATGTTCCACCATCTGTACATTCCACCTTGTCTATGTTCCACCATCTGTACATTCCACCTTGTCTATGTTCCACCATCTGTACATTCCACCTTGTCTATGTTCACCATCTGTACATTCCACCTTGTCTATGTTCCACCATCTGTACATTCCACCTTGTCTATGTTCCACCATCTGTACATTCCACCTTGTCTATGTTCCACCATCTGTACATTCCACCTTGTCTATTTTCCATCATCTGTACATTCCACCTTGTCTATGTTCCACCATCTGTACATTCCACCTTGTCTATGTTCCACCATCTGTACATTCCACCTTGTCTATTTTCCATCATCTGTACATTCCACCTTGTCTATGTTCCACCATCTGTACATTCCACCTTGTCTATGTTCCACCATCTGTACATTCCACCTTGTCTATGTTCCACCATCTGTACATTCCACCTTGTCTATGTTCCACCATCTGTACATTCCACCTTGTCTATGTTCCACCATCTGTACATTATCCACCTTGTCTATGTTCCATCATCTGTACATTCCACCTTGTCTATGTTCCACCATCTGTACATTCCACCTTGTCTATTTTCCAGCATCTGTACAATCCACCTTGTCTATTTTCCAGCATCTGTACATTCCACCTTGTCTA
>CM060305.1:41223819-41226319 GCA_030674185.1 Monoplex corrugatus | reverse complement strand
TGTTTGTGCAGGTCGTGCCAGCAACAGGGCAAGCAGATGACTGATATTTGGTCACTGTTTTGACATCTCTTGTGTACATCAGTTAGAAGAGCTTTTCTTTGGCCTTCCACTTCTTAACAAGGGTGAATCTTCTGGTGGCTTTCTGCTCCAGATCCCTGAGAGTGGAATTCAAGTCGGTCGCTTCTCCAGCTCTGTCATCAAGATTGGTAGACGTATTTTTTTCTCTTGCCCACTCCATTTCGGCAATGGTAAGTCTGTGAACTTTTATTTTGTACTAGAGAGAATGAAGCTGATGTGTACATGTACAGTCTTGGCAACATTAATTCTGACTCCAGAATGAGCGGTATATTGAAACAACTGTGTGCTGTATGTGTGTGAGGGGCTGTTTAGGGCCGTAGTGTCAGCTGTGGACGGTTGTGGGAGTCAGGTGTGCCACTAGTGATACAGTGTATGGCCCCTGACAGCTTTAATGTCATGCATAAAAGCCTGATGACTTGGCTCACACCTGAGCGGCCCACTTTTCACAGCTCTTCGGCCGCACATGAGCAAGCCGTTACAGTTTTTAATGTTTGCCTTAGATTGGATTTGACTCCCCGAACTCGATTCTGTTTTCTTTAGTATTTGTGTACGTATATCTGTACTATGTACACACACAGCTCACACAGTATGCATGCACGCATATCGTTACGCGAACATGGTCATAAGCATGCACCACAGGGAGAGACAAAGACTAAAAAGTATCTATCCCCAATGAGATAACAGTAGTTTGCGAATTTGAAGCTCAAGAGGGATTCATCACACGCTAACAATTCCATACGCGCTCCACTCCAATCTACCAGCAGTTATATGGCAGACTCCTTGAGCCTACACACAACCTTATGCGCGGCAAGATCTTGAAATGGGGAAGGGAGCAAGACCTATGAAAAACTGACGCCATCACAGTGATTGGAGCATTAAGATGGGCAACAAACAAGCCAACTTCTATTTCGTAGAGTGTAATTGAACTCAACACATGAGATCTTGGGGCTAAGCTTCCATCAGAAAACCCATCCAGCCCGCGTAATTAACAATCACATGAAGGAACCGGTAGGTATAACGTGCTTTTTGATTAGCATGAATCGCATCCTCTGGTTTGCTGGATCTAATGCGCATTACGTAAAGGGTGAGAAAGAAAAGGAAAGACAGCATTCGTCGGTTGTTTCTGGAAGTTGATTTAACTATTGTGATTACGTTTCATTGTTTGCCAGTCGGTCAGGTTTTGTGTTTGCTTAGGCCCGTCTGTCGTCGTTATTCTGTCCATGTTTCCAGGTTGAGTTTGGGGATTGTTCAAGAGGCATTCCTCACACTCGTAAACAAATTGATATGCGTTCCACTTACATGTGCCAGTAATTGTTTGGCAGGTTGCTTGAGCTTGGTAAGGTCTTCAAACGGTGAGTGGACAGGACCTGTAAAACTGTGACACCAACACAAAGATTGGAGCATTAAAATGACCAGCAAAACGACCAGTTTTTGTGTGGCAGGCTGGAACTGAACTCAAGGCATCAGATCTCTTGAGTCCATGGGTCCATCAAGAAAGCCTAAGCCTGCTAAAATTGTGGCCCATCTGAGATCCCAGCGTTATGAGATGGTGCTGGTTGGGATAAGCGACTATAGCCCTAGCTGAGTACACTGAAGCCATCATAGGTAGATTTCCCATTCCAGCTGTCAATTACAGCACAGACCAGGAACAGTGGTTTTTCAAGTTGTTAAATGATCTTTTTTCTTCTTCTCTTTCTTGTTCTTGTTCTTGTTCTTGTTCTTGTTCTTGTTCTTGTTCTTGTTCTTGTTCTTCTTGTTCTTCTTCTTCTTCCTTTCCTCCTCCTCCTCCTCGTCTTTTTCTTTTTCTTCGTCTTCTTCTTCCTCCTCTTCCTCCTCTTCCTTCTCCTCCTCCTCTTCCTCCTTCTCCTCTTCCATCTTCTTCTTTGTCATGGACGAACATACGCACATTCCAATCTGAAATTTCTTCTGTTTCAGTCGATTTTGGCTAAAGGTGCATGGAAGATCTAAGGTTAGTGATGTTTTTATGGGTCAGGCGTGCTGTGTTGCACAGTATGTAGGCAGGTTGTTCGTTTGAACGGACAAGACACATAAGACTTCATTAGCTTCATGTGGTGTCGCGGATGTCACCTATATTTCGCCGTTTGCGTGTTTCATGGTTTCCAGGTGTCGCAAGTCATGTGTTGTTTGAGCTAGGTTTAAAGGTCTGCAATTCTGCTGGCCATACTGTATCGTGACTTGTTCAGAAGTCCTCTTGTTGATTAGTTGAGCCACGAGAGTTATTTGGTTAGCTGGGCTAGAGCAAAACATGAAATCCCCTCATGCAAAGTAACAGCAAATGGCACAATCTTGACACGGGTTAATAAGTTCAAATACCCGGGAACGGTCTTTTTATCAGACGGCAGATACACATCGGAAATAGCTGGCAGAATTGGCCAAGCCAAAACAGCATTCAAGAAAATGA
>CM060305.1:41208819-41213819 GCA_030674185.1 Monoplex corrugatus | reverse complement strand
GAAAATATTTATTTGCCATGAAAACCCAATACAATGCTATAAGACCTAATATGATGATGGAATGGTGGCCTAGCGGATAAAGCACTTTTCTGGGAAGTGAAAGAAGCCAGTAGTTTTGGGTTCCAGTCACGGTTGGATGGGGACTTTTTCTCTCACTCTTTAAGACTGTAAGTGGAAGCATGGGTGACAGTTTTTTCAGAAGAGTCTATAGACCAGGGTCTCGTGTGCAGCATAGCACTAAGAAAACTGAAGAAGCCGTGGTAGGAGAGAGGATGACCATGGCAAACTTCTATAGAAGATCCGCTCTGATATATAAGAACGATTTTTGATAGATGTGTGTACAAAAAAATTGGTGGCGCTGCATTATGATGATGTGTTTTGACTGTGGACATGATCCCACATTTCATGAGCAAAACAATTTCTGTTGTGACAAAAACAATCCACACTCTGTATTTGTTCAATCTGTGTTTGTTTCCTTTGTGTGTGTGGTATGTGCGTGTGTGTGTGTGTGTGTGGTATGCGTGTGTGTGTGTGTATGTGTGTGTGTGTGTATGTGTGTTTGTGTGTGTTTGTGTGTGTGTATGTGTGTTTGTGTGTGTATGTGTGTGTGTGTGTGTGTGTATGTGTGTGTGTGTGTGTGTGTGTGTGTGTGTGTGTGTGTGTGTGTGTGTGTGTGTGTGTATGTGTGTGTGTGTGTGTGTGTGTTTTCCTGTTGGACATCTCTAAGGTTGAAACGCTTTAGGTTGCAGGAGTTACATTTTTTGGTTTATTTATTTATTTTCTTATTCTTTGTTATTTATTTTACTGTCCGTCTTGTGTGCCGTTCCTGTGTCACAACGCCCACACCACTCATTTCAGCACTACTCAACACATCTCCAAACTCTCATAAACTAGTGTCACCATAAGTGTAGGCATGAAGGGCCACATGATCTTAGACAATTTTTCACAATGCTGTGATAGTGAGAATGAGGATGATAGTTATGACACTTTGAGGATTGAAACTTTGTGACAGACCTATACTTTCTTCATAATGTATCAACCAGATCCAAGAAAAACAGACATTTGCAGAGTTAGACGATGTGAGCAACACCCTCGAACACGCATCTATAAAGTGAATAAAATTGAACTGTGTGTAGTCCCGTTCTTCCTAGGGAGCCCATAACACGCTCAAGTTTGAGTAGGGGCCGGTTTGGGGCCGAAAAATCGCACTGCAAGTTTAGAGGTTCGAACCTACGACTTTCCGATAAGTAGTCTGTTGAGCTTACTACCTTGCCATGTTGACTATGCGTTATATTCTTGTGTTTATTCTTTATCTGTCTTGCTACTATTGGAAATTCTTAATCTTACTCGCAGTCATTCCTTATTTGAAATGTATACCATACTGGCAAATTCTTGACAGTGATTGTTGTAACATGTAAGCCACCATCCCTCAAGCCATTGATAAACTGTTCAAACAAGGCAGTAGCTTTTGTTCTTGTCTCTGTCAATAACTTGACAGGTGCTTGTAGTTTCTCTGTTATGAAACCACAGGAATGTTTGAGTGAGACTCGTGCATTTCGGTTCTGTATCGGTGTTCTCTGACAGATGAGTGCATGGTGGCGGGCTGTGGCGACGCTGCTATCTGCAAACCTCTTGGTAGAGAAAGTCAGTTTGATTTAAGGCCTCTTAAGCTTTTGCAAAGGAGCAGCGGTGCTTGATGTAACGTCTCGTCTTCACCGTATGTAAACGAATGGCTCAGATTTGTACCAAAGAACGCGTGAACCGATGATACCGTAGTATGTATGTAGTTCAATGTCAGTGACGAAATGTGCAAAGCGTGTGTATGTCTGTGTGTCTGTGTGTGTGTGTGTCTGCGTGTGTGTGTGGTGTGTGCGTGTGTGTATGCGCGCACGTATGTGTGTTCGTGTGCGTGTGTGTATGTATGGGTGTATTATGTGTATGTGCATGTGCATGCGTGTATGTGCATGCAGGTATGTTTGTGTGAGTGTGTGTCTGTGTGAGTATGTGTATGTGATTGCCTGTGCGTGTGTACCCATGTGTGCATGTGTATGTGTGTGCGTGTCAATGTGTGTGTGTATGCGCGCTTGTGTGTGTGTGTGTGTGTGTGTGTGTGTGTGTGTGTGTGTGTGTGTGTGTGTGTGTGTGTGTAAGTGTGTGTGTGTGTGTGAAAGAGAGACAGACAGCTACAGACACACAGAGACAGAGACAGACAGAGAGAACAAAGAGACCCTGTACGTGTATATGTAAGCTTATTGTGAGACTGGCAAAAACGTATGCGTAATGGATCGTGATTTTTTTTTTTCATATGTCTCATAAAGAACCTGTCTTCTTAGGAAGAGAAGACCTATAATATCCAGTTAAGAGTCAGGTCATATCAATCATTCTATTGTTCAAAGTTTTGTTGATTTGAAAATCACCCATTCGTATTCACACATTTCGATTTCCTTTATGACCAACTCCTGTGACTTGCATTTACTATAGTTCATTCTTTACAACACTGGCGATTCATTCATGATTTTTTTCTTCTGTCTGTGGTTCACTGTCAACTAGTTAGTTTGCACTGATCTTCCTTACAAGACAGACTTAAGGCTCAGCCATATTGAACAGCTCCTAGTAAGTGTACATATACACTTAGATTGTTCAATGCTCTTGCCTGTATAAACACACACATACGCAGAGGCGCACAGACACACACACACACACATACACATATACGCAGAGGCGCACACACACAGACAGACACACACACACAGAGGCACAGACACAGACACACACACACGCAAAGGCACACACACAAACACACACACACACACACACAGGCACACGCACAGAGGAACATGCACACGCACGCACACACACACATCAACACAATCGCTAATATTAGCTCCTCACATTGATTAGCTTCTCACCTTTATCTCTATAAATACAAACAAAGTAGCCAGAACACTCTTGTCTTCAACGTAAGTTCCCATTCCAGTCTTCATGACCAACGATCAGCAAAACGTTATATAAAATCATCAAAAGAGGCAACGAAAATAGTGAATGGAATTCGGCCAGTCCTAGAAATGAAAGCAACACGTTTGGCAACTAGCAAAAAAACATTTTCCCCCTTCATCTATCCGCTCCTTCCCATCCCACCCTCCATCCCTCCTTCTTCATCAACAAGCAGAGAGAGGTGTCTGCGTCAGACAGTCATCGCACCTTGAACCTTTCTGCAAACAACGAAGAGACATCGGAGACGGCGTGTTCCTGCTGCTTGACATTGTCTGTGTAGCATGAAACAGGTGGCAATCATCCCCTTGCGATCCGAAATACCATTCCATTCACTGTAGGTGTGAAGATCTGTAGATATTCTGGTCCTTTCTGTGTCTCTCCAAAGCATTTGTTCTGAGATAAATGTTAGGATCTGAATGATCCTCAAAAAATAATAAAGTACCTGTCACCTGTCTGCATCTGTGGAGATGCCAGGAGCTCTTTCGGTATGAATAATATCCCATCTTCCGGAAATTCAGTGCTAGAAATTTCCTCTTTTCTGTCACCATCTTTATTTCTGCCTGGTTCCTGTGCTTTCTATCATTCCTTCCTTTCATTTTCTGCCTTGCTGGTCCATTCACCCGTATATGTTCAATAAAGTCTTATGCGCTTTCTCTTAGGATCGATAATTGGGCACATATATTAAGTGTATTTCTGGCTCAAGGGAAATGTTATTCGTAGAAGCAATTTTAGATAATTAAGACCCGTTTCTATATATCTTTCAGTGCCCTTAGTTATGTTTAAATTTGTATTCAGGTTTGTCTCTGAATCTGTGTGATAAATTGGACGGAGTGGTCAACGCCAGGGGCACCTCCTTAGATTATGTGCGCAAATGCATTGATATGTATACTTAGTTTTCTGTTCTTTCTTTTTTCCTGTTTAAGTATTGTGTGTGTTTTGAAAAGGCTAAAGCCCTGACATGGCCCTGTGCAGTCAGCTAGGCTTTAAACAGAAATAACATCAATAACCTACCTGCATGATAGAGTTCGATGGTAGCCACCACAGCAGACGCCGCAACAACTCTCATCCATTAACTCTGGTCTCAACAATAAAAGACATAAAAGAAAGGCTGTGGTATCAGTGCTTTGCTCCTGCTCTTCATGCTTTTGGCGTAATGGAAAGCAAGTAAATACATTTCATCAGTTATTTCATTATGCTTTCAAGGAATAAAAATGTCTTTAAATCAATGACACTCATCTCTGAATTTCTGAAATTAATGTAGTTTGTCAGATGTCATGAAAGACTCAAGAAATCAGAAAAGCAGAATTTTTTATGCAATTAGGTACACTGAAATGACAGCAGGATTATAAACATTGGTTTTTTATTATATGTAGCAAATAAAGCGTTTGCTAGTTTTATTCACCACTGTCTGTTTTTAAAATAAAAAGAGAAAGTTGTCTCATATCCATGAGGTTGTCAAGGTATGAGGTGGCATATTCATCTCAGATTTTCAGGGGTGGTGGTGAGGGGTCAGCACGATGAAGGTGATGGTACCCCTCTCCTCTGTCTTGCTATCTGTACATTTTCCAACCCGGAAATTTCACAAGTGGATAGACTGAAGATTGCACATACAAAGTAAGTGCTTCTAGAGCCAGATTCGAACCTGTTCAGTTAAACTAGAAAGTGGAAGCTCCATCTGTATACAAATTAGGCCTTAACAAGACACAGAACGGCAACTAGATTAAAAAGAACAAGGAAACTCAAGCAAATTCTGTTTTAATTTTTCTCTGATAATATCTTTATCTTTTATAAGTCTACTATGTTTATTCTTTTTAATTAAAATCATTCGCTCGTATGCCTGTGTTTTAGTTGGAAATTCTAATGAGACCTGTAATTGCTTAAAAAAAGCAAGCAAGTAAAATATTTGATCAATAGTTAACAAAATTATTATAAATGTCATTCATTACGAAAGTCTTGGAGAAGAAATGTTTAGGTGTAATTATATATAATAATGTGATAGCAAAACG
>CM060305.1:41183819-41198819 GCA_030674185.1 Monoplex corrugatus | reverse complement strand
CACAAATAAAGACAATGATTGCTGAACATTATTACAATATCACTGACAAAACTGAACAAGATTTCTGTACAATGGATCGAGCACAACTCATATACATACGTCATATCTACTAGTCTGGTGTGTGCTTGTAAACAATTAATGTCATTAAATTTATACAGTTTTAGATTTTTGTTGCTGTTTGTTTGTTGCTTTTTTTCTGTTTCTTTGGTTTTTTTTATAATTTATTTGTATTCGTTTTCAGCTAAATTTAATGATAAACGTATCAGCAAAGCCAGATCATTTGTATCAGACATAAGAAAAATGTATGAAACGAATGATTAATTTAATCTGTCCTATCTTTGGTCAGTATTGACAGAATGATGACATGGAGAAAACAAGCTGATATCACTCCACTACACTACACTCTGTCTTCTTCGTTCGAAGTGGATCACAAGCGTCTTTTTCCTTTGAGCTGTTTAGTTCTTCTGATAAGCTATAGACTCAAGATTTGATATTTGAGTTCAGTCCCAGCCTAGCCCCCGACAGTAAAAACTGGCCACTTCACAGTCATTTGAATATTTCCATCATTCTTGTGGTGTTACTTTAGTAATTTTATAGGCCACCCTCCCCTCTTCCCATTTCAAGACCTTGCCAGCACACAGCAATTCATGCAAACTCCGGGAGTGTGACAGATGATTGCTGGTAAGTTTTGGAAGAGCGCATATGGAACTTGTAAGATGGGATAAATTCCGCTCGAGCAAACTCCAAACCCATCTACTCACGACAGTCTTCTTTTATCTCTTCCTCACCTGTGTGTTGCCAGGTGCCGCATTGCCTGCTCCTGTTTGTTTTCCCTGGTGGCAGCCATGACAGAACGGATAAAGGGGTGTCTGCCTTTGTCTATACTGAGGGTGTGGTTCAGTTATCTCCATCTTTTCTTCTTTACCTGTTGACAACAGTGCCGAAGCTCGATCGTATGGCCACCCTTTCACTGGAGATGTGTTGTTCCCATCTAATTTTCAAGACCTGTTGTAGATATTTTCTTTCCAACTCACACAGCGACTGTTGTCTTCTTCTTCAAAGTTTCCAAATTATATAGTAGGACTGATCAGACATTCTGCTTATCGATCTTTAGCTCGGTATTCACGTGGATCACGGAAGACTTTGCTGAGACTGTTGAATGCCTGGCCTGCCATTGTAGTTCCTGAGACTTCTTTCCCGATGGAAGTGTTTGCAAAGATGATGATGAAAGTTTTATGCTTCTAGTTCCTCTCCTCTTATTGTGGTCTTCTTAATACTTGTCACCTTCAGTTTCTCCATCTAGGTTGTTTTCCTTTACTGACCATTAGTTATGTTAGTTATTCATTCACAGCTGGATACACGGGATATTACAAAAAAAAAGTTCTTATATTGCTAGAAGTTTCATGTCCATAAAATAGATCGAATAAACTTGATATATTTGCTGTACCTCTATATCCCTTCAAGTAGTGTGCGCTTACTTTTGTGCGTCTGGTCTGAGTGCATATGCGTGTACATGTGCGTGTGTGCGTGAATTCATGCGTGCATGCTTGTACGCATATGTGTGTGTGCCAGGATGCAACGCTGCGTCTGTGCTCTCGCGCAAATTGCCCAGGGCCTGGATGGAAACAATACGTTTTTTATCTTAATAAGGTGGCAGCATGAAAACAGAAAAATTGCTGAGTTTCGTCTGCTATTAACTTTTGCACTGGCTGCCTGCTTTGTACGCAGTACAAGACAAAACAATTTACTTGATCAACGCATCTCAAAGCAAAGGGACCACGCAGATCCAAGATAACCTGTGAACGTGCAAAATCGACAGAGGCAGGAATAAATGAATAATTTCAGCTAATACAAGAAACGGCTTTGTCAACATGATAATATGCAAAGAATGCCTGTTGTGAATGGAGACTCAGTTTCAGTTTCAGTTTCAGTTTCAGTTTCTCAAGATGATGTCTCCTCACTCGGAATGAACTCCGTATGCATTGATGCCACTGGCGCCATGTGATAAAAAAGATCCAAAATGCCTCCTATGAGCTTCTATCAGGGGTAGAAATGTGTTTTATCTGTGTCCTAGCTTCCTAGTTTGATTGGATATGTGTGTATCGTCATCCTAGTTTCGACATCAAACAAAAGTACGTGTAAAGTGTATAGTTTGTTTGAATGTTCTTTGAATGACAAACACCTCAACTGCACTTTTATAACAGAAAAAAAGATTCATGTAAACTATGTACAGTAAATGTTTGCTTTCGTTAATTCATGTAGAGATTCGGTTAGTTAGTTGCACGATTAGTTGGATGATTGTTTTTGTTTTTGTTTTAGTTCATAGCGATTTTTACTACATACAGAAATTAAAGTGCACATGTTACAACAGCACAACAGATGAGCTAATGAATTCCGAAAACGAAAGAGAGATCGTTCAAGAAAAGAACAGTTCAATTCTGAAAAACGGCAGGTGGCTTCTGGCAGGAAAACATGCTTTCATTACTGCTTCTGTGTAGCGAAACCTTCAAGTCTGAAGAGGTGAATCAGAGCACGTGCACGAATGAAAGCATCATGCAATTTACGTCCCTCTACCCCAACGCCTAAGTTCAGGGATCATCCCCAAGTTTTGGAATGGAGACGTAAAAGCTACAGAAATAGAGATGGGTCGATACTCTTATACTCGGTCTGTTTGGCCGTTGCGACAGTCGAGTGGCATCATTGAGAGAGACAGACAGACAGATCAGACAGATAGACAGATAGACAGATAGACAGATAGACAGACAGACAGACAGACAGACAGACAGACAGACAGATAGACAGATAGACAGACTAGACAGATCAGACAGACAGACAGACAGATAGACAGATAGACAGACAGAAGACAGACAGACAAGACAGACAGATAGACAGACAGAGACAAACAGACAGATAGACAGACAGACACAGACAGAGAGGCAGAGAGGTAGGGAGGCAGAGACAGACAGACAAACAGAGAAAGAGTTAGGGGTCGGGGAGATAGGAAGTCAGACAGAGAGATAAAGACAGACATTGTCACCAGATCAGAGAGACGGCAACATAAAGGACAGCATAAAACAAAAAGAAACGATTATGTCAGACAAAATTCTTGGCAAACAGGCTCAAGATGTCTTCAAAATCGTTATAGGCAAACATTTTTAATCGTTGTACTGTCATAATGCAACGGTCACTAGTTGAATCAATTATAACATGTACTATTAATCTTTACCTGATCCCACGTTTGCTGTTTGTTTTCGCACGTAGTATCAGTGTCGGTTTGTCCAAGACATATTACAACAAACTGGATAAATATACACACTCGGACCACAAACGAAATCATCAAGGCCAATGTCAGAAACCTGCACATAAACGTCTTGATGAGTGCCAACAGTTTATCGCACAGCTTGCTAATTCGAGTCTCTTAGCAGTCAGTGCTTTCGTTTTTGAAAGAACTTAATGTGAACAATACTTTTGAAAAAGTGGTGAATTGCCCAAAGAGAAACAAAACGAACTAATCTTATCTTTGATGGTTAGGTAGCTAGAAGGACTTAGGGCTGGAATGTTGAGAATTTGGGATAAGAAAATAGGGATAGAGAACAGTCTCATGCCAGGTATACCTATCATCAGGCCGGAATTTTCCTTCCCCCTCCCCCCCCCCCTCCCCACAAATTTGTTTCGCCACTGTTTCTGTATTTGTGTCTCATGTTTGTTATTGTGGTACAGGTTTATTTGGCTTCAGTGAGCGCCCTGATAAAGTGCTGAGATTCCGCAGGCTGCAGAAGGGCGATAGAGCAGAACGATTCCAGACTCACAGGAAGCCATTGTTCGCACACCTGCAGGTATGCGTTGCATGCATCTATGCGGTTGATTACTTCTGCTAATCATTTGCAGGTGGGAAAATTGTGCTCTTGTGTGCAGAACAGTTTCATCATCACCATAAATCTGCCGGCTGTCCCTACATGGGACGCATCGATACATGCTTGTTTCAGTGTGTGTGTGTTGTGTGTGTGTGTGTGTGTGTTGTGTGTGTGTGTGTGTGTGTGTGTGTGTGTGTGTGTGTGTGTGGTGTGTGTATGTCTGTGTGTGTGTGTGTCTGTGTGTGTGGTATAAGTGTGTGCATTTGCGTGTGTGTGCGCGTGCATATGGGTAAAGCACAAACATGAAAACATATAAACAAACCAGGAAACAACTTTCACGTTGGCACAAATTTTTCAAAATTGATATTCTTTGGTATCAGGTATTTTTTAACTCAACGGTAAAAATATACGACAGATGAATGTTCCTGCCAGACAGGACCACAGTTCCTACAGCACTTCCTGCAATTTTGTCCACAGTTCAGAAATAAAAAAATGAGCTGTTGCGAAATGGAGCAAACCTGGAAGAGCAGCTCTGGAGCAAAAAAGAGGATTTATTGAAAACCATGTCCTTCATCCAGACCACCAGACTGACCATTTGAGACGTACCCATATTCGAACGAAGACAAAACTAAACAAAAAAATCGGCATGCATCATCGTCATCCTGACCCCGACACACAGCATGACAGACAGCAGGATGTTTAGATCCATTCCATATCAGAGTTGTATAAAAGTATGATGGTAATAATGGTGATGATCACGTGCTGTTGATGTTTTGTGTCTGAATTAAAGGAACACCAAACAAAAATGTATAAATGTGACTCTTGTGATATATGATTAGCATTGGAAAATTAGCATACACCTTGTGATACATAATAAGTACTGGAATATTAACATACACCTTGTGATACATAATCAGCATTGAAAAAATAACATACACCAATTACTGATGTTGGCGAAGTAAGGAAGGAGGGGTGAACAAATGACGCACATGGGAATGTGATACTGAGCTGAGAGCAGGCAGCATGGAAACTTCGTCATGATTGATCACACAATAACTGCTCGCTGCTTTCTAAAACCACTTCAAGATTTTGTCTGAGATCGCGTCTCTTGTTAGCTGGCTGGCCATTTGGGTCAGTCCTTGTTCATACTGAGAAACTGATCTCCGTGTTAACTGAAAATCTAAAAGTAAAAAAAACAAATAAACAACAAAGCAGTTCAGTGATTACTGTTCTGATCGACTCTGAAATGCCATTCTGTGTGTGTGTGTGTGTGTGTGTGTGTGTGTGTGTGTGTGTTGTGTGTGTGTGTGTGTGTGTGTGTGTGTGTGTGTGTGTGTTTGCGTGTTTGTGTGTGTGTGTGTGTTGTGGATGTTATGGGTTCTTTTAAACCCAAGCGTGTTCAATAAAAAACAAACAAACAAACAGATGAATATACAATGGAACAAACAGATAAATAAGATACAATGAAACATTTTGTTAATTAACTATTTTTCTTAATAGTATCAGTTTGGACAAGTTAATGTCTGTCCTCGATGAGGAAAAGTGAAAAAAAAAATGGTTTTAAAGTGAAAATATGTGTTTGAAAAATGGCTTTGTTTACTCTAAACGTACATTCGATTCAGTTTGGAGAAAAGCGTGATAACGAACTTTCATCAGATATAGAGCATTAATGTTAAAATTTTTATACAAGTTTCTCTTAACTCGAAGCAAAACTTAGATATTGTATGTTTTTAAAACAGAAAAGTTATCAACCACCCCCCACCCCCACACAGTCATCAACAAGCAGACAGAGGTATGATAAAACAAGATCATACTATCAGAAACAGAATAAATATGTGAATTATTACAGATAAATGTATAATTCTGTATGATCAGGAAGCAGTGTTAGATACACAGTTGAACAGTCCTGATATCTCCAACCATTACAAATACAAAATAGGGGGAAAACACACCATTTTTCTTCTTTATGAGTTAAGAGATATTTCCATGTGATAATTCACATATTTTGTCATTTTTAAATGATATGCTTTTATCAGCTGTAACAAAGGACGGTTAACAGAAGTCTGAGACTGCAAGTTAAGACGAATGTCTTGATACATTACTTCAACATCACTTACATGCAAAACCCCTCGATATAAATGTATTTAAATATGGGGTGATGCTATCTTATGTACCAGATTTATACCTGAAAGTCACTGATCCTATTAAAATATGACTTGATGCTATCTTATGTATCAGATTCATATTTAAATCTCACTGATCCTGAGAATGAAAAAGGCAATGATTTAAGTTTGAAAAAAAATCCTTAGAAACAACAAAAGTAATACAGTTATTAACATAAAAAAGCTGCAAATAAACAAGCAAACAAAACAACAAGAAAATGTATTTTGATCTATTCGTCTTGTGTGCAAATGGATTGAATCAATTGTAAATCAAACCTCTACCATGAGCTGTAAGTCTAGATGTTTGATTGAAAATAACACAACAGCTACATTTCAAGGACACATATTCCCGAGACTGTGACAACGACGTCATCTGGTTGTCTACTGATGGACTTTTAGCCATTTTGTTAATGTACTTGTCTACTGATGGACTTTTACCCATTTTGTTAATGTACTTGTCTACTGATGGACTTTTACCCATTTTGTTAATGTACTTGTCGACTGATGGACTTTTACCCATTTTGTTAATGTACTTGTCGACTGATAGACTTTTACCCATTTTGTTAATGTACTTGTCTACTGATGAACTTTCACCCATTTTGTTAATGTATTTATCTACACAATAAAATAGGTATTTTCAAAAGGCATAACCTCAATAATAACATTTGGCTAAAACAAAAAACACAGTGTTGAGTGAGTAGATCATAACGAGAAGAAAGACACGGATATTAATGGTATGGTTTGTCCATCTTGCAAAACGTGTCCATTCAATGGGAAGCCCAAGATTGATAGGAACAGAAATGAACAAGTGTGCAGTCATGTTCTCGTGCACATGATCTCTAATATCCGATCTGATCTCTCACCCCAACCATGATAGGCTACGCCCACGCCACGGCTTGGGTCATTCATAAAAAGTGCCATGGGTCACTGGGTCTCCTCGAAATCGCTTCTCATCGACAGTTATTGATTGGGGCAATTTACAGTGCAAGTATCCACTTTCAGATTAATGTGAACGTTGGTCAGAACTGGTCAGGTTCATCTATTTTTGCTAATATTATCAGGCTTAATTTTCTTTTTATCCTTTTTTTCCCCCTAAATTTAGATGTGCCATGATATCCTGCGCGTGTTTCCATTAAAGTATCTTTGATGATATTTCGACGTCTGTCCATTTCACGTTAATATTGAAAATAGAAGAAAAAAAATTGAGAGTGGAGGGACGTTTTCGTCTGTGAGTTTGAAGAGATGAAGGGACAGAAATGACAGGGGGGGGGGGGGTGTGCATTTGTACGCAAGTACGTGTAACTATAATTTTTTTTTAAAAAAAGAAACCATGTCCTCTTAGCTTTACAGATTTTTTTTATTACTAAGTGTTTAGCCCAAGAAATATCTATTGAACATTTACTGATGGCTACCGTTATTTTACTATATCATATTGTAATTCATTTTAGTCTATTTTTGTGATTTTCCACCATATATTCATTCAGTTAGTGTTGTCACAACAGACATGTACATGTATATACATATTCATACATTAAGTTGAGAGTGTGAGAGAATCAGTCCAATTTATTTCAGTTTTTAACCACACACATCATCTCCGTGCCAAAATCAGAAACGATATGTAATATCAGGGGTCCTAGACACTGCTGTTGAAAGAATACAAGGAAAATCATCTATCATGTTGGATGAGAGATAAACAGATAGACAGAGAGACAGACAGACAGACAGACAGACAGATAGATAGATAGACAGATAGACAGAGAGACAGAGAGACATACAGACAGACAGATAGATAAAGATAGATAGATAGATAGATAGATAGACAGATAGATAGACAGATAGATAGATAGACAGACAGATAGATAGATAGACAGATAGACAGATAGATAGATGGATAGATAGATAGACAGACAGACAGATAGATAGATAGACAGACAGACAGATAGATAGATAGATAGATAGATAGATAGATAGACAGACAGATAGATAGATAGATAGATAGATAGACAGACAGACAGATAGATAGATAGATAGATAGACAGACAGATAGATAGATAGACAGATAGATAGATAGACAGAGAGATAGATAGATAGATAGATAGATAGATGGATGGATGGATGGATGGATGGGTGGATGGATGGATGGATGGGTGGATGAATGGATGGATGGATGGGCGGGTGGATGGATGGAGAGAGAGTGGGGAGAGACAGAGACACAGAGAGATGAAGAGAGATACATAAAGAGATAGAGAAAGAGAGACAAAGCGAGAGACAGCAAATTAAATGTATCAGTGACCGTAGTTATATGAGCATAAAAATGTTTTTGACGTTCAGTCCTCAACCACGGAGGATCTCCACCAACATGTATGTATTACGTCAACATGAACACATCAAAACAATGCAGAATCAGGATATCAGTGAAATTAAATAATTAAGCACACACACACACACACACACACACACACACACACACACACACACACACACACACACACACACACACACACACACACACACACACACACACACACACACACACACACACACACACGCAAAAGAGAGAGAGAGAGAGATACACGCATAAAAACACCCACCTACCCATGCTTCAACGCCTATGCCCCAACCAAACACCCACCCACCCACCTTCCACTCCTTCACTCACACACACACGCAGCCTCCATATCATCATCTTCCCACAGACATAAATCTCTATAACTACATGCTGAGTAGCAAGTACATTTCTTGTCCGGAATGTAGTTTTCCTTGAGCTGATCTCATTCCTTTCTTCCTGACTGACAAACAGCCAATTGCTGTATAAAATCATCAAAAGACGCTAGGCATGATGAATGGAATTCGGCCAGTCCTAGAAACGAAAGCAACACGTTTGGTCGCCAGCATGAAACATTTCCTCCTTTTTCCATTAACTCCATCCTTTCCTCCCTCCTTCCCTTCTTCCTCATCAACAACCAGAGAGAGGTATCTGTATCAGACAGTCATCAACAACCAGAGAGAGATATCTGTATCAGACAGTCATCAACAACCAACACAGAGGTATCTGTATCAGACAGTCATCAACAACCAGACAGAGGTATCTGTATCAGACAGTCATCAACAACCAGACAGAGGTATCTGTATCACACAACTATCAACAAGCAGAGAGAGGTATCTGTATCACACAGTCATCAACAAGCAGATAGAGGTATCTGCGTCACACAGTCATCAACAAGCAGATAGAGGTATCTGCGTCACACAGTCATCAACAAGCAGACAGAGGTATCTGCGTCACACAGTCATCAACAAGCAGACAGAGGTATCTGTATCACACAGTCATCAACAAGCAGACAGATATCTGCGTCACACAGTCATCAACAAGCAGACAGAGGTATCTGTATCACACAGTCATCAACAAGCAGATAGAGGTATCTGTATCACACAGTCATCAACAAGCAGATAGAGGTATCTGCGTCACACAGTCATCAACAAGCAGACAGAGGTATCTGCGTCACATAGTCATCAACAAGCAGACAGAGGTATCTGTATCACACAGTCATCAACAAGCAGACAGAGGTATCTGCGTCACACAGTCATCAACAAGCAGACAGAGGTATCTGTATCACACAGTCATCAACAAGCAGATAGAGGTATCTGTATCACACAGTCATCAACAAGCAGACAGAGGTATCTGCGTCACACAGTCATCAACAAGCAGACAGAGGTATCTGTATCACACAGTCATCAACAAGCAGACAGAGGTATCTGTATCACACAGTCATCAACAAGCAGACAGAGGTATCTGCGTCACACAGTCATCAACAAGCAGATAGAGGTATCTGTATCACACAGTCATCAACAAGCAGATAGAGGTATCTGCGTCACACAGTCATCAACAAGCAGAGAGAGGTATCTGTATCACACAGTCATCAACAAGCAGATAGAGGTATCTGCGTCACACAGTCATCAACAAGCAGACAGAGGTATCTGTATCACACAGTCATCAACAAGCAGACAGAGTTATCTGCGTCACACAGTCATCAACAAGCAGACAGAGGTATCTGTATCACACAGTCATCAACAAGCAGATGAGGTATCTGTATCACACAGTCATCAACAAGCAGAAGAGGTATCTGTGTCACACAGTCATCAACAACCAGACAGAGGTAAACTGCGTCACACAGTCATCAACAAGCAGACAGAGGTATCTGTATCACACAGTCATCAACAAGCAGAGAGTGGTATCTGCGTCACACAGTCATCAACAAGCAGACAGAGGAATCTGCGTCACACAGTCATCAACAAGCAGACAGAGGTATCTGTATCAGACAGTCATCAACAAACAGAGAGAGTATCTGCGTCACACAGTCATCAACAAGCACACAGAGGTATCTGTGTCACACAGTCATCAACAAGCAGACAGAGGTATCTGTGTCACACAGTCATCAACAACCAGACAGAGGCATCTGTGTCACACAGTCATCAACAATCAGACAGAGGTATCTGTATCAGACAGTCATCAACAAGCAGACAGAGGTATCTGTATCACACAGTCATCAACAACCAGACAGAGGTATCTGTATCATTCATCAACAACCAGACAGAGGTATCTGTATCACACAGTCATCAACAACCAGACAGAGGTATCTGTATCATTCATCAACAAGCAGACAGAGGCATCTGTATCACACAGTCATCAACAACCAGACAGAGGTTATCTGTATCAGACAGACATCAACAAGCAGACAGAGGTATCTGTATCAGACAGTCATCAACAAGCAGACAGAGGTATCTGTATCAGACAGTCATCAACAACCAGACAGAGGTATCTGTATCACACAGTCATCAACAACCAGACAGAGGTATCTGTGTCAGACAGTCATCAACAACCACAGAGGTATCTGTATCAGTCATCTACAACCAGACAGAGGTATCTGTATCAGACAGTCATCAACAACCAGACAGTGGTATCTGTATCAGACAATCATCAACAACCAGACAGAGGTATCTGTATCACACAGTCATCAACAACCAGACAGAGGTATCTGTATCAGTCATCAACAAGAGACAGAGGTATCTGCGTCACACAATCTTCAACAACCAGACAGAGGTATCTGCGTCACACAATCATCAACAAGCAGATAGAGGTATCAGCGTCACACAGTCATCAACAAGCAGACAGAGGTATCTGCGTCACACAGTCATCAACAACCAGACAGAGGTATCTGTATCAGACAGTCATCAACAACCAGACAGAGGTATCTGCACCACACAGTCATCAACAACAACAGCACAGAGGGTATCTGTATCAGACAGTCATCAACAAGCAGATAGAGGTATCTGTATCAGACAGTCATCAACAACCAAACAGAGGTATCTGTATCACACAGTCATCAACAACCAGACAGAGGTATCTGTATCAGTCATCAACAAGAGACAGAGGTATCTGCGTCACACAATCTTCAACAACCAGACAGAGGTATCTGCGTCACACAATCATCAACAAGCAGATAGAGGTATCAGCGTCACACAGTCATCAACAAGCAGACAGAGGTATCTGCGTCACACAGTCATCAACAACCAGACAGAGGTATCTGTATCAGACAGTCATCAACAACCAGACAGAGGTATCTGCATCACACAGTCATCAACAACCAGACAGAGGTATCTGTATCAGACAGTCATCAACAAGCAGATAGAGGTATCTGTATCAGACAGTCATCAACAACCAGACAGAGGTATCTGTATCACACAGTCATCAACAACCAGACAGGTATCTGTATCAGACAGTCATCAACAAGCAGACAGTGGTATCTGTATCACACAGTCATCAACAAGCAGACAGAGGTATCTGCGTCACACAGTCATCAACAAGCAGACAGAGGTATCTGCGTCACACAGTCATCAACAAGCAGACAGAGGTATCTGCGTCATACAGTCATCAACAAGCAGACAGAGGTATCTGCGTCACACAGTCATCAACAAGCAGACAGAGGTATCTGCGTCACACAGTCATCAACAACCAGACAGAGGTATCTGCGTCACACAGTCATCAACAAGCAGAGAGGTATCTGCGTCACACAATCATCAACAAGCAGACAGATATATCTGCTCAGACAGTCATCGCGCCTTGAATCTTTCTGCCAGAAGCGAAGAGACATCGGAGACGGTGTTTCCCTGCTGCTTGACATTGTCTGTGTAGCATGAAACAGGTGGCAACCATCCTCTTCGATTCGACAATACCGTCTCATTCGCCGTAGGTGTGAAGTCCTACAGGCATTCTGTTTGCTTCTGAGTTTTCTGTGGGTTTGCACTGGAACGGGTGTTCAGATCTGAATGATCTTCAAAAAAGAAAAGTTGCAGTTGCATTAATTGTGTAATGCGTATATGGATTAACAAAGAATATTCAAAAAAAAAGTAGAAATGTCTTTTCATTAATTACACATGCCTTTTTGCTATCCCAAAAGCACAATATCGTTTTGTTTAAGTTATGGAGCCTTGAAACTGCGTAAGAAACGAGAGCAAGTGAAATCCTTTCATACAATAACTTTTTTGTACAGGAAAGCATCAGAGGAAACATTCTGGAAATAAACAGTTTTTATCCACCTATAAGAAAAGAAAGTTACTGAGTAGTAACTTTTTGGTGAATAATATATATTTTAAAATTTGTTTATGGGTGGATAGTGTGCCTCCTTTTTTTTTTTTTTTTTTTTTTTTTTGTTTGTTTGTTTGTTAGTTTTCTAAGAATGTTTGGCTGAGTATTTAACATTCCCTGAATTCCCTGAAACCTACGTAAACAACTAGTTGATAAGATCAAAGCCACTAGATCACTTTTTGTCAAACCGCATACCGTTTTTTTTTTTCCACCCGGTTGCGGTCATTTTCTGGCAGAAATGCAGTATAAAAACGCACAGTTTTTTCCTTTTGATGACATCGTTTTAAGTAGGACTTGTGAAGCAAGAAGAGGAGAACTGCGTGTACATGTATGCATACAGATGTCAGTCGACATTTACGTATCTTTGTTTGTCTTTCTGTTTGTCTACTTGTGGGTCTGTGCATGAGTGCGTACTTGCTGCTTCTGTGATTTCTTGATCTTGGTGCGGCTCATCATTTTTGCCGCTAAAGCAGAAAACTTTCTGGGGGTTTTTTCTTTCTTTCTTTAACAAAACTTTCCTTTTTTCCTTTCAGAAATTGAAAACTTAAGCTGATCTGTATGCATTCTGACAGGTCTATTCACATTTCCTGGAATTCAACGAGGCAAACACTTGTGGTATCAAGATGACACTGAATAAACTTGGGCTAGCCAAAATGTCTGCTGAAAGAGTTCATGAGTTGTATTGGACATCTGCAAAGTCGACAGCAATACCAGTTGATTTCAGTGATGATGCCAGGTTGATTTCTCACTGCTTCCAGTTGTTCTGAATCGTGCTCTGTATATAAACAATGTGTGATGGGCTGATAAGTTTAAAACTACAAAAAAGACGTGGAAATTGTGTGACTCACACAATTTACCAAATCAGATATCCTCCTGTGTTTCGCACATTTATTTGTTTGATAGCATGTATTGACGAGTTGAAAAACGAATGGATTTATGTAAAAATTATAAGACTGGTTTAAGAAGAAACATAAAGTTTATGTAAGGATTTAGTTCGGAACTTCATTGTTCATTGCTTTGTTCATAATCGATAATGACATTTTGTTCTAAAAGTAGTTAGTCTACTTATGCCTGTGTTCTGTATTTCGGTCTGATATTGTTTTAATGGTGATCAGAGTTAGAGGCGTTGATGCGTCTGGGATTGTGTAAAAAGAAAACAAATAAACAACAAACAAACAAAGGAACAACAAAGTATCAACATTATACACGTGTCAGACAGGGCTCAAAATATACAACAAATGACTGCAATCATCATTATTGTGTCATTCAGGATATCAAAATGGGGAAATTACTTGGGAGTGAACTTATACAATGATGATATAGCAAAACAGCGACTGCAATTTCAATATCTGGGAACATTCTCGGAAGCATCAGCCGTGTGAGCGAACCTACAGCTACCTGTGAAGAGTGGAAAGCCCCACAGTATGAGCTGGGTGCATTCTCTGCATCTGGGATCAAAGGCATGAGCAGTATCATAACCCTTTCATTGGAACTTTGCTTCCAACATGTATACCTAGCGTCTGATGTCTTTCCCAAGTTCTGCCGTTTACCTATTTCTTTCTGGAAAAGCAAAACCAGGTGTGAAATGTTCCCCAGCAATGTAGATCTGCTATAGAGATTGTCAGATATTCCGGGCTTGCCCTTATATTTAAAACGAAATCCCACGCGGCCCGTATATTTCTTTTAAAACAGGTTGTCAGATTCACCTGGCTGACCTCCTCATTGATAATCTCAAAGCAGTGTTTAACGTGTCTGTGTCCTAAAACAAACAAATAGACAAACAACACCAACACAGTCAAACCATACCAGCAGTCTTCATTTTCACAACTTGACAGGACTTTTGACCGATATGGTAATAACAATAGAAACCCAAAACAAGTGCGACTGAAGTTGACTTAACCTCAGTCACACTGGTCTATCCTTGGTAGACTTTAATCAAAATCCTAAGTCTTTATTTCAGTTCTTATTTCTTTGTTTGTTTGTTGTTGATTTCATTATCATAAAGTTGTATCTTTTATCATTTTCGTATTTATTCATCTTCTTGGTATTACTGTGTCTGTTGTCATAATAATGGTGTGGATGAGGGCACTGTTTGTCTACGTCTCTCTCTGTCTCTCTGTCTCTCTGTCTGTCTTCTGTCTGTCTGCCAGTCTGTCTGTCTCTCGTCTGCTCTGCTCTCTCTTCTCTCTCTCTCTCACACACACACACACACACACACTCACACATATATATATATATATTATATATTACATATATATATACATATACACAACACACATATATATATACATATATATGGTAATATGTGTTGTTGTTTGTGTGTGTATGTATTAGTTGTGTG
>CM060305.1:41166319-41178819 GCA_030674185.1 Monoplex corrugatus | reverse complement strand
TCTCTCTTTGTTTGTCCATCTGTCTGTCTGTCTGTCTCTCTTTGTTTCTCTCTAGCTCTCTGCCTTTGTCTCTCTGTCTCTCTGTCCATCTGTCTGTCTGTCTGTCTGTCTCTCTGTCTCTATCTCTGTCTCTGTCTTTCTCTGTCTCTCAGTCTCTCTCTCTGTCTCTCTCTCCCTCTCTTTCTCTCTCTCTCTGTTTGTCTGTCTGTCTCTCTCTCTCTCTCTCTCTCTCTCTCTCTTTGTTTCTCTCTCTGCTTTTGTCTCTCTGTCTCTCTGTCCCTCTGTCTGTCTCTCTCTCTCTCTCTCTTTCTCTCTCTCTCTCTCTCTGTTTGTCTGTCTGTCTCTCTCTCTCTCTCTCTCTCTCTCTCTTTGTTTCTCTCTCTGCCTTTTGTCTCTCTGTCTCTCCTGTCCCTCTCTCTGCCTCTCTGTCTTTTCTCTCTCTCTCTCTCTCTCTCTCTCTCTCTCTCTCTCTCTCTCTCTCTCTGCCTCTTAGTCTCTGTCTGTCTGTCTTGTTTTGTCTCTCTCTCTCTCTCTCTCTCTCTTTCTTCTCTGTCTCTGTCTGTCTGTCTCTCTCTCTCTCTCTCTCTCTCTCTCTTTCTTTCTTCCTCTGTTTCTGTCTGTCTGTCTGTCTCTCTCTCTCTCTCTCTCTCTTTTTTTTTTTGTGTGTGGAAAGAGGGTCTAATAATAATAAGGATAAGGGATAATACTCTTTGAAGATCTGAAGGTGATGCCATTCGACTCTGTCACGACGGTCAAGCTGGCTTGGCGTAAACCTCAGAAGTGTTGATCCGAACTCCAATTCTACAGCTTGTACAGCTCCACTTGAAGATTTTGGGATGATCCTTGAACGTAGGCGTCGGGGTGGAGAGACGTAATGACTGCATATGATGCTGTCTTACATTCACGTGCGCTGAAGGACGTTCCTCTTCAGACTTCAGAAGTTTCGCTACACAGGAGTAGTACTAAAAACAGGTTTCCCCTTGCTGGAAACCACCTGCCTTCTTTCAGATTAGAAGTGGGTTTTATTGTTGTTGTTGTTGTTGTTGTTGTTGCTGCTGTTGTTGTTGTTGTTGTTGTGGTGGTGGTGGTGGTGGTGGTGGTGATGGTGGTGGTGGTGGTGGTTGAACGATATCTTTTTTCTTTTCGGATTTTTAACGCGTCTGTTGTGTTGCTATAATATATCCGACCAAACAGTGACAAAACAAACAAAAACCAATGAATGACCAAATAAACCAAACAACCAGCTAATCAATACACGCACACAGATAGAGAGACAGAGAGAGAGAGACGAAGTAGACAGAGAGAGAAAGAGAGACAGACAGAGAGAGAGAGAGAGACAGAGACAGAGAGACAGAGACAGCGATTACTTTTTTTTTTTAAAAGATCAGTTTTGAGATGAGATTTGAAAGAAGTGATTGATGCGGAACGTCTCCGACGAACGGAGAATTCATTCCACGTTACTGAACCTTGATAAGCAAGTCTACGCTAGGCAAAACATTCTGGAATCAGAAGAGGAGCGAAATATTTCTGTGTTGGGCGTAGAGGTTAAGAATGTCAGACAAGATACTGAGGACCAGGTCATTGAGTGGAACAAAGAAAACTCAGTCTCTTACGCCAGCTGACCAGATTTCACTAAGGAATGATTTTATTTTGCAAACATAAACTACAAAGACAGAATTTGTAATGTTTGGTCAACGTTTTATGTTTACTACTCTGCAGTTGCTAAAATATGATGATGATGATGATGATGATGATGATGATGATGATGATGATGATGATGATGATGATGATGATGATGATGATGATGATGATGATGATGATGATGATGATGATGATGATGATGATGATGACGACGACGACGAGGGACGACGACGACGATGATGATGATAATGATAATGATAATGATGATGATCATAATAATAATAACTGTAAACCGAAAGAGTCTATAACAAAACATAGTACTTGGTTCTAAAAATCGTGTATACTCGTTTTACTGTACATAGCAAAAATATAAACTACACGATTTTTAAAACTGAGCATTATATCTGAAACAATGAAAAGACTGATTAGGGTAACAAAGATGTAAACACACAGGCAAAATAAATAACCACGAAATCAATTTCTTATTTCTTAAATATCTGATCTTAAGATGCTTCAGAGGACGGAGTGCAACTTTTTTTTGTCGTACTTTAAATGTCGCGCTCTCACTGACATATATAAACAGGCGACCTTGAAACTCATTCCATAGAAGAATCTGACCTTCGACCTCTCAGTTTCTCACGCAGAGTTATATTCCCAAAAGCTAAGGGTAACCACCTATGCATCTCGGAGAATGTGTGACTCGTTACAGTGACTTTTTTGGTTTTGGTTTTTTGTTTGTTTGTTTTGTTTGTTTGTTTGTTTGTTTTGTTTTGTTTGTTTAATTGTTTGGGGTTTTTTTCCCGTTAGTTAAAGACAGTACGGTCGATTCCGATCTCCACTCTGATGATGCTTTCTTTAACATGTCTGCGGCATTCTTTGCATATTATCGTGTTGACAAGGCTGCTTATTGTATTAGGTTAAAATATTCATTTACTCCCGCCTCCTGTCGACTTTGCACTTACCCAGGTTATTTTGGATCTGCGTGGTCCCTTGCTCTGAGATGCGATTATCATCTAGTTTGTTTGCCTTGTATTCTGTGCGCAGCGGGAAGCCAGTGCAAAAGCTAATGGAAGACAAAACTTAGCAGCTTTTCTGTTTTGATGCCGCTGCTTTATTAAGATAAAAACGTTCTATTGTTTCGACCGAGTTCCCTCGGCAAATTGCGCCTGAGTGCAGACACAGATTTGCACCCTGTCACACACACGCACTCACGCACACGCGAACGCATGCACGCATGCATAAAATACACACACGAGTATGTACGTTCGCGCATTTTCACAAACACACATACGCAAGGATCCCACTTATTGAGATATAGGGCTACCACAAAAGGAACATATCTGTCCAGTTTACATGTAGTTCATGGATTTCAAACCAAACGGCTAAACACAAACTTGTGCATGTGATGTTCAGTGAGTGTATCCAGCTGTGAATGACCACCCAATGTTATTACGGGTCTGTAAAAGGTATAACAACATTGTATCTGGGTGGTACCCGACCTGGAAACGTTGACTGAAGAATAATAGATCTCTTTCATCTCACTGTCCGATGAACGAAGTTCCATTATCAATCTGTATACAGGACTGGCCACTGTAGCTGGGGTGGGTGAAATCAAACGTTGGTTGAGCAAGTCATTAACGTAGCTTCTGGCTGAAAAAGCTTGTCATGATGATTTCCACACAGACTGGAATGGGCAGATTCTGTGTACATCGTAGACATCTACTAAGGTGACCACCCATTTTAGCTTCACACGGTGTCCTTATGAGCAACCCCACAGTATGGGTATGCAGGATACCATGATACATGGTTGTTGTTTTTTGTGTTTTGTTTGTTTGTTTGTTTGTTTGTTCGTTCGTTCGTTTGTTTGTGTGTTTGTTTTAAGTATCATCGCACTCAGGGAGGTTACCTTTGTGTTCACTTTTTTTTTTTTTCGTCCCATTTTCTACGCATCTTAATGGCCACAGAAGCTGGCACAGTTTTTTTTACAATGCGATGATGATGATGTCGATGAGAATGATACATGATGCTATGGAGTTCTGTCTAGACTGAGACTGCGTGACAGGGGTGTGCTTACGCTTACTATCTAATGAATCCTTGCGTAACCAGGCCGAAAGACACTACACACAACAAACAATACACTCAACACCACACCACACAACACACACACCACACAACACCACACCACACACACACAACACACACACAACATCAACACACACACACCACACACACACAAACAAACACACACATACAACACACACAACACACACACCACAAACACACACACACAACACACACACAAACACACACAAACACACACACACACAACACACACAACACACACACACACACACACAACACCGCCACACACACACAACACACACAACACATCTTAAATACAATACACACACAACAAAGCTCCTCACTCACCAACCATTGACACACAATCAGCTTTACTGACCTTTCAACCAACAAACAATCACCTCATCTACCTTTCAGACCATTGACAAACAATCAGCCTCTTTCTGACCTTTCAGACCATTGACAAACAATCACCTCTATCTGACCTTTCAGACCATTGACAAACAATCAGCCTCTTATCTGACCTTTCAGCCCATTAAAAAAATCAGCCTTATCTGACCTTTCAGACCATTGACAAACAATCAGCCTCTTGTCTGACCTTTCAGACCATTGACAAACAATAAACCTCTTATCTGACCTTTCAGACCATTGACAAACAATCAGCCTCTTATCTGACCTTTCAGACCATTAGACAAACAATCAGCCTCTTATCTGACCTTTCAGACCATTGACAAACAATCAGCCTCTTGTCTGACCTTTCAGACCATTAACAAACAATCAGCCTCTTATCTGACCTTTCAGACCATTGACAAACAATCACCTCTTAGTCTGACCTTTCAGACCATGACAAACAATCAACCTCTTATCTGACCTTTCAGACCAGTGACAAATAATCAGCCTCTTGTCTGACCTTTCAGACCAGTGACAAATAATCAGCTTCTTGCCTGACCTTTCAGGCCGGTGACAGTCAGCCTCTTGTCTGACCTTTCAGACCTGTGACAGTCAGCCTCTTGTCTGACCTTTCAGACCTGTGACAGTCAGCCTCTTGTCTGACCTTTAAGACCTGTGACAAACAATCAGCCTCTTGTCTAACCTTTCAGACGGTGACAAACAATCAGCCTCTTGTCTGACCTTTCAGACCGATGACAAACAATCAGCCTCTTGTCTGACCTTTCAGACCGGTGACAGACAATCAGCCTCTTGTCTGACCTTTCAGACCGGTGACAAACAATCAGCCTCTTGTCTGACCTTTCAGACCGGTGACAAACAATCAGCCTCTTGTCTAACCTTTCAGACTGGTGACAAACAATCAGCCTCTTGTCTGACCTTTCAGACCGGTGACAAACAATCAACCTCTTGTCTGACCTTTCAGACCAGTGACAAACAATCAACCTCTTGTCTGACCTTTCAGACCAGTGACAAACAATCAGTACCAGCCAATCTTTCACGCTACCAACACTTACCATACAGAACGCATGTTTCCTTCTCAACCGCTGTGAAGACGGCCCAAAAGATTCCATAATCTCTGACAGTTCCGAACGTGTTGTGATGAGATGCACAACCAGGCAATATGTCAAACCATGTCTTATCAAGGCAACAACTCGGTGAACAGGCGGAAGATTATTGTTGTTAAAAGCCCAGCCGACTGCGTAGAGCCGTATCAGGGCTATAACCGCTTCAAAACATACAAAACTTCAACAGGAAAACAAAAAAGAATATTAAGTCAACATATCGATTCATTTGGGCACATAATCTAAGGACATGCACCTGGCGTCGACCAATCCGTCCAACTTATCGCACAGGGGATTTAAAACAACACACCTGAATACAAATATAAGCATACATAAGGACACCAAAACATATAAAAACAGGCATAAATTACCTAAAATTGCTTCCGCATATCTCACCTCCCTAGAGCCAAAAATACGCTTAATACATGTACACAATCATCAATCTTAAGAAAAAGTACGTAAGACTTTCATCATCTTCAGGTGCCCTGCCGCATGGCGTCGGCGACCATGGACTTCCAATCATCTCTATCTCTCGTTGCCCCCAGCATCTCCCCCACCCTCTTCATCCTCAGCCACCTTGCAAGTCCATCCAGCATTCTCTCCCTGGGTCTACCCGGTGCTCTCTTTCCCTCCAGCTTTCCCGTTGTGACCAGGTGCTCCAAATCCCCTTTCCTCATAAAATGGCCTATAAATGTTGCTTGTCTTTTCCTAATCTTCCTTATCAGTGATCGACTTGTGTCTGCCTCCATCAAGACTGTCTCGTTTGCTTTCTTTGCTGTCCATGGTACTCTCAACATTCTTCTGAAAAACCACATCTCGGCTGCCTCAATCCTGCTCTGGCTTTGCTTGCTGACTGTCCACGCCTCGCATCCATACAACAGTATTGGTTCTATATAACATTCAAGGACTCTCTTTCTGATGTTAATTGATAGACATTTATTGGTAAGAATGCTTGTCATCCTCTTGAATGCTGTTTTGGCTTGGCCGACCCTGCCAGCTATTTCCGATGTGCATCTGCCGTCTGATGAAATGACCGTTCCCGGGTATTTGAACTTATTAACCTGTGTCAAGGTTGTGCCCTTTGCTGTTATTTTGCAGGAGGGGATTTCATGTTTTTTACTGATCACCATGACTTCAGTCTTCCTGCTGTTTAGTTCCAACCCCTTACCTTTGCTTTCTGTTTCTAGTATATTCACAAGGTTTTGTAGGTCCCTTTCATTTTCTGCAATTAGCACGGTGTCATCTGCGTACCGAATGTTGTTTATCATTTTCCCTCCAACCTTTAATCCAGGGTCTTCTTCTAGGTTTCTCGTGATGTTTTCGCTATATAATGAAAACAGATCTGGTGACAAAACACAACCCTGTCTGACTCCTCTTTTGATGTTTTGAAAAGAGCTTATATTGTTTTCTATTCTCATTGCAGCTGTTTGTTCCCAGTACATATTCCTGATTATTCGTAGATCTTTTCCATCGACATTGAGTCTCTCCAGTTGGTTGATCAATTCTTCATGTCGTACCCGATCGAAAGCCTTGGTATAGTCAACAAAGCATAAATACAAATCCTTATTCATCTCAACTGACCTCTCTATGATAGTTCTTAGGATGTATATGGCATTAATACTTCCTTTCTCCTCCACAAATCCACACTGTTCTTCTGCTATTTCTCTTTTGATTCTATTCCTTGTCCTCATCATGATTATTCTTAACAGGATTTTTGTTACATGACTCATCAAACTGATTGTGCGATGGAGTTCGCATTCTATAGCCCCTGTCTTCTTTGGAAGTGCAATGAAAATTGATTTTGACATATCTTTGGGGATTTTTCCTGTGTCATAAATTTTATTTAGGAGGACTGTTATTTTTTCTATGCCAAATTCCTCCAGGGCTTCAATCATCTCTGTAGTAATGTTGTCTGGTCCTGGGGCTTTTACGTAAGACTTTATCGAATATATACGGATGAATGATTATTAAGGCAGAAAATGATAGGCAGAAATGACAGAAAGCAAAGTAACAAGGCAGAAACAAAGACAGTGACAGAAAAGAGGAATTTTCCAGCACAGACTTTCCAGAAGATGGGGATATTATTTATACTGAATGAGCCCCCGGCATCCCCACGGGGAGGGGGGGGGGGCAGGCGGAGGGTGAAATCAGTTGTGAAGAACAAGATACAGAGTGATAGTTATTTTGAATTCTTTTTGCGTTGGAAGGAACTGCCTTGTATGATATAATACAATACCGTACTGTATCATACTGCATTGTGCTGTGTTGTATTGCATCATATTGTATTGTATGGTATGATAAGGTGTAATATCGGTGAAATCAGTTGTGAAGAACGAGATCCTGAGTGTTGTTTTTTTTAATTCTTTTTGTATTGGAAGACATTACATTGTATGATATAATACGATACCATTTTGTATCATACTGCATTGTTTTATGTTGTATTGTATCAAATGGTATGGTATGGTATGGTATGGTATGGTATGGTATGGTATGGTATGGTATGGTATGGTATGGTATGGTATGGTATGATATGGCATGGCATGGCATGGCATGGTATGGTATGGTATGGTATGGTATGGTATGGTATGGTATGGTATGGTATGGTATGGTATGGTATGGTATGGTATGGTATGGTATGGTATGGTATGGTATGGTATGGTATGGTATGGTATGGTATGGTATGGTATTGTGTCATTATTGTCAAGAAAGATAAGGAAACTACGATGGTTGTGAAGCTAATGATGAATCTTGTTTGCAAAGACAAAGTAGAAGGAAAAGAAGATGATGATGAATGATTATGAGATGATTGATGATGATGATGATGATGATGATGATGAATGATGATGATGATGAGATGATGATGATGATCGCAAAGATTAAGTGATGATAATTGTTTTATAAGAAAATGTAATGTCTGTAAAGAACAGTTGATAATGATAATTGTAAAAAAAGAGAAAAGGTGACAACAATAACTGTAAAGGAAAGAGCAATACTGATGATGATGATGTGAGATGATGATGATGTGATGATGAGATGATGATGATGATGATGATGATGATGAGAGATGATGATGATGATGATGATGATGATGATGACGAGACGACGACGACGACGACGACGATAATGGTTGTTTGGGAAAAGTGGACAGTGAAGACATATATGGGATTAAAGCAGAGTGATGATGATCATTACAAGAGAACAAAGAAGATGATGCTTTAATTTAAAAATGAGAGTTACGGTTGTAACTGTAGGAGGATGGTGATAACGATAAATGCTAAGTAGGTGATGGCGATGAGAATGCTTGTGAAGAAGAGAATGGATGTGATGATGACTTTGAAGTAAAACTTCATGATGAGGGTTGGATAAAAGATGATGATGGATGTTCATGAAAGGGATTCTGATGATATTGATTCATAAGAAGAAGGTGATGCTAGCAATGATTGTAAGAAAAGGTGATTATGATAACGTAAAGAGGCGATGATTGCTTATAGAAAAGTCAGGGGGAAGAAGTCTAATTTTAAAAAAAAAGAATAACGATGATGGCTACAAATATGCTGATGATACAAATAACACTTCTAAAGAAAAGGAAAAGAGTGATAACTGTAATGAGGAAACTGAAGATGATGGTAGCTAAAAAGAAGAGGAGGAGGAGACTGTGAAAAAGAGGAGTAATGATACGACCTGTGGATGCCATTGATATACAGCCTGTTGATGCCAGAGACTGCTACTCTTTTCTCCAGACTGCTCGTTTTCCCAGACGCATGAACTGATCAATGACTTTGCCAGAGTTCCCGCAACATTCTCCGTATGGAGACTGAATCGTTTTCAGTATTGAAGGAAAAGAATATATTTGTGAGAGGGTATGACTTTGACAGTTCACATTATTCCCCAACTACGGGCTAGTCTCAAATCATACAGTCTGCGTATAATTCCTGTTTTGTTAACCCCTTTTGTTCGAGTTGTATGAACTTTGTTTATTCAGATATTTGGATGGATGTCCACTAAAAACAAAAAAAAAAAAAACTGAGTTTTTCGTTACGTTTTACAGTCAGATTGTTATGTTCCATTTGTCTGTTTTTGCTTGGTTATCTCGTTGGTTAGATGGTTGTTGTTGTTTCAGTTTGTGTTGATTTTGTTTTGTTTTGGTTTGGTTTGGTTTGGGGTTGTTGCTTTTTTCGTGTAATAAGGTGAAAGTATATAAGATGAAGGAACAGAGTTGAAAAGAGTTAAGGTCAAAATGACTCGACAAAACTGATTGCATGTCGTCACTGTATCTTCACACATTTTCCTCTGTCGGTCTGTAATCTCCCTGTGTGTCTGTCTTTGAGTATCCTTGTCTAATTGTCTGTTGGTCAGTCTCTCTCCTGGTCTGTCTGTCTTCTTCTCAGTCATAACAGCAAAACCAAACAGGTTGTACACAGTAGGAGTGGATCTGACTCACTCAGTTCAGTGAGGCTGCTCGTAGCAATTTTGTAGAGCCAAGACCAAACATCAAACACACAGTTGCTCTTAGCCTATGAGATGAAGATGTACACCAACAATTCTGGCGAGGAAAGCTATACAGACAGGAAATCAAAATCAACGAAGCATACAGAGATCCAAGAGAATTATAAGAGTGCACACAAACTGTGCCAATTTTTTAACGAGCGTCTGCAAATGTGTATTTAGTGGATGGGGTGAAAGGAGAGAGAAAGAAAAAAAGGGGGTACAGATAGAAACAACAGGTATGCAATATGGTAAGTGAATTGTCGCTTAGGACTCATGAACGGATAACAATTTTGTTTACCGAAAATAAACATCTCGGCTGCCAACGGAACGTGTCAAATTATTGGCTCGTAAACGTTCTAAGTCACTGGAGTAGGAAATAACTTTTGCAGAAGAGCACAACAAGTGAGTGATGATATTCCACTTTGGTCTGACTTTGACATGGTGTCAGAGTGTGTATAACAACTATGAGTAAAGTTCACTTTGTCTTGTCGAACTTATTGTGTACAGATAGTACCAGTTTCCTCAAAACAGCGTTTTCGCACTCGGAATAAATTCCTTATGAACTAACACTACAAGTGCCATGTGATGGAAGAAGATCTAAAATGATCATGGTATGTGCTATATCCCTGCACATAAACCTTACGCACCGACAAGGTCTTAAGTTCTGCTTAAATGACAGGTTCTATGTTTGTCCTTCTCTCAGTCTGTCGCTGAAGCAAACTTAGGATGCAATGCAGTGAAATGTATTTCTCCATATGTAAAGTCTTGTATGCCAGAGGTGTCATGAATTTCCATGCGACCTACGGACTTTACGCTTTTCTACAAAGCCTTATCCTCAAACCCCTCTGTCCCTAGTCAGGAGGTTATACCATCTATACCAAAAGGAATCTCTAAACTTGCAGCCAGGCTCAATGTGAGCTCTGTACTATTTTATGGAGATCCCCAGGAACGCTGTTGGTCATACCATACAGCACCATCCACCTCCTTCACTGTCAGTTCACTCAAGATCCATCCAGGGAAATTCACAATCATGATACTGAAGACTAGGAGTATAACAAAAACCACAGTAAGAGGAGAGTAGTTAGAAAAAGAATGAAAATTTCATATCTGAAAAGCAACATCTCTGCAAACAATTACATTGAGAAAAACCTTCTTACAAAACTTGCAATGGCAGCACAGGCATTTAACAGACTCAGCATATCTGGAAGTCTTCCATGATCCATGTGAACACCAAGCTGAAGATCTACATGTTGTAAGTCCGATCAGACATGAAGAACTGAATGCAGATGAAGAGTCCATATAAATGAACTTTCTTTGTTCAAATAGCATGAAGGAAAGACAGAAAGTGAGAGAGTAAGAGAGAGAGAGAGGATTGGATTGGATGGTTTCTTCATGTCAAAGGCCATAGTCTGTCATAAAGGGATAAGTGAACAATATACAGCATGATATTTTCTAAATGGAGAGAAAGAGAGAGAGAGAGAGAGAGAGAGAGAGAGAGAGAGAGAGAGAGAGAGAGAGAGAGTACTACAGAAGACTGGTAAAATCATGAGGAAAAAACATTACCACCCTCCATCCCTAACAAATACCAGCTAATCAGAAAACTAATTTTTTCTGCTTTGGGTGAACATATTCCTATATATACATTCATTGGAAAAGACGACAAGAAAAAAAAACACAAAAGGAGGAAGGCCGGTAGACCCCCTTGAAGCGCCACTTGCTTCAGCTGTGGGAACAACCATTATATAACGAAGGCTTTTCTGAACGAGGAATGCTGATTTTGCCCTGCTGTTATCCTAAGTGAGCGGTCTTTGCAGTTAATAGACAAACGTCTAAAAACAGGGTGAAAATTTCGGACGCGGCAAAAGATGGTTGAACCACAATATGATGTTCTCTTCTACATGTGATTTAAGATTTTGGACATACTTTGTATTGTATCAGTTGATTTCTTTAACGTAACAAGATGATCGAGACATGCAGTTAATACATTTGTTTGATAAGCAAATCGCTTGCTACCAATCAACGTACAGAAGTGATTAGTGCAAGAGATTACTGACTGGGAGGTCGTGAGTTCAAACCCTAATCAGTCCAAAAATATTGTGGGATTTTCATTCCTACCCAGAGGTACGCTATAGATTCGTTGGGAAAACTCTGCCACACAGTCGAGTCTCATTCGTTCTATGGATGTGTCACTGAGGTGTTTGCTTAACCCTTTGACTCCCGCACCCTGTCCACCAGCATCCAGTATTGTCAACCATACTATCATCATCATCATCATCAAGTGCCCTGCCGCATGGCGTTGGTGATCATGGCTCTCCCTATGTATCTATCCCTTGTTGCCACAAGCACATCTTCCACCCTCTCTGTCCTCAGCCACCCTGCGAGTCCATCCAGTATTTTCTCCCTGGGTCTACCTGATGCTCTCTTTCCCTCCAGCTTTCCTGTTGTGACCAGGTGCTCTAATTCCCTTTTCCTCACAAAATGGCCTCTACATGTTGCATGTCTTTTCCTAATCTTCCTTATGAATGATCTTCTTGTGTCTGCCTCTAGTCTTGAAAACTTTCTATTTGTTTTCTTTGATGTTCATGGAACTCTGCAAGAAACTGGTGAATAGGGTGAGGGGGTCTAAAGGTTAGGTTTTGCAGTTGCTGGATAGGATGCAGGAGCCAAAGGGTTAAATATTTTGACCAACATCACACATGGCTGTGTTTCCTGGGCATGGTTGACGCAAAGATATATTATGAAAGCAGGCTCAGAGTGTGGCCCTGTTACGAAGTCTCA
>CM060305.1:41151319-41156319 GCA_030674185.1 Monoplex corrugatus | reverse complement strand
ACTTATCAAACTGATTGTGCGATGTAGTTCGCATGCTATAGCCCCTGTCTTCTTTGGAAATGCAATGAAAATTGATTTTGACATATCTTTGGGGATTTTTCCAGTGTCGTAAATTTCATTTAGGAGGACTGTTATTTTTTATATACCGAATTCCTCCAGGGCTTCAATCTCTCTGTGGTAATTTTGTCTGGTCCTGGGACTTTTCCTGGTTTCATCTTTTTCAATGCTGCTCTAACTTCTTCTTTCATTATGGGTGGTTCTTCAAAGTTCTTTCTTATAATGTGTTCTGCGTTTCTGTCATCTTCAAAAAGGTCTTTAATGTACTCTCCCCATCTGTCTAAACAACATTCGATACGCAGATGACACCGTGCTAATTGCAGAAAGTGAAAGGAACCTATAAAACCTTGTGAATATACTTGAAAGAGAAAGCAAAGGTAAGGGGTTGGAACTAAACAGCAGGAAGACTGAAGTCATGGTGATCAGTAAAAAAAACATGAAATCCCCTCATGCAAAATAACAGATAACGTCACAACCTTGAGACAGGTTGATAATTTTAAATACCAGAGAACGATCATTTCATCAGAAATAGCCAGCAGAATCGGCCAAGCCAAAACAACATTCAAGAAGATGGAAAGCATTCTCACCAACAAATGCCTATCAATTAACATCAGGAAGAGAGTTCTGGAATGTTATATAGAACCAATACTGTTGTACGGTTGTGAGGCATGGACAGTCAACAAGCAAAGCCAGAACAAGATTGAGGCAGCTGAGATATGGTTTCTAAGAAGGATGTTGAGAGTTCCATGGACAGCAAAGAAAACAAACGAGACAGTCTTGATGGAGGCAGACACAAGTAGATCATTTATAAGGAATATTAGGAAAAGGCAGGCAACATTCATAGGCCATTTTATGAGGAAAGGGGAATTGGAACATCTGGTCACAACGGGAAAGCTGGTGGGACGTTACACCGGGTAGACCCAGGGAGAAGATACTGGACGGACTTGCAGAATGGCTGAAGACAGGGAGAGTGGAAGAGATACTTGAGGCAACAAGAGATAGAGACAGATGGAAGTCCATAATCTCCAACGCCATGCGGCAAGGCACCTGATGATGATGATGATACAAAATATCGTTAAGTGTTTGTCCTATGACTACACTTTTTAAAGTGATAAGTGTCTGACATTCTTACTTGCGTGCTTATGACAAACATATGAGTCTTTGATTCATTCAGTGCTTAACCATTACAGACATCCTCTCTGAATCTGGGTTCGTCAGTTGAAATTACATGAACCAACCGCTTTTTTTTCACTTGAGACTAGAATGTTAATGCCAAATGACCAGAACAAAAATATGGAGTAAACTCATACCCTATATAGACGACATCCAATCACATCTGGAAGGATAACTGTGAGCGAATGTAACCAGTGAATATCAAACCATATCTTCTCCAAATCAGAGATTTTTTCAATATTTTATAACATATCAAAAAGATACAGCTTCCAAGCAGGCGACCCATGGTCTTCTTATTTGATGAGCACCTCAATGGCCTACAACTCTGGTATAACACCAATAAACTCGAGAAGTTTACATATCTTGTCCCATCCCTACTCCAATTTTGCCTGAAATAGAAACGAAATGTCATCCTCCCGTTTATTGAAAGGAAAGTCGAACAGCACGAGGAGGAGGAGGAGGAAGAAAGAAGAAGAAAAAGAAGAAGAAGATGATGATGATGATGACCATGACGATGACGATGACGATGACAGTGATGAAGAAGAAGAAGAAGAAGAAGATGAAGAAGAAGAAGAAGAGAGAGAGAGAGAGACAGACAGACAGACAGACAGACAGACAGATTGAAACACACATCGACATTCGCACGCATAGGCTATGAAAATAATCACATTAACTATGATTATTGACCAAATTTGCTATGCAAATGTAAACGTTTTATACTTAATCCCCAAACTTTTTGTTGTGTCATATTTTTATTAACGAGAAGTTTTTATATCGTTTTCTCTACTTGGATTCCTGTAATCATTGAATTATAATAGTTTATTTCGTTTTGTGTCATGAGTCACATTTTTACAAATAAGATCCAGCGATATCATCTATTTTTACAGACTGGCATCAGGGTTGACCTCTGTTCCATAACTGTCATCCGCCCACGTACTTCCAAGTTCAAAAACAGTCCACACCCACGCAAGCTCTCCTTGTGTACACACACACACACATCACACACACACACACACACACACACACACACACACACACACACACACACACACACACACACACACACACACACACACACACACACACACACCACACACACATACACAGACAAACACACACACGCACACAACTCACACACGCACACAGACAGACAGACAGACAGATAGACACCACACATACACACACACACAACACACACGTACAAACACACGCGCGCACACACACGCGCACAAACACACACACACACACACACACACCACACAACACACACATACAACACGCACGCACACACACACTACACACAACACACACACACACACACACACACACACACACACACACACACACACACACACACACACACACACACACACACACACACACACACACACGACTGATATTATTCACATAAACTTGTTTCGCGTTCTATCAATAAATCCAATTATTATTTTAGTGGGTGGATTGCAAAGCACACACTTTTACTTTCTGGCTCCTCCTGCACCTAAAAACTCCGCTGGGAAATTGCGCAAATTGCACGTGACGCGTGCATAAATGTTTATGACTGTCTCAAAGCGTCATCCACTGTTAAACAACTGCCTGTGGGCAACCATGAAGTGCAGGCAGGGCAGCGCAACGTGCCAGAAATGTTGCAAACGTCCTGTTGGTGTGTTTGTTGTGCCAGATCACATTGTATCGAGTTCAATTCTTTTTCTAGTATAGTGTGTCCTTGCAACACCGATTTTCCTCGTAAATATATTATAGAAATAGAAAGCAAAAATAAAGGGTTGGAGCTACATTGCAGCAAGAAGACTGAAGTCATGGTAATCAGTAAAAAAAAAAAAAAAACCATGTAATTCCTTTACCCAAAATAACAGTAAATGGCAGAACTTTTGAGACAGGTTGATAAGTTTACATATCTGGGAACGGTCATCTCACCAGACGGCAGATGCACATCAGAAATAGCCAGTAGAATCGGCCGAGCCAAAACAGCATTCAAGAAGATGAAAAGCATTCTTACCAACAAATTATTATTATTATTATTATTATTATGAACATTTAGTACGCCTAATCAAATTAATGCCTAGGCGTTTACAATGGCAAAACATATAACCAGAATCACAAGCACACACACACACGCCCACAGAAGCACCCACACACACACAAACACACACACACACACACACAAACACACACACACATGACATGCAAATACCTGTCAATTAACATTAGGAAGAGAGTTCTTGAATGTCATATAGAACCGAGAATATTATACGGTTGTGAGGAGTGGACAGTCAACACACAAAGCCAGAACAAGATTGAGGCAGTCCAGATGTGGTTTCTAAGAAGAATGTTGAAAGTACCATGGACAGCAAAGAAAAAAAACGAGACAATCTTGAAGGCAGCAGACACAGGAAGATCATTCATAAGGAAGATTAGGAAAAGACAAGCAACATTTATAGGCCATTTTATGAGGAAAGGGGAATAAGAGCACTGGTCACAACAGGAAAGCTGGAGGGAAAGAGAACACCAGGTAGATCCAGGAAGAAAATATAGGACGGATTTGCAAGGTGGCTCAGGACAGAGAGGGTGGAAGATGTGCTTGCAGCGACAAGAGATAGATGCATATAGAGGGCTATGATCGCCAACGACATGCGGCAGGGCACATGATGATGATGATGATGATGAGCATTTGGACTCCTATTCCCTGAAGAAGCGCATCTCCACAATACACTACCCCCATCACTCCTTTTAATTGTTTTGTCTCTGTGTTCATTCGTTTTTCGTTTTGTACCAACATCTGCGCCGCCCCGGTGGCGTTGATCCTATGCTGCTCATTCCGGTTCTATAACTCACTACCAACCCTGAGTTAATTCAGCTGAAACCAAGCACTACACGGCGGACTCCTTTAAGAACCTCTTCAGAGACGTCCCTCCAGACGAAATTTTCCAGTTTTTCCAAGAGATCGGTAGATTTCACCTGATATGATTGTACGTCTGAGTATGTTTTTCTTTAATTGCATTTTAGACTTGCAAGGTTAATGGTAGGCATGGTTTTTAACGGTGTTTTTTATTTTATCTTAAAACCCTTTCGCATTTGCACTGCTAGATGTAAAGCTATCTCCTAGTATTCGCATTCGAATGTAGCACAGCGTCAGTACAAAGTCTTTCAGTAGTGAATGGAAAGTTCCTTGCATCCCAGAATGCTCGTACTATTTTTAGAACATTAAACACAAGACTGACCAGGATTCTAACCACACGCGCGATAAGACAGCAAGGCCAGTAGTGATGGAAATTCCCCACACATGTGCCGGAAAAGGTCGGGCGATCTCAACCGCTACGAACGGATCGGCACATTCTTCCACAGGGCGGTTACCGGCTTTGTGAAACAGCTAAGGATTTTAACCTGGGTGTCGTTTTTGACATGGTGTTAGCCCTGATATCGCTCTAGTAGCCGGTTGGGCTATAAGCAATATAAACCTGAACCCGCTGAAATCTCAGTGCTAGCAAAAACCAAAGGGCTCAGAGACGTCAAACTGCCCTGGGCTCTACCACCGGAGAAGACCTTGCACTGCGTTTGGGTCACTTCTGAGGAGATTATCAGTGCTTGGTTTGATCCAACTTACTACGGATACTGCGTACTGAATCCCCTGTTGACAACAGTCATCGTTTAGTTTTGGTGCCAGACTGAGCGAAAGACCCTCCGGTAAGTAGACCACCATCACACTGACTCAAAAGGACCCACTTTAACCCTTTGACCCCCACACCTTGTCC
>CM060305.1:41143819-41146319 GCA_030674185.1 Monoplex corrugatus | reverse complement strand
TGGTGGAGATGGTGGTGGTGGTGGTGATGGTTTGTGTGTGTGTGTCTGTGTGTTCTGTGTGTGTGCATATGTGTGTGTTGTGTTGTTTGTTGTTGTTGTTATTGTTGTTTTTACCTCCTTTCTCAACAGAACATCACTGAAGTCTTGCAGCTGTTGTTTTGTTGTTATTGTTGTTGTTGTTGTTTTTACCCAAATTAGGTTTTGCATATTTTATTGTTTTTTGTCTTCTTAGTACGCCTGGCAAAGGCAGGGTGGCGGAAAATTTTCGCCGTCTTTTTGTTGTTTGTTGTTGTTGTTGTTGTTGTCGTCGTCGTCGTTGTCGTCGTTTGTTGGTTGTTGTTATTGTTGTTGTTGTTGCTGCCGCTGCTGCTGCTCTTGTGGTTGCTGCTGCTGCTGCTACTGTTGCTGCTGTTGTTACTGCTGTCGTTGTTGTTGCTGTTGTTGTTACTGTTGTCTGCTGTTGCTGTTGCTTTTGCTGTTGTAGTTGTTGTTGTATTAAATTCAAGTTCTAAGTGCATTTTTCTGTGTTTCTGGTTCCTATTTGCTTGAGCACTGGCAGTTCCTGTGATTTATGTCCTGTATGTCGCCAAGCAAAGTTATGTCGTCGCTCATTCCCTAATGAATGGAAATCTTTAACTGTCTCCCCAACTGTTGCCAGTAAGCTCCTTAGCAGCACGTCCAGAGTAACGTGATTAAAACTGCTGTTGGCCTACTGATTTTCAAAGCATTTCCCATAACAATGTCCCATTTTTATCACACTGTAGGGACGATCTCCAAGATAAAGAAATTAGCCAGGGCAAACGTGGCCTAAGACTATATCTTACCAACGAGACCAGAACGAGGGGTCAGGGTGGGGCAAGAAGGGGAGGTCGGTCAGTAGGTTCGGTAGATTTTTCACTGATGTATGGATCCATGTGGACGAACTGCGTGAACCCATGTCCAGGAATGTGGGTCTGGTCATAGTAGGCTGCACAAGGGCCAATGTGTTCATTTAGGTGGCTGACGAAGCCTGTCAAACACGAAGAAGTCAGCTTGGTAATTGTGATAGCGTTGTGTACGTGACTTTATTCGCTTGATCGCTGTGTTTGACTTGTTCGTGACATTGTGCTTGCAGGTCATGTGAAAGCGCGTATATTACCGCCAACGTATTACAGGTCGCACAGATACACGCTCCCCCCCCCCCCCCCGCCCCCCCCCCCCCCCACACACACACACACTTTTGCGTGCCATAAAACCCAAAGCTAACTTCTCGTTCTTCTGGCCCATGATCTCTGTCTTCTTACACTGATGAGGAGCCAGAAAAACACGAAAATAGAATCAGAACGCGTATTCAATACAACAAGACATGACAGGCGCAAATTTTCGGCCAACTGGACTTTGTCAAGCGTGAATGTGAGATCACAAACACCAAATGCAAAATTATGAGAAAAAGATTGAAACTTCCCTGCTGCTTCGTCCAGTGGCAGATCTAGTTTTTGGCGAGCATGCACGAGGGAGCTGACCAGCCTCTGGAATCTACTACCCCGTGGGGTTGCTGGGGGCTCTTTCAATATGAATAGTATCCCCACCTTCTGAAAATCCTGTGCTAGAAATTTCCCCTTTTCTGTCACCGTCTTTGTTTTTGCCTTGTTCCTTTGCTTTTTATTTTTTTCATTTCTTCCTATCATTTTCTGCGTTGCTGGTCCATTCACCTGTATGTGTTCGATAAAGTCTTACGTACTTCTATTAGGATTCATAATTAGGTATATGTATTAAGCGCTTTTTTGGCTCTAGGGAAAAGAGATATGCGGAAGCAGTTTTAGATAATTTAGGCCTGTTTTCATATGTTTTAGTGTCCTTAATTACGTTTAAATTTGTATTCATGTATTCTTTTAAATCAGCTGTACGATAAATTGGACAGAGTGGTCAACGCCAGGGGCATCTCCTTAGATTATGTGTGAAAATGCATTGATCGGTGTACTAAATTTGCTTTTCTTTTTTTTTCTGTTGAAATATTGTGTGTGTATTGAAATGATTATAGCCCTGATATGGTTTAACTTAGTTGGTTGGGCTTTAAACAAAAATGACAAATGACACAGCCGCTGGAGTCCAGACTGTGTGTGAGACGTAATGGTGGCATCATCAGCAAAAATTATCGCTTGGGGCAGGACCCTGAAGCACTTTAGTCATTGCTCTGAGGCGTGCAAAGTTGAAAAGCTTGCCATCGGGCTTAGTATGAAGGAAAAGAAGATCCCGAAGAGTGTTGGGGCGACGACGCAGCCCTTGTTTACTCCATTTTAAATGACTAATGGCTCTGGGGATGATCCCTCAAACTGCATTGTTCCCAGCATGCCGTCATGGAAATGGAATATGAGATTCACCAGCTTTTGTGGGCAGCCGATCTTTTCTGCTAACCAGATCTTACAGTTGGTCACTCCTATTCTCAACATATATTATAAGCAGATCAAAACAAATCATAATAGAAAAAGTGCGATCCATGAAAATTTAACAAGAATGGATC
>CM060305.1:41126319-41133819 GCA_030674185.1 Monoplex corrugatus | reverse complement strand
GTCGCTTAATTCTGCGACGTCACGTGGCAAGATCAAGCGTCAAACCTTCAAGTTCTGAGTTTCTACTCGTTTACACAAGCATAGAGTGTTTAATCATCAAGTGCCGGCTTCGCTGGACAGGACATGTTACACACATGAAAGACAACCGAATTTCAAAGATGCTTTTTTGTATTGACAGTTGAAGCAGGGAGGACACCGTAACCATGAAAGACAGCTAAAGCGATTTAAGAACATTCTGACTGCCAACCACAAAGACTGTGGTATCAACAACATTCTGAAGACAAGCCACAAAGATTGTGGTATCAACAACATTCTGACTGCCAACCACTAAGACTGTGGTATCAACAACATTCTGAAGACAAGCCACAAAGATTGTGGTATCAACAACATTCTGAAGACCAACCACAAAGACTGTGGTATCAACAACATTCTGAAGGTCAAACACAAAGATTGTGGTATCAACAACATTCTGAAGACCAACCACAAAGACTGTGGTATCAACAACATTCTTAAGATCAACACAAAGACTGTGGTATCAACAACATTCTGAAGACCAACCACAAAGACTGTGGTATCAACAACATTCTTAAGATCAACACAAAGACTGTGGTATCAACAACATTCTGAAGGTCAAACACAAAGATTGTGGTATCAACATTCTGAAGACCAACCCCAAAGATTGTGGTATCAACAACATTCTGAAGGTCAAACACAAAGATTGTGGTATCAACAACATTCTGAAGGTCAAACACAAAGATTGTGGTATCAACAACATTCTGAAGGCCAACCACAAAGATTGTGGTATCAACAACATTCTTAAGATCAACACAAAGACTGTGGTATCAACAACATTCTTAAGATCAACACAAAGACTGTGGTATCAACAACATTCTGAAGGCCAACCACAAAGATTGTGGTATCAACAACATTCTGAAGACCAACCACAAAGATTGTGGTATCAACAACATTCTGAAGACCAACCACAAAGATTGTGGTATCAACAACATTCTTAAGACCAACCACAAAGATTGTGGTATCAACAACATTCTGAAGACCAACCACAAAGATTGTGGTATCAACAACATTCTGAAGGTCAAACACAAAGATTGTGGTATCAACAACATTCTGAAGACCAACCACAAAGATTGTGGTATCAACAACATTCTGAAGGTCAAACACAAAGATTGTGGTATCAACAACATTCTGAAGACCAACCACAAAGACTGTGGTATCAACAACATTCTTAAGACCAACCACAAAGACTGTGGTATCAACAACATTCTGAAGACCACACCACAAAGACTGTGGTATCAACAACATTCTGAAGACCACCACAAAGACTGTGGTATCAACAACATTCTGAAGACCACCACAAAGACTGTGGTATCAACAACATTCTGAAGACCACCACAAAGACTGTGGTATCAACAACATTCTGAAGGCCAAACACAAAGACTGTGGTGTCAACCTCCTTACCTAAGGAGAGGTTGCCCACAACAAAGCCTTCTGGCAATACGCACAATCACATTTGAACAGTGCTACTCAATAGAAGAAGGACCAGTGGAAACAGAAGTTAAAGCCACAGGACTCCCCATGCAGTGTTTGTAGAACATGTGTCTCTAGGATTGGTTTTCACTCCGATATAAAGATCCACACCAGGCGCAGAAGATCTGTATGCCTGCTTATCTGTCACACTGATAGAAGATTCCACACCACACAGTGTATCTACAGATTTAGCATAAAAGGGTTTTGGTTTTCTAATTCAGAAGGTGTAAGAAAGGGACTTGCATGGTGGCTGAGGACAGAGAAGGTGGGAGATGTACTTGCAGCGACAGGGGATAGATTTGTGTGGAGGGCCATGATCGCAAACGTCATACGGAAGGGCACATGATGATGATGATGATGATGATGATGATGATGATGATGATGATGATGATGATGATGATGATGATGATGTGACGATGATGATGAAGAAGAAGAAGAAAGGGGTTTTGAATTAGTCTCTGACACAAGTAACACCCAGCTCCGTCTCTGCCTCGACTTTTTGAACTTGCTATTCACTACACAACGAATGCCAGCGAGCTGAGCACAGGTGGTGGTGAACTTAGAGTCCAGCTGTACATGTTAGTTGTTGGTAGCAAAGAACGCTGAGGCCAGGCCAATGTTAAAAGGTGATTATCACTATCATAAACATTGAGAAGTAACAGTCATCCTGATGATGTCCTTGATCAAGGAAGTTAACGTGGAGTGAATTTTTAAGCCTCATCGTGACATGACAAATTTGTGTGATCACTCGGTTCATACTGGAGATTGTCTGACTGCAAGCAGTTGGCTGGTAGTTATCAATGTTTCTTTTTCCAGTTTCAGTTTCTCAAGATAACGCCGTCATGCTCGGATTGAATTCCATATGTACTGGCACCATTGATAGCGTGTGATGGAAAAGATCCGAAATGATCATGGTACAAGCCACAAGTCTGCACATAAGCCCTATATCTTGGCAAGGTCTTCAGGTCCTACCTAGCGTATGGCATGGGTTTTATATCTTCTTCTATTGGTATCAGTCTGTCACTGGAACTATCTTGGCTACACCGTGATGACATGTGTATCTACATCTATAATATTAAAAATACAAGAAAACACAACCAGTCACTCAGTATCGACTTATCTCACAAACGTCCTAGGTTACACAATCACATCACAGAAATAATCCCGAATGACTCCAACGCATAGCTCCATCTGCCCACCAACATGATTAAATTTAAGTCTTTATTACAGCAGCTCCTCCAGTCCATCCTTTAACGCTGATAAAGTACAGAAACGATCTCAGAGATGCTGATATCTCATCATGATTGTGGACAGCGCTAATGACGCGAGGCACATGTGGTTTCTGTGCGCTTTTTGCACGCCATCAGCAGGATTGGATTGGGACTTAACTAAGAAGCCTATGTGTCTCTCTGAATGAAATCTATATGTCCTCATAGATTTTCTCAGCCGTTTTTTTTTTAAACGGATTTCCTGTTTTCTGCATTTGAAGGCAGTTTTGACCTACACCGGTTTTAATAGGTAATGGTGTGTCCAAATGTGTACACAAAAATACACATTTCAATATCTTTTTTTTTTATTTAGAAAATCAAATTAAGTGACAAACAATCTAACGCTATTTGTGGCTTGTACATTATGAACGTCTTTTTCTGTCTTCTGTCTGTCTGTCTGTCTGTCTCTCTCTCTCTCTCTCTCTCTCTCTCTCTCTCTCTCTCTCTCTCTCTCTCTCTCTCCTCTCTTTCTCCTCTCTCTCTGTCTTTCCATCTTTCTATTTGTCTGTCTGTCTGCGTCTCTCTCTCTCTGTCCTTTTCATAATCGTACACAGGCATAGGCACAGGCACAGGCACACACACACACACACACACACACACACACACACACACACACACACACACACACACACACACACACACACACACACACACATGTAAAGAGTCAACTCCAAGAAAAGACCAAATCTGAAAGTGGTACGTCGTGCTCAGCAGAATGTAACAGCATTTGACTACACACACACAAACTGTGTCTCCACCATCCGCCTGTATGCAGAAAGTTCGACAAGACAAGCTGACTTTTTCTTGGAGTCGTTACACACACTGACACCATGTCAAAGTCAGACCAAAGTGGAATATCATCACTCACTTGTGCTCTTCTGCAAAAGTTATTTCCTACTCCAGTGACTTAGAACGTTTACGAGCCAATAATTTGACACGTTCCGTTGGCAGCCGAGATGTTTATTTTCGGTAAACAAAATTGTTATCCGTTCATGAGTCCTAAGCGACAATTCACTTACCATATTGCATACCTGTTATTTCTATCTGTACCCCCTTTTTTTCTTTCTCTCTCCTTTCACCCCATCCACTAAATACACATTTGCAGACGCTCGTTAAAAAATTGGCACTGTTTGTGTGCACTCTCATAATTCTCTTGGATCTCTGTACACTTCGTTGATTTTGATTTCCTATCTCTGTTATATCTTTCCTCGTCAGAACTGTTGGTGTACAGCTATATCTCAAAAACTAAGAGCAACTGTGTTGTTGACGTTTTGGTGCCGGTTGTATGAATACGTCCACCAGTTACACTAAAGTGAATAAACTCGGTGTGTTCTTGGTATGTTTAAGTACTTCTGAACTTACGCCTGAACCTCTCTGGCAAAGCTCAGAAGTACTTAAAAGAAAAGACATCAAAAGACAGTGATGAGGGGAGTGAAGTCACCTTAGCTTGATTTGTTTTAACTTTATTTTGTTTATCTTACATTAGAGAATCCCTTTCAGTTTATCATGAAACTTGATTATATCATCTTGCACGTGAATGAGCAATTGCAACAAATAAAACTACATTCGAGATAGAAATTACTTTTAAAAAAATAGGCACACACATAATCAATCTAAATATACTAAAATAATACAGCTTCGACAGCAAAGAAAGGTTATCAATGTGTAGTGATTATACATAGGATATATAACAGGAGCCAATCTTAACTTTACAGACGATCTGTTATGCATAAGGCATACCATCACACAAACGATCCATCCTTATCTCTTCAGCACTGAAAACATAACTTAACCCCACTGGACAAAAATGTTGCCCGAGCTCTGGCAAAGTCATCGATCATCTCCAGCGTCTGGAAAAACGAGAAGTCTGGAGAAGAGAGCAGCAGTGTCTGGAATCAGCAAGGTTTACATCGTTAGCATCCACATGTATCATCACTCTTCTTGATGTTTTTTTTCAGTCTTCGTCGTTACCCTCTTCTTGTTTCAGCTATCATCATCATCGCCCTCAACATTACAACCATCATCGTTCTTCTCTTCTTTACCACCATCATTATCATCATGCTCTACCTTGTCATCATCTTTTCTAACAGTAATAATTGATGTCCACATTTTAACATTTTCTATCGCTCTTTTGTTGTTTTTTTATCACAATCATCAATATCATCAACTTATTTTTATAATGCACTCGCCACATTCTTCTTTAAAACTACTATAATCTGTCATCTTCTGCTTCTGCTTGTTTTTCTTTTGTTTCTTCTGTTTTACTTTCTTTTTTCTTCTTTACCAGATTATCCATTTTCTCATATGGCAATCATAATAACCTTATCAACAACCAGCAGTCTTTCCGGTACGATTAGATACCTAGGGGCTATGTGTAGTATGGACATGTAGCCATTGTCAAAGTTGCCCATGGTAAAATGTGAACAGTTAAACTAAGTAATATTTTTGTTATTTTTTTGCATTTTCATTGGCTCCCCGCTGCGCAAGGCAAACAAATTAGATGATAATCACATTTCAAAGCAAGGGACCACGCAGATCCCAAAAAAGTTGGGAAAGTGCAAATTCAACAGAGGGGCGGGAGCAAATGACTATTTTAAGCTAATACAATAAGCAGCCTTGTCAACACGCTAATATGCAAAGAATGCCGCAGACATGGTAAAGGAAGCATCATCAGGATGGGCATGGCATCGACTGTATGGTTTTTAATTAACTAAGGATGAAAACAGAGTCACGCTCTGGCCACAGTTCAATCGCAAGAAGAATTGGGGCTCTGCCCTCTATGGCAGTAATTTGTATTGGGGGGTGATTATGAAGAGTTGTTTCTCTACTTGGAAGTCACGCACACACCAAGGAATGGGAGAGAGACGAGCAGAAAATGCACTAGACAAAGATTCTCAAATGATAAATACAACATATTGATTTAATTGATCAACTTCAACGTAAGTCATAATTCACCGTTCTTACTGGCCTAAGTCCTAACTACTCTAAAGCCCTAAAACGCACAGCCATTCTTCACTAGCTAACATGTTATTAACATACTGAACATTTCTATCTGTCCAACTCTATTTTTTCTGTTTCATGAAATTAGAACATGCTTCCAACTTCTAACCCTAACCTTAACACCTAACAAAAGTACGAAATGAAACGTGGGTCACATACCTGTGAGGTAGCTTGGAAGCTGGTTCTCCCGCAAGACAACCAGGGACTGACTGACTATTTCTTTTATAGAAGGGGGATTCAGGTCAGGCGGATTCAGGTCAGGAGGCTTTCCCTCCCTGACCATCAATAGGTCCGCTTGTAATTAGCTGCCCGCATCTTTAAAGCCTGACTTGAAAACTTGAATGACTCGAATTGTAATCCTGGCATTGTGGTGGCTACATCTACCGTTACCCTCGGCCAATTAATATGCCGTTTTCAAAAGTCAGTTTTGGACGTGACTTTTACTGCTAAGCGTCACCCCTTAGAAGCTGTCCAACTATCCAAAGTGGAGAATAATGGCGTTATTTCTTGATACTGGCTTTTGGCCTTTGATGCGGTCACTTCACAGGTCTAAGGTATTGATCCATCCAAAGATCCATCCAGTCTAATGCCTGTTTATTACCTCCTGCCCACCATTACAGCCCTGTCTCGTTTCTGTGCCCACTGCGAAAAATGTTAGTACTGGACAATGGCGACTGACACTACTGTCCTAAATGTGATACCCGCTAGTGGCCTGTCGTCTTCGTCTTTAATTTACCGATCCATTCTACTGGGATATCAAATCTTGTCTCAATGCATCTGCCGCCCTAAGGAATTTCTGTGATAGTTCTGACATTTTAGCCATCCAGCCTACGACACTTCAGATGGAAAGTGGATGTCCTTTGGTGGACGTTTTAGCCTGAGATGCCAAGAAATTAATTAATTCAAAGGACGCAACCCTCTGTAAAATGAGTTTCAAGGTCTCCCTTACATTGTTATCAACAAAACGACATAGTCAGCACAATGAAATGATTTGTCCCTTTGCCCAACCCCCATCTCTCTCTCTCTCTCTCTCTCTCTCTCTTATATATATATATATATATATATATATATATTATTGTGTGTGTGTGTGTGTGTGTGTGTGTGTGTGTGTGTGTGTGTGTGTGTGTGTGTGTGTGTACGTATATACATATATACATATATATATATATATATGTATATATATATATATATATATATATATATAAATAGATATATCTGTCTCTCCATCTCTGTGTCTGTCTGTCTGTTAATCTGTCTCTCTCTAACCATCTATCTATCTATCTACATTTAACTATTTATCTATCTATCTGTCTACCTATTTATCTTTCAGTCTCTCTGTCCCTGTCTCGTTCACTCTTTCTATAATCATCAAAATATTGATAACATTACATTTTTGTCGTCAGTTTGCTGGGAAAATGTTCTTTCCTTTTCTTCTTACTGCCTTTCTTCCTTCCTTTCTTGTTTTGTATTGTTTTGTTTTGTTTGTATTGTTTTGTTTTGTTTTGTTTGTATTGTTTTGTTTTGTTTGTTTTGTTTTGTTTGTTTTTGTTTTGTTTTGTTTGTTTTGTTTGTATTGTATTGCTTTGTTTGTATTGTTTTGTATTGTTTTGTTTTTTGTTTTGTTTTTGTTTTGTTTTATTTCGTTTTTGTTTTACGTCGATTGTTTTCTCATTGAAAGGAACTGGAG
>CM060305.1:41116319-41118819 GCA_030674185.1 Monoplex corrugatus | reverse complement strand
TGTGTGTGTGTGTGTGTGTGTGTGCGTGCGTGTGTGTGCGTGCGTGCGTGTGTGTGTGTCTGTTTCAGCGCTTAGATTTGATTTTATCAAGATTTTGCGCTATATAAATATTGTAATTATTATTATTATTATTAGTAATAGTAGTAGTCGTAGTAGTAGTCTTAATAGTAGTAGTAGTTAGTCGTAATAGCAGCAATATCAATAGAAATAGTAGTCATAATAGCAGCAGAGCAGTAGTAGTTGTAATAGCAGCAGTCCAGTATCACTATCCTGCTGCTTGTATGCCCGTAGCTGAAAGACAAAATTGCTCTTATTCTTAAATTAAAAGAAAACTCCCCTACAATGTATAGAGTATTTTGAAATTTCCCAAATATGTGTTTGTTGATATTATGGTGTTGCTGCTGTTTTTGGGGCGGGGAGGGAGGGGTTTCAGATTTTCGCCAATAAACATAAGGTATTTGTTAGTTATATCACACGAATACTGGATTTCTTTTTTCCACCTTGAACGCAGAAAGTTTACCCTACGTCTCCCTACTTCTACGTGTCAGTGGAGCCGTGACAAGGCACACAACACCAGTAAGCTGACAAATGAGTGTTGTCGTTCCTGGCGGATTTAAGTTATCGTTCTTTTCCGGAGAGTGCAATAAATGGTGGCAAGAAAAAGTAACATCATGCACAGGACTTTTTGCTCTCATGAAGGAGGAACCGAGCCTGCTGGAGGAGGTACTGATTCAACTGTTTTATGTGCTGGTTCCCATAGACCATTTCCCCCTTACTTTTCACTTTTTTTTTATATGTACATGTATTTTCTTCATTTGATATTAGCAAAACAGAAACACACTAAAATCAAACCAAAAGGTGTATTTAATTCACACAACATGACAGGTGCGTATTTTCCCTGGTATTTTGTTGAGCAGGAGAAAATAACTCAACGAAACATCAGAAAAGTCTCGCTGTTTTCTCCATAAGTGTTGTGTATTTGTTATCTGTTTACTTGTTGTCTTTTGTACACGCTTCATAAGGCCATTTGGTCGAAAGTGTATATCGCAAAATGTATGTCAAACAAAAATCAAAAACGCTTTCTCGTGTTTTTAATGAATTTACTCCACGCTCAAGGTAAACTTTTTTTTAAGGATCATAGCACTCAGGGAGGTTACAGGTTATCTTCGTGCTCACCCTTACTTTTTTTTTTTTTTTTTTTTTTTTTTGTCCCCATTTTCTACGTCACCTTAATGGCCACAGAAGCTGGCACTGTTTTTACAATGCGATGATGATGATGGCGATGAGGATGATAATAATGATACTATGGATTGAGACTGTGTGACAGGGCTGTACTCTACGCTTTCCATCATAATATATCCTGGCGTCATTCTGACCGAGAGATACAGACACCTGCGGTGCTGGTCAGAAGATATGAGCAACACTCTCAATGACGCATCCGTGAAATGGATGAGACTCAATTGTGTGGTCCCAGTTTTCCCAATGAACTTTTCCCATAGCACGCTCAACTCTGTGTAGGAGCCGGTTGGAGCCGAAAAAACCCCACAATGATTTTTGAAGGGGATTCGAACCCACAACCTTCCAGTGGGTAGGCCGTTGCGTTTACCACTACACCACGGCGACTAAACCAATGAAAGGTTAGAAGAATATGCTGAAGACCAACCTCAGGGGCTGTGGCATTAACATCACCAGCTGTGAAGAAATGTTCGCAATACAGTAAGCTAGTGACAGCAGTACACGCAGACATAATCTTACATTTGAACAGCGCAGAACAACTGTTATTCAAGAGAAGAAGGTCCGGCGGAAGCAGAACCAAAGGCTGCAGGCCCCCTTCCACATGCAAAACCTGTGGACTGGAAGTACAGGAGCTTCCAGGATCGTTCTTGTATTCTACATGAAAACCCTACAAGACAATTAAAGATCAGTAGGACTACATGTACTCATTCCTCGGGTCGATGAGATACTCCATCATCATTCCGCGCACGCACAGTTTTAGATCAAGACTGACCATGATAATCACCTCTTTTCAAAAGTAATATACCGTGTGTGTGCGCAAATATTCTACCGAGCGTGTTTGCTTGCGTGTGTGTACGTATGTGGGCGGGGGTGTGAGTGACAGAGAGAGACAGACAGACAGACAGACAGAGAAAAAGACAGAGACAGACATAGAGAGACAGAGAATGAGAAATAAGCTAAAGCGACTTTTGGAAATCGAAAAGGCACTTGACTGCCTGGCGACATACAAAGTATGGTCCAACTAAACGGTTTATTTTGGTGAGCTCTCTGTGGGGGAAGGGGGGGGGGGTGCTGCTCCAGTGAGCTGAAATTACTTAATGACTACTATGAAGGTTTTCATTAGAGTGGTTCGGTACTTTCAATAAGTTGATCATTTTATGGAAAGACACAAAATAACATTAAAAGAGAAAATAAACCGTTTCAGTTTCACTTTCTCAAGTGGACGTTTTTGCCCTCAGAATGAATTCCACATGCTCTGACGCCA
>CM060305.1:41108819-41113819 GCA_030674185.1 Monoplex corrugatus | reverse complement strand
TCTCTTGCACTACGAAGATCTTCAGTGGTGATCTAGGGGCTAAACTTGTGGATGAGACAATAAAACTAAGGTCCGTGTGCAGCACGCCTGACCTCATTTCAGAGATTTCACAGCAACATGCCACTAAAGTCAGCTTTGAATCGTATCAGTGCTGAGCCTGTAATACCATTAAGACTCAGATTTGAATCATATAAGTGCTAAACCTGTAATATCGCAAAGATTCAGATTTGAATCATATGTGTTGAACCTGTAATACCATAAAGATTCAGATTTTAATCATACAAGTGTTGAACCTGTAATACCGTAAAGACTCAGACTTGATTCATATAACTTTTATAAGTGTTGAACCTGTAATACCGTAAAGATTCAGATTTGAATCATATCAGTGCTGAACGTATAATACCGCAAAGATTCAGATTTGAGTCATATTGGTGCTGAACCTATAATACTGCAAAGATTCAGATTTGAATCATATAAGTGCTGAACGTATAATACCGCAAAGATTCAGATTTGAATCATATAAGTGCTGAACCTATAATACCGCAAAGATTCAGATTTGAATCATATAAGTGCTGAACGTATAATTCCGCAAAGATTCAGATCTGAATCATACAAGTGTTGAACCTGTAATACCGTAAAGATTCATATCTGAATCATATAAGTGTTGAACCTGTAATACCGTAAACATTCAGATCTGAATCATATAAGTGTTGAACCTGTACTACTGTAAACATTCAGATCTAAATCATATAAGTGTTGAATTTGTAATACTGTAAAGATTCATATTTTAATCATGTAAGTGCCTAACCTGTGATACCGTAAACATTCAGATTTGAATCATATAACTGCTGAACCTGTAATACCGTAAAGATTTTCTAATCTGTACCCAAAATGTCATGATCTAAAATATCGTTGGCAACAGATAATTCGAGGAGACAGAAAATAGATACAAGAGCAAGCAGCATATCATATCTATTCTGAGGAATGTTGTCTATGGACAGTAGGCAGACTAGGAGGAGTAAAGCAAATCACTGGTCATCAAATAAGAAAATAGTTGTAAAACAATTTCCTCAATATAATGAAGGTCAGCATTCATTTGAATTCTGTTCAAATCGGCACTGGCAGACTGAGTTAAATTCAAATCTACACTGACACAAAACCTTTAGATCTACAAAGGTCCGTATGCACTTAAAACACACTTCCACAATGTTTCATGCATCTTGTTTTGGAGAAAGTTCCCAAGTAGAAAGTTTACAAAATAACAAGCCTGTTATACCTAAGTATCCATCTGCATTCTTTAAAAAAAATCCTTATTTGAAACATTTGAACAGACAGTCGAAGAACCTTGACTAAAATCATGTTTCTCATACAACGATGGGGACGGTATATTGATGACAGACATGCAAGGAGAGAACCGCAGACACCGACAGTCTGGGAAGAATAATACATACTTGTTGGAGAATGTAAGATCACTTGACCTGAAACTCACACGAGCAAGTGGCAATCCATACAGTTTAAAGTGCAAACACCTTTCCGCGAGTAACTCTTGGGAACCAAGGACCAAAACGGAAGGGGGCCCTCTTGTAATGAAGAGGCAATGGAATGTGCTTTTCTTGCCAAAAGCGCTTCGAAAGGGAGATTACCCTGAGGGTAATTGACATGAGTTCGGGGATACAATTGCGCTTGGCACCGATTTGTTTAAGAATTTCTGAGGTCGTGCAGGTAACGACCTTAGTCAAAGAAGAAGAGTCAGGCAGTCATGGAAATGAGCGATGAAGAGGAAGGAGGTCTGTGCCAGGCTCAACAGGTAGTCTTTTCATCGGTTTGTTTTGACAGAAGAAGGGGAGAGAAAGATTCAGATAGTAGTATGTCTGTGTCTGGTTGGTTGGTTGGTTGGTTGGTTGGTTGGTTGGTTGGTTGGTTGGTTGGTTGGTTGGTTGGTTGGTTGGTTGACTAGTTGGTTGGCTGGTTGGTTGGTTGGTTGGTTGGTTGGTTGGTTGGTTGGTTGGTTGGTTGTTGGTTGGTTGGTTGGTTGGTTGGCTGGTTGGTTGGTTGGTTGGTTGGTTGGTTGGTTAGTTAGTCGGTCGGTCGGTCGATTGGTCGGTCGTTTCTTTTTTTCCTTCTTTCTTTCTTTCTTTCTTTGTTCATGTGTCTTGAGTCAGTGTTAAGTATCGGTCTGTCAGGAAAAATTTAGCTCCGCTCCTCAGTGAGACCTTCGTCACACCACGGTCGGATCTCTCGTCGGACCAAATGTATATCAGACAAAAAATGACGAGAGACGCTGTGAGTGTCTTTTATCCACTGACAATGGCGGATTGAGGTGGCAGTCAGACTACAAACACTTTACATATTCAGCTATTAGTCAGGTTGAAACGCTTTGTATGTTCATATATCAGATTACAAACACTTAAAATATTCAAGCAGCGGTCAGGCTACAAACACTTTAAGCATTTATGTACATAGTAGTTATGCTACAAACAGTTTGATGTGGTCGGTTATTGTTCAGGCTACAAACACGGCTCTATTACAAGAATTAGCCAGCTGCCTTTAAAGTGTGACTTGCTCAATGGTCGAACCCAGTATCTCTGTGGTTAGCACCAGTCATGACAGAACTTACTATTAGGTTAGTAAGATAGGCGTAGGTACGACTTTTAGCTTGGCGAATAGGGCACAAAATGCCTTTTCGTCAATGTCTTCAGATGAAAGGCATAGTCAGACTCGAAATTAAGATCGAATGCTGACTACGTTCTGACAGCAAAGATATTCAAAGCCATCACACCATGTCAAGAACAATAATAGTTACTTCATGGCGGTCGTTACTATTCTGGTCGCAAAAATGGCAATGGACGTTGATGTATGCCATATCAATGGTCTTCAGCACAAAATTATTCACATTCTTCTATATATTTATAATGACCATGCTATCCTGTGTTGATGCTTAGGCTTGGCTGGGTTTGTTTTTGGGCTGGATTGAATCAATTTCCTTTTACTATGTAATTTAGCCAATAGTTATGCAGTTCTGACAGTATGAAGTTCGTATCGCATTCAACGGGAGTTTGTTTGTTTGTTTGTTTGTTTGTTTGTTTGTTTGTTTGTTTGTTTGTTTGTTTGTTTGTCTATCCGTCTGTTTGTTTGTTTGTTTGTTTATTTGTTTGTTTGTTTGCTTATTTGTTCGTTCGTTCTTTCGTTCGTTTGTTTGTTTGTTTGTTTGCTGGTTTGTTTGTTTGTTTGTTTGTTTGTTTGTTGGTTTGTTTGTTGGTTTGTTTGTTGGTTTGTTTGTTGGTTTGTTTGTTGGGGGTCTCTTGTTTTTGTTGTTGTTATTGTTGCTTTGTTTGTCGTTGTTTTGCCATTCACCTAACATCTCTGACCAGAATGACAATCCTCATGGTGTGATCACAGCCGAGGGTTGCCTGCCAGAACTCTCTATCGGACACTTTTGTACTTTTTGTACTTTTTGTACTTTTTGTACTTTTTGTACTTGTTGTACTTGTTGTACTTTTTGCTATGTGCACTTTCCACCTGAGGATGGCCGCTCCTAGCAGTATCAGCTGAACCACTATTCTGACTTCACCGTCCTGCCAGAACAATCTACGATAGGAAAGTCAAGCCTGGCAGAGGCAGTGTCACTGCCCGTCACTTTGCCTTGATCCTGCATATGCAAGCCAGCTTTGGCTCTGCAGGTATGTGAAGCAGTACATGTAAGCAGCAAACTTTTGACTGTCTTTGCGATTATCCCTTTGTGCGTGTCAGTATATGTGTGATTGGTCCTATACTGTGATGCCTATTGCAGTGATTTTTTTGTAACGTTCTCATTTACAACTATGTGTATTATGAATGATAACTTGATTTTTATTATATTAACTTAACGATAACAAGAAACACCTGAGGATGCTGGATGGGACTCAGAGTATCAATGCCTCACCACTCTCCTGACAGTCATCTTGCCAAGCTCCCGACGCCACACCATAGCCATTTCATCAAGCAAGGAATGGGAGAGGGGGGGAGGCTGTCCATGCACTGCATGACCCAATCGGACCCAGTCATCAGTTATCTTGTTTACAAACTAAATGGCAGGGTGGGAAGATGACAAACCCCGGGACATAGCCACACAACACGCACCAACCCTTCTACCTGACCAAGAGAGAATGGAAACGTCCTCACTTGCCTTATTCTGGGCCTTCATCTCTCTATTGGGTAGCCCGTCCAGCCGCCAACTTGCATAGCTGCCAGCTCTCTTCCCCTTACTATAGCTTCAACAGTTAGCAGTCAGAAGCTATCATCATTGCTTTACTACAACCACAGGGGGTGTTCGAACGGCCGCGAAAGTGGAGTGGTATGATGCTGTTCAGCTAAATTTGACATTCCCCAAAGGGATCCCAAGTTTGCCGTCTTTCCGGGCCGCCAGTGGGTCTTTTGCTGCGGTCATCAGGCCTGATTCCCTGAAGTCAGCAGCCAAGCCACAAATCAAAGTTAACAAGAAACACCCAAGGGTGCTGGATGGGATCAGAGCAACAATGCCTCACCTTTCTCCAGACAGTGACCTCCCAAGCTCCCAAAGCCACACAATAGCCGGTTCATCAAGCTAAGGGGGATTGTCCATGAACTGTGTGACCCATTCGGACTTAGTCATCGGATACCTTGTTTACAAACCGAATGGCAAGGTGGGGAGATGACACACCCCATAGCCACAAAGCACGCCTCAGCCAGGTCCAGCCCTGCTACTGGACCAAGAGAGAATAGTAGCGCCTTCTGTAGTGGCAGAGAGCGAGAAGGTTGACTTTGAAGGAATTAATCATGAAACTTTGAATGAAATAAGAGAGTGGGTTGGACAGAGAGAGAGAGAGAGAGAGAGAGAGAGAACAGAGACGCAGACAGACAGACACACACACACACACACACACATATATATACACACACACACACACACACACACACACACACACACACACACACACACACACACACACCACACACACACACACACACACACACACACACAA
>CM060305.1:41103819-41106319 GCA_030674185.1 Monoplex corrugatus | reverse complement strand
TCTCTCTCTCTGTGTCTGCCTCTCTCGTGTCTGTCTCTGTCTCTGTGTCTGTCTGTCTCTGTCTCTCTCTCTCTCTCTCTCTCTGTCTCTGTCTCTCTGTCTGTGTCTGTCTCTCTCTTTCTCTCTCTCTTTCTCGCTCTCTCTCTCTCCCTCTCTCTCTCTCTCTCTCTCCCACTCTTCTCTCTCTCTCGCTCATTCTCTCTCTCTCTGTCTGTCTGTCTGTCTGCTCTCTCTCTCTCTCTCTCTCTCTCTCTCTCTCTCTTCTCTCTCTCTCTTCCCGCTCATTCTCTCTCTCTCACTCTCTCTTTCTCTCTCTCCCACTCTTCTCTCTCTCTCCCGTCTCTCTCTCTCTTCTCTCTCTCTCTCCCACTCTTCTCTCTCTCTCTTCTCTCTCTCTCTCTCTCTCCCTCTCTCTCTCTCTCCTCCTCTCTCTCTCTCTCTCTCCCTCTCTCTCTCTCTCTCTCTCTTTCCCTCCCACCCTCCTTCTCTTCTCTTTTTCTTATCCTGCAATCACACGAGTATTACTGCTAGTAGCGCGAGTACCACTGCTAGTAGCACCACATTCTAACCCACACATTCTTTTGCACGTGCGAATGCGTGCCACAAAAACCTACGGTGTGCTTGCTGTTGGTTTTCATCATCATAATCGTCAGCGGCGGCGGCATCATCATTGTCATTATCATTATCATTATCATTATCATCATCATCATCATTATTATTATAGTAGTAGTAGCCTAGTAGTAGTAGTAGCAGCAGCTGCAGCTTACTAGTAGTAGTAGTGGTAGTGGTTGTAGTAGTAGTAGTAGCAGCAGCAGCAGCAGTAGTAGTAGTAGCAGTTGTTGTTATTGTTATTGTTATTTAAAGCCCAGCCGACTGCGTAGAGCCATATCAGGCGTAGTAGTCGTAGTGGTAGTAGTAGTAGTAGTAGTAGTAGTAGTAGTGGTAGTAGTAGTAGTATAGTTACCCCAGTCTCACAAGAAGAAATTCTCAACACAATCAGATCCATGTCGTTCAAAACCTGCGAACTGGATCCTCTTCCAGGTTCTCTCTACTCTGACTGTCTCCCTACGCTCCTCCCATTCATCACTGACATCATCAACACTTCTCTCCAAACTGGAACTGTCCCAGATTCTTTCAAGTCTGCTATTGTTCACCCTCTCCTCAAGAAATACAATTTAGACCCAAATGAACTGAAAAATTACCGGCCTATCTCTAATCTCTCTTGTCAAAACTGCTTGAAAAAGTTGTCCTCAACCAACTGAACTCTCACCTGTCTGCCAACAATCTCCTCAATCCTTTCCAGTCAGCCTACCGCCAGTGCCATAGCACTGAAACTGCCTTGCTACACATTCTCAACAATCTCCTCCTTGCAACTGATACTGGCAAAGTCTCTCTCCTCACACTCCTTGATCTGTCTGCAGCCTTTGATACCATTGATCATGGTATTCTCCTTTCTAGACTTCATCATACTTTTGGCATTTCTGACATTGCTCTCTCCTGGTTCACTTCTTATCTATCAAACAGAAAACAAACTGTTCTCATCAATGGCACTTACTCTCAACCTGCATACCTGACCTGTGGTGTTCCACAAGGATCTGTCCTTGGCCCTGTTCTTTTCACTCTTTACACCTCCCCCCTGTCCACCATCATCAACTCCCACTCTATAAAACACCACTTCTATGCTGATGACACCCAACTTCAAGACAGTGACTCACCTGACAATATACAGCGCCTCCTGACTCGCACCACTGAGTGTTACTCGGACATCAAAAATTGGATGACATACAACAAACTTCAGCTAAATGATGACAAGATAGAAGCTATCATCATTGGCACCCATCAGAAACTTTCTCAGCTGCCTCCTCTTTCTCTCCCATTATGTAACACATCAGTCCCAATTTCTGATTCAGCTAAAAACCTTGGTGTCTGCATTGACTCTACCCTCTCCATGAACAACTTTGTTTCTCAAACTGCCTGATCTTGCTACTATCACCTCCATCGTGTAAGCCTGATCAGGAAGTATCTCTCTGTGGAAACAACTGCAAAACTCGTTCTCTCCTTCATAATGTCTCGCATTGACTATTGCAATTCACTCCTGTCCGGTCTTCCTGCCTCCACCACTCACATCCTACAGCGCATTCAAAACAATGCTGTACGCCTTGTACTCAAAAAGAAAAAAGCTGACCACATATCTCCTCTCCTGGCACAACTTCATTGGCTCCCTGTATCAAAGCGCATACAGTACAAACTAGACACCATGTGCTACAAAAGCCTCAATAACGCAGCCCCCGATTACCTGTCAAGCCTACTTGAGATCTATGTTCCCTCACGTACCCTCCGCTCTGCCTCCGATCCTCTGACTTTTCGCTTTCCACGCACTAAGCTCAATACCTATGGTCCACGAGCCTTCTCTTTTTCTGGTCCGCTCTCCTGGAACAAACTTCCTCTCTCAGTCCGTCAGCAACCTATTTTTGTCTCCTTCAAGTCCGCTCTCAAAACT
>CM060305.1:41093819-41096319 GCA_030674185.1 Monoplex corrugatus | reverse complement strand
ATTTCAACTGCCTCAATCTTGTTCTGACTTAGCGTATTGAACGTCCACGCTTCGCATCCGTACAACAGTATCGGTTCTATATAACACTCAAGGACTCTCTTCCTGATGTTAATTGATAGGCATTGGCTGGTAAGAACGCCTTTCATTTTCTCGAACGCTGTTTTAACTTGGCCGATTCTGCTGACTATTTCTAATTTTGTGGTAGACTGTCACAACAGTCCAATTAGACTTCAAATTTTGTCAGAAGTCTTGAGAAAGTTTTGTTAATACATTTTACATGAAAGGTGCTGATCTAAGGCACGTTTTGGGGTCTGTACCACGACAACTTTGGCGCATTACTTTCCAAACGTCGGCTATTGCGACTCCTCAATGATCTAGAACTTTGATCAATATTTAGTAAAGGTCTACCTATAAAAACTGTGGAAAGCTTGTTCACACAGTATGTCATGTATGCACACCAACATACACACACATACGCACAAAGACAGAGACAGACTTTCACACGCACACGAACACGCACACGCATGCACACACTCACATATACATACACACAAGGGCACACATACACATACGCACACGCGCACACACACACACACACACACACGTGCACATAAGCTTACACATGCACACTCTCACACGTGCGTGCGCGCACACACACATACATACATACAGACAGACAGACAAACATGCAGACAGACAGGCAGACAGACATTCATACACACATACAGACAGACAGACATACATACATACATACAGGCAGACATACATACATACAGACATACATACATACATACATACAGACAGACAGACATACATACATACATATATACATGCATACTACATACATACATACATACATACATACATACATACATACATACATACATACATACATACATACATACATAATACAAATAAAACTTCCAGTCGATATGAAACAATTCCTTTTTTAAAGACAGATTTTTTTAAAGAAAAAAAAAAGATAGAAGGGAATGTAGGGGGGGGGGGGGGAGCAAATGGTGGGATCGCGTATAGAAGAAAAAAAAGTGAAAGCGTGTGTTTTTTGAAGAAGGGATGGAAGGAGACAAGGAGGAGGGGAATATGGAAGCTGGGGGGGGGGTGTGGAGGGGGGGCTAAAGAGTTGCGCAGAAAGGTTGATCAGTAACTGACAGACATACATGAAGATGATGAAGTTTGATCGCTGTAACAAGGCGGTGATTCTAAGAGGGGAGAAGGGGGCGGGTGGAGATGGAGGAGGTGGTGACTATGGAGAGGTTGGGCGGAAAGGGAGGCACAGTACTAAAAAATCTCTGTTGGAGACATTTTGGGCCTCGTGCCACAAAGAGTGTTTGGGATGTTTTACTGAAGGTGTTTGGGATTTTTTTTTTTTACTGAAAGTGTTTGTGGTGTTACACTGAAAGTGTTTGGGATGTTTTACTGAAGGTGTTTGGGATGATTTATTAAAGGTATTTGGGATGTTTTATTGAAGGTGTTTGTGGTGTTTTACTGAAGTTGTTTGGGATGTTTTACTGAAGGTGTTTGTGGTGTTTTACTGAAGGTGTTTGTGGTGTTTTACTGAAGTTGTTTGGGATGTTTTATTGAAGGTGTTTGTGGTGTTTTACTGAAGGTGTTTGTGGTGTTTTACTGAAGTTGTTTGGGATGTTTTATTGAAGGTGTTTGTGGTGTTTTACTGAATGTGTTTTGTGGTGTTTTACTGAAGGTGTTTGTGGTGTTTTACTGAAGGTGTTTGTGGTGTTTTACTGAAGGTGTTTGTGGTGTTTTACTGAAGGTGTTTGGGATGTTTTACTTAAAAGTGTTTGTGGTGTTTTACTGAAGTTGTTTGGGATGTTTTACTAAAGTTGTTTGGGATGTTTTTCTGAAGTTGTTTGGGATGTTTTTCTGAATTGTTTGGGATGTTTTTCTGAAGTTGCTTGGGATGTTTTACTGAAGTTGTTTGGGATGTTTTTCTGAAGTTGTTTGGGATGTTTTTCTGAAGATGTTTGGGATGTTTTTCTGAAGTTGTTTGGGATGTTTTACTGAAGTTGTTTGGGATGTTTTCCTGAAGTTGTTTGGGATGTTTTTCTGAAGTTGTTTGGGATGTTTTTCTGAAGATGTTTGAGGTGTAATACTGAAGGTGTTTGGGATGTTTTACTGAAGGTGTTTGTGATGTTTTACTGAAGGTGTTTGGGATGTTTTACTGAAGGTGTTTGGGATGTTTCGATGAAGGTGTTTGGGATGTTTTACTGAAGGTGTTTGGGATGTTTTACTGAAGATGTTTAGGATGTTTAACTGAAAGTGTTTTGGGATGTTTTACTGAAGATATTTTGCATATTCATTAAAGGTGTTTAAAATATTTTTGCTGAAAGTGTTTGTGATGTTTTATTGCAAATATTTTGGATGCTTTACTAAAGGTCTTTGAGATGTTTTACCGTGGAGGTTTCAGAAACTTTACTGAAAATGTTTGTGATGTTTTACTGAAGACAATTGGGATGTTTTGCTG
>CM060305.1:41086319-41088819 GCA_030674185.1 Monoplex corrugatus | reverse complement strand
TTCTTTAATATTTTATGTAGAAAGGAAAATTGGTAGAATGGCTTGACCAACTTGTCTCTTCTTTTTTTCTTTTCGGAACAGAGTGCATTTGCAACCAACGAATGTTCAAGGCATTGTCGAATGGCAGAAAGACGTATTCCTTATCTCAGGCTGACAGGTACCTGTATTCTATCTACGGCTGACAGGTACCTGTATTCCTTATCTTACGGCTGACAGGTACCTGTATTCCTTATCTTACGGCTGACAGGTACCTGTATTCCTTATCTTACGGCTGACAGGTACCTGTATTCCTTATCTTACGGCTGACAGTTGTATTCTCTTAGGCTAAAGGTACTGTATCTTATCTTAGGTACAGTACCTGAATTCCTTATCTTACGGTGACAGGTCTGTATCCTTATCTAGGCTGACAGTCTGATTCCTCTTAGTGCTGCGTACCTGTATCTTCTTTTAGGGTTACAGGTACTGTATTTTTTCTTAGGGCTAACAGGTACCTGTATTCCTTATCTTAGGGCTACAAGTACCTGTAATTCCTTATCTTACGGCTGACAGGTCCTGTATTCCTTATCTTACGGCTGACAGGTCCTGTATTCCCTCTTTTAGGGCTGACAGGTACCTGTATTCCTTCTTTTAGGGTTAACAGGTACCTGTATTTTTTCTTTTAGGGCTAACAGGTACCTGTATTCCTTATCTTACGGCTGACAGGTCCTGTATTCCTTCTTTTAGGGCTGACAGGTACCTGTATTCCCTCTTTTAGGGCTGTCAGGTACCTGTATTCCCTCTTTTAGGGCTGCCAGGTACTTGTAGTCCCTTTCTTAGTGTTGACATGTACCTGTATTTCCTATCTTATGGCTGATAGGTATCTGTATTCCCTCTCTTTCGACTGACAAGTACCCGTATTCCCTCTTTTAGGGTTGACACGTACCTGTATTCCCTCTTTGTTTGTTTTAGGGCTGACAGGTACCTGTATTCCTCTTTTAGGACTGACAGGTACCTTTATTCCCTCTTTTAGGGCTGACTGGTACCTGTAGTCCTTATCTTATGGCTGACAGGTACCTGTATTCCTTATTTTACGACTGACAGATACCTGTATTCCTTATCTTAGGGCTGACAGGTACCTACGTTCCTTATCTTAGGACTGACAGGCACCTGTATTCCTTATCTTAGGATTGACTGGTGCCTGCATTCCTTATCTTACAGCTGATATGTACCTGTATTCCTTATCTCAGGACTGACTAGTACCTGTATTCCTTATCTTAGGCTGACATGTGCCTGTATTCCTTATCTTAGGGCTGACAGCTAATTGCAGAAAATGAAAGGGACCTACAAAACCTTGTGAATATACTAGAAATAGAAAGCAAAAGTAAGGGGTGGAACTAAACAGCACGAAGACTGAAGTCATGGTGATCAGTAAAAAACATGAAATCCCCTCATGCAAAAAAACAGCAAATGGCACAATCTTGACACAGGTTAATAAGTTCAAATACCTGGGAACGGTTATTTCATCAGACGGCAGATGCACATCGGAAATAGCTGGCAGAATCGGCCAAGCCAAAACAGCATTCAAGAAGATGACAAGTATTCTTACCAACAAATGCCTATCAATTAACATCAGAAAGAGAGTCCTTGAATGTTATATAGAACCAATACTGTTGTACGGATGCGAGGCGTGGACAGTCAGCAAGCAAAGCCAGAGCAGGATCGAGGCAGCCGAGATGTGGTTTCTCAGAAGAATGTTGAGAGTTCCATGGACAGCAAAGAAAACAAACGAGACACTCATAAGGAAGATTAGGAAAAGACAAGCAACATTTATAGGCCATTTTATGAGGAAGGGGGATTTGGAGCACCTGGTCACAACGGGAAAACTGGAGGGAAAGAGAGCACCAGGTAGACCCAGGGAGAGAATGCTGGGCGGACTTGAAGAGTGGCTGGGGATGAGGAGGGTGGGGGAGATGCTGGGGGCAACGAGAGATAGAGATGATTGAAAGTCCATGGTCGCCAACGCCATGCGGCAGGGCACCTGATGATGATGAGGGCTGACAGGTACCTACGTTCCTTATTTTACGACTGACAGGTACCTGTGTTTCTTATCTTAAGACTCTCTCTCTCTCTTAGAGCTGACAGGTAATTGTATTCCCTCTCAGGCTGACAGGTACCTGTATTTGTAGTCATATTCCTATTTATTTCTTTTGTCACAGTGGACTCATCACCTGAAATCTGGTCTGATTTCTATGTTGAGAGTGCGTCGCCAGCAGTGCAGCGCCACCCAACTTTTTTTAACCAAGACTTCAGAAAGGCAAGAAGGCTAATTGGTCTTCAAAGAGAGAGACCTGGGAAATCAACCTCTCTCTCCAGTGTTTTCACTAGGGCAGCCAGGCGATGCCTTACTCTTCACTTTCAGTTTCTCAAGATGACGTCTCCGCGCTCGGAACAAATTCCATACGCACTAACGTCACAGGTGCCATGTGTGTGGTGATCATGGCACAAGCCTTAAGTCTGCACG
>CM060305.1:41076319-41081319 GCA_030674185.1 Monoplex corrugatus | reverse complement strand
AACAACGGGGAAAAAAGTGCTTCTGAACAGTGGACCAAAGGGAGCTTCTGAACAATCTCCACAGTATCATTATACTCTCTCTTGATGTGTCCCCGAATAAACAGGAAAACTGGCAGGGAGTGGTGATGGCCGTTTCCTGCAATTCCTGATCGATCGACTCGTGTCTGGCTCACGGTAACCGCAAACTGCGTCGGTGGTGATCTCCCCTCCCTCCTTCGCAATGGCTTTGACCCTTCCATCATTATTCCGTTTACTGAGTCACAAACCATTGGCATTTGCTGACAACTTTTCCTCCCACGCCTTCGCATTTCATTGCAGATGAGCAGCATTCATTTTAGACTGACTGGGTCAGGCACACACACACACACACAAAAATGAAACAAAAATTTCGGGGAGATGAAGAAGGGGCAAAAAAAAAAAAAAAAGAGAAATTGTTTGCTCGCTTGTTTCTTTCTTTCTTTCTTTGTCTATGTTTGCCTACCCCCTCATCCCCAGTTTCTCTCTCTCTCTCTCTCTCTCTCTCTCTCTCTCTCTCTCTCTCTCTCTCTCTTCTCTCTCTCTCTCTCTCTCTCTCTCTCTCTCTCTCTCTCTCTCTCTCTCTTAGTGCCTAAACCTCTTTTGAGTGCATACTCACGCAATGACATCAAGTATGCACTTTAATGGTCCCGTAAGTTATGTCAGTGCCCGGTGACTTATGGAAAACACCTAGCATGCACGCTCATCGAAGACGGACAATGCAGACTACGTAGTAACATACTGCCTGCACAGCATGGGCAAAAACAACGTGCATACACGAATCCGAGAAATATTCGAACTCGAAAAAAAAAAAAACGAGGAAAAGAGAAGACTTCGCTAGGCTTGTGCGAAGGATTATTGACTCTTAGACATAACTGTTAGCATATTTGGTTCAAAGCACATATGGGACTTCCTGAGTGCGATGAATCTCTCTTGGAAAATCTAAATGCCTGTTCCTTATTCTGATAAAGGTAATTTTTCTATGGGTTCTTGTGTCAAACCCTTTGGATGCTACGTTAGGTACTGAAGTCTTTACAGAAAACAGTGATATTCCACAAACATTTCAACCGAACATGCCTTCGTCAGATTCACTTGACCAGGTTGTTTGGAGTTCATTCTCGTCTAGCGTTTCTTGTGTATGGCGTGGTGTGGTGTGTTCGCTTTTTGCTGATTTGATATTGTAACTTACTGCATTTTCAGCTATCGACTGCCGCCCTTTCCTTTCCAGTAATAATGCCATGAATGCATGTTGCCATTTCAGGTGTTTCTGTTTCTGTCTGGTTCAATTTACTATTCACACATGCACACGCATGCGCACGTGCCCACGCATACACACACACACTCGCGCGCGTAAACACACACACACACACACACACACACACACACACCAAGGCAAACACACACACACACAGATACACCCACACAATGGTACCACGGACGACAACAACGCAGACAATCCAGCAAAACACTATAAACCTTTTTTTGATGAAATCAAGAAAAACCTTGTCTGTATAATGACAAGTGACACTTGCAAGCTCGGCCCACACGATATCCAGTGGAGTCGCCTTTTTAACCATTTCCGTCTCCCTTTGTCCTCTTCGCCCTTGTCTTTGATTGTGTTTCCAGCCTGTCCACACGGCCATAATGCCTCTTCCATGTCCCCCTCTCCAGTGACAACCTATTGTTGGCTACACTGATGTCAAGATAGGATCTGTGGCTACTGCCAAAAACATCCATTTGTTCCGGCCCCACGACAACGGTCGTTTACCAGCACGGAAGAGAGACGAAGCGAAAACATTACCTGCCAGTGTAAACTGACTTCGTGGACGCATTTGGACCCTGAGGTCTGTTACGTTAGACTGGATTCACACAGTCACTGATTGGAAATCTGCGTGAAGGCATTCATGCCCGCGCCACAGCCTTTGGTGTGTCGGAATGCCTTCACGCGGATTTCAAACTGCGCATCATGCGATCAGTTGTTTTGGTACGCGTGTCGCCTCCATCAGGCCATTGACCAATGTCGCAAATCGTTCATCCGTTTGGCTTTTGGTGGATTTATCACGTGTTTGTCAGAGAGGAAAGAAAAAAGGGGGAGCGAAGCTCAAAGTCCAAAAGTAAAAAATAGCTGCCACACCCTCCCGACGGGACTGACGTAAAACATTCCATGTGGTTGGGTGGTAGACAGCTGTGTTGCGATCCACTTTTTCACAATGTTCCACTTTATTGCAATAAAACGGACCGAAACCCTACTCTCAAGAATCACTTTCACGTAATTTTCAAAAATCTTGCTGTTTATGAAAAAATGGGCCAGATTCGTTGCAGACCACTTTAATACATAAGTTTCAGGAGAAGACCAACACTCTAGTAAGCCCACATGAACTTTTTTAGTGTTCATGAAAGCTTTTTCAGATAGCTCTGAAATGATGCTTGCTTGTTTCGTTTGGTCACGCCATCAGCCATAATGAACTACACTAGAAGAATTCCTTTCTAGGGTCGACAAGAGAAGAGCTGGATGGCAAATATCAAAGAATGGACCGTTCTCTGGCATTTGCCAATCAGTTCTTCAAATTTTTATGTTTGATGTTCATTTTTTTCGTCTGTCTTCTTTGGCAACAGTCCTCTTCTGGGATACACTCATTCTCTAACATTTGTCACCATCTTTTCCTCTGTCAATTTTGGCAAACACCCCACCTAGAATATGTTGATTCTTTGACATTTAAGAATAATATTAATGATAATAATGACGACGACGACAACGATGATGATGATGATGATGATGATGATGATGATGATGATGATGATGATGATGATGATGATGATGATGATGATGATGATGATGATAAGGCGCCCAGTCTTGATATACAAATGGAATCAAGGCACACTCTCTCATCACTCAGAAAAACACCCATCCATGAAGACAAAAACTTTAGGCAGCAAAACACGTGCATACTGGGATGGGGAGAACAAACAGGACAGGGACCAAGCGGAAAACATGTAGTTTAGAAGACAGCACAAAATTGTATCATATCATTGTTTGTCTTTGTGCCTTGTTATCAGTCGTTGTTGTTTTTCTGTTTGTTTGGGATTTTGTTTTGTTTTGTTTTTTTGGTTTGGTTTGTTTTGTTTTGGTTTGGTTTGGTTTGGTTTGGTTTGGTTTGGTTTGGTTTGTTTGGGTTGGGTTGGGTTGGGTTTGGTTTGGTTTGGTTTGGTTTGGTTTGGTTTTGGTTTGGTTTGTTTTGAAGTTCGATAAAAAAAAATATAAGAAGGTTTCTGCTGTGTCCTAAAATTTAAGTTGCCGCCGCGATAAGAGAAAAATGTGTGAGAAATGATTTTTTGTTGTTCTTTGTTTGTTTGTTTGGGGGGGTTGTTTTTATTGTTGTTGTTGTTGCTGATGGTGATGGTGGTGTTTTTCGTGTTTTGTTTTTTTTCATGTATGTTTGTTTTTCGTTTTGTTTTGTTTTTTGGGGTTGTTGTTTTTTTTTTACGCGTTGGTCCACTTTCTCGTAATAGCGATATTGTGGCAAATTGTGAGAAGGTGGGCAGTAACACAGTAGCCCGGTAAAATTGAGGCCCCAGTTTTTATCACCAGACTGCCCATCCCTCCACATCCTACCCTCCCCCTTCCCCATTCCTCCACTAAACGTTTAGTGATCGTCTAGACGTACATCCTCCAGATGTGGGGTTAACAGGTGACTCCACTGCAGTATGCATTAAATTACTGTACATGAAAAGGAGAGGAAATGTCCTTTTAGAATTCTCTATAAAAATTCAAGTTCAGTGACAGTCATTTGAGACCTGGTCAGCACAGAGGCAGAGCATTCGCTAGCCAATCTGCGTATAAAATTCTACGTTTGGTGGCCTGTCTATCCAGCTGTGAATGGGTACGAGACTTTGTTTAATTAACCCTTTGACTCCCGCACACTGTCCCCCAGCATCCTGCATTGTCAACCATGCTAGCAAAGCAAAAACGTAACCCTTTGACTCCCTCGCCCTTTCAAACAGCTTCCTGCAGAAAGCTGGTGGAAAGGGTGAGGGAGTCAAAGGGTTAAGTTTTGGCAGTTGATGGACAGGGTGATGGAGTCAAAGGGTTAAAGTTAGGGAAAGAAAAGCATCAACGAAGCGGAGATGGGCACCACCCTCATAATATCGGTTCTAGAAAACTGGAGATCTCTATCACTTCACGTTTATGGGACCTCCGGGTTTTGGAAAAACTTTTACCTTCTTAAAATACTTGTTCATTTTTTTCTTCTTTGTTTCTTGATAGACAGACAGACGACAGACAGACAGATAGATAGATAGATAGATAGATAGATAGATAGATAGATAGATAGATAGATAGATAGATAGATAGATAGATAGATAGATAGATAGAGAGAAAGAGAGAGAGAGAGATCGATAGATAGATAGATAGAGAGATAGAGAGATAGAGGGATAGATAGATAGACGGATGAATGGAGGGAGGGAGGGACAGAGGGACGGAGGGAGGGACGGTTTATTCTTTTCTTCTTGATGGATAGATAGATAGATAGATAGATAGATAGATAGATAGATAGATAGATAGATAGATAGATAGAGAGATCGATAGATAGATAGATAGATAGATCGATAGATAGATAGATAGATAGATAGATAGATAGATAGATAGATAGATAGATAGATAGATGGATGGATGGAGGGAGGGAGGGACGGTTTATTCTTTTCTTTTTGATGGATAGATAGATATATAGATAGATAGATAGATAGATAGATAGATAGATAGATAGATAGATCGATAGATAGATAGATAGACAGACAGATAGATAGATAGAGAGATAGATAGATAGATATAGATAGATAGATAGATAGATAGATAGATCGTTGAGACAGACAGATAGTGGGGCAACAGTCCTCAAAAGGAATTATTCTGGGCACTCAGTAAAACAATAGGTGTGCAAACCACCCCTATACCAGACCACCCAGATGGAATTAGCACACGTTGAGACTGT
>CM060305.1:41063819-41071319 GCA_030674185.1 Monoplex corrugatus | reverse complement strand
AAAAGAAAAGCTGGGTTAGTGATTGATAACATTTGACTGCGCAGTAAAGGTAATTTTCTTTCCGTGTTATTCCAGTTTACATTTCTAGCCCATACAATGGAGACCGTTTCCACTGTCAGATAAACTTTATCACTACAGTTGTTATGGAAAACAAGAAGGTGCTTATAATATTTGGTAACTGTTATATCACAAGGACAGAATGTGTTAGAGCTTTCATGTGAATTGCTTTCGCTTAGGCATTTTGTTCAATCATCTCTTGCAGTCAACAAACAAGAATTTTTTTGTTCTCAAACATGGCCTTCTTAAAGACAAGTTGCTGCAAATGGCCGTTGACGAGACAAATTGTTTCAATGTTTCATGTCAACACAATTTATTATTGTTATTGTTATTTTTGTTTTAAGCCCAGCCGACTGCGTAGAGCCATATCAGGGCTATAACCATTTCAAAACATACACAATACTTCAATAGGAAAGAAAAAAAGGAAAGAAAATTAACTACGCATATCAATGCATTTGCGAACATAATTCTAGGAGATGCCCCTGGCGTTGACCACTCCATCCAATTTATCACACAGGGGGGGGGGGGGTTAAAAACATACCTGAACATAAATTGAAACATAACTAAGGACTCTAAAACATACCTAAAAACGGGCCCAAACCACTGAAATTGCTTCCGCACATCTCACTTCCCTTGAGCCAAAACTGCACTTAATACATGTACCGAATTATCAATCCTAAGAAAAGGCATTAAGAGTTTATCGAACACATACAGAGGAATGGACCAGCGAGGCAGAAAGTGACAGAAGAAATGACAATAAAACAAAGGAACAAGGCAGAAACAAAGAGAATGACACAAAAAGAGGAAATGTCTAGCACAGAATTTCCAGACGGTGGAGATACTATTTATAATGAAAGAGCCCATGGAATCCCCATGGGGAAGGGGAGGAACACAACTTGATATGAAAACTGTTCTACCGTTGAGTGCCAATGAAGAGAAAGAATTGCATGAATGTCATAAGGCATCTCCATCAACGGAACTGACTTTAGATTGAATTAAATGTGGTTGACATAACCACACGAATATAGCCAACAGTCATAATTGTTTACTTCTCGTGCACCGCCGTTTAGGTGCTCTAAGCCAGTTGTCCACGTACATTGCTATCGGAAGACAGTTCCAGGTGTTTATGATGAACCTGTGCCTCATTTAGCTCGTGGATATACATATTGCCTGACACTCGCACACATATACACACACGCGTGCACATGCACACACACACACACAAAAACACACGCAAACACACGCGCACAAACACACGCACGAACACACAAACACACGCACGAACACACAAACACACACAAACACACACACACACACACAAAACCACACAACCCCACACCCATCCCCTATCCCCAACCCCCACCCCCACACACACCCTCATACATGAGAATCTGGTGACAAGGGAGTAAACGGGATCGTGACTGCAAAGGCCGGATCTACCCAAGAACTGAGTTGACGACTGCACGTGATACCCAAGACGTCATAGTGGACAATTTTAGAAGCCTGCAAGAAGTGTTTAAAGTTTGGGCAGTAAGCAATGAAAGCGCGCCCCCTGTCACGCACTAACTAGGCTTGGGCAGAGTGGCAGACACGGCTGTTAAAGACGCCATCACTAACATGATTTCAAGCTTCTAGCTTCAAAGTTCTGTGAATTCCACCAGATTCCTACGTTCTCACTTCTTCTTTTTACTCAAATTATTCGTAGAACTGGCTGTCTCTAGATGAACACAGGCGCTTTTGAAGAAATGATTTTAATCTGCCTGGTGACAAGCGCCTGGAAATACAAGTAAACAGCAGGTAAAATGTTTTGATTTCTTGTTCAGAGACTGAAAGGGAGAACAAAGTCCTCTTGACTCTTCGTTTCTGAAGTGTAAATACTGAAATATAACACTCAGCAATTGCTCTGTGAACTGGTGCTAATTCAGCCAGCTCCATGCTAGAGTAAGGCTGTTACATCAAGTCAGGAAAGGCACATTATCGCCTACACTCTCGTCATCAAACTGATATAGCAAATTAGTCACATAGACCCACCAGCCCGTAAACAAGAGGATCAATGTGGGTGGGGATATGCATCAAGGGTTGAAGTGTAAAGCCTCAAACCAAACACGTAAGTAGTGATGGCATCTTTAACCGCCGTATCCGCCACCTCTGCCAGAGCCCAGCTTGTGCGTGACACGGGTGCATTTAATGCCTGCTGCTCAAATTAATACATTTTTCACAGACTCACGAAAAATAAAAGCATTCAGCCCTCTGTGATATTTTGCGTATCACGTGCAGTTGTCAACTCAGTTGTGGGCAGATCTGGTCCTGGTAAAGTTTTGTTACCATGATAAAAACAAATCCGTAGCCGTCAAAAACTGCGACATCATACGTTAAAGAACCATTTAAATTTTGCAAACAAGAAATTTTCAGGAACATGTCTGGCAGTGTGTGTGTGTGTGTGTGTGTGTATGTGTGTGTGTGTGTGTGTATGTGTGTGTGTGTGTGTGTGTGTGTGTGTGTGTGTGTGTGTGTGTGTGTGTGTGTGTGTGTGTGTGTGTGTTACAGAGACTGGCATTTCTTTGTAAAGTTCATAAATCGCTTTTATCATACAATCCAATATCATTATACAATAGGCAACATTTTCTTTTACAGTAACAGATACTGGAGTGGGAGGCACAGCAAATACATGTGGCTTTGAAATGCGCAGACGTCGTAGGCGTGCGACATCACCTGTTTCTATTCCTGCCACCCTCATCAATTATGCACTCAGATCTTGTCAACATCGTCCCAAGCTGTTTTCCCCTCTGTCTCAGCAACTTGAGTGAAACCTGAGTAAGGTGGCTCCGTGACAAGATGGTAAAGGACAAGCAAAAGCTTTTAACGTGGAAACCCTTTTGCTCGCTCCGCATGATTGTAGACCAGCATGTTTTTCATAAAATAATAAGACAATAATTCCCTTTCTGGAAAGACGTTAAACGCTTTTCTGGACAAAGCTTTTCTAGGATCGGTCAAGAAATCAGCTGGCCGCATGAGGTGGGAACAATTTTGTTCTATTGGATTACTGATCAGATTGCTGATAGAAATGCTGCACAGCACTTTTACAGGTTGTAATCCTCCCTTCGTCACCCGCCCCCTCAAGTTTTTCTCTCTCTCTGTCTTTCTCTTTCTGTCTGTCTGCTCTTCTCTCTCTCTCCTCTCTCTCTCTCTCTCTCTCTCTCTCTCCCTCTCTCTCCCTCCTCCCTCTCTCTCCCTCCTCCCTCTCTCTCTCTATCTCTCTATCTACGTATCTATCTTTCTGTCTTTCTGTCTATCTATCTACCTGTCTATCTACCTGTCTAGCTTTCTCTCAGTTGCTGATGACATTCTGAACATATCTGGAAGCAAATGTCAGAAATCCCAGAAACATTACAACTATGAATAAGCTAAGTATTAGAACGGTGTGATGCAAACGACACGTATGTCAATCCTACAAAAACAACATCACAGGTTATATAACAATTCACCAAGAACACCAACGCTCAAAACTATTTTTCCAGTTAGTCTAACATTAACTTTACTTTTTTAAACAAAATTTCTGAACACTCTGCACTTGCTGTATATACTGACGAAGAACTCACATGGGAAATCCACGTCGATCATCTTAATAAAATTGTCACTCACAATTTATTTCTTCTTCGTAGACTCTCAGGCTTTATCAACTCTGAAGGAAGAAATTACTATTTCACAGTGGCCGTGTTAAATCCCGCAATGACTAAGCATCATCAGTATGGGATATTACAATGAAGCTTTTTACAAGATAGTTAATCCCCTGCACAGAAAAGCAGAAAATCTTCCGACAGCTCCCTAACCACAGACCAAAACTTCAAAAAAGTGGAAATACTACAACTCAGAAACCAACTAAAATACAACAGAATTACATTACACATGATTTCCCATGATTTCCCATTGTTCTTCATCAATGTCACATGGGAAATCATGGCCACAAACAGGTCTGAATGGAGGCAAGCTATTCGCAAAGGAACAGAAGCTTATGAAAATGAACGACGAAGCAGCCAAGTGGAAAAGCGTGCAGTAACAAAGCCCAGAACAACTCTGCAGAGCATTCCATTGAGTGTCCAGTATGCGGCCGCCTGTGTGCATCAGACTTTGGCTGGATATCCCATATGAGGGTACACAAATAAAGTGCTGGGCTGGACTTTATCGACCACAAGTTTTTTAATATACAAAACTGTACATGGAATATGTCCTCAAATGCTTAACATAACTATTTACCCATGCCAAACACGTTAAACAAGACCAAAGATTAAATCTTTAAAGGAAGCATCTTCTTTTTTTGGTACCTGTCTCTGGAATATACATCGCCCACCAACATCAAGCCATGCACGTCACTAAATGCTTTACACGAAAGCTTCAAAAATATCAGCTCGAAATAACTTAAGTATTAATTCTTCTTGAAACCTCTTATCTAGTTTTATATATATATATTGTGCAAATGAAATCTTTAGTTGATGTCATTAGTACATAGAGTTCCATTTTATATCCATTTGTAAGCGCTTATCTTTCGGCATTTAAACACTCTATCTCTTTCTCTTCTCTGTTTACTCCCTTCTTACTGATCTAATTTGATATCTTTGTCCATTTATGGCCTGCTTACAATCTTTGTCTTGCATGCTTTTGTAAAATCCTTGGCCGGTTGACATATAAGAGTAGATCATTCAATACAATTCACTTGTGTAACTTCTTTGGCATTGTATCTTTTATGGTTCGTCTGTTTTCATCATAGCGTTAACGTTGACATCTCAGTCTCTCCCTGTTTGTTTCCAATGTTTCATTTTCTGTGTCTCTTTCTTTGTTTTGATATTTTATATGTATGTATGTATGTAGAGAGAGAGATAGAGCAGACAGATAGATAGATGAATATACAGACAGACAGACAGATAGATAGATAGATAGATAAATAGATAGATAGATAGATAGATAGATAGATGGATAGACAGACAGACAGACAGGTAGATAGATAGATAGATAGATAGATAGATAGATAGGTAGATAGATAGATAGATAGATAGGTAGGTAGGTAGGTAGGTAGGTAGATAGGTAGGTAGGTAGGTAGGTAGGTAGATAGATAGATAAATAGATTGGATTAGATTGGATTAGATGTCGCGCCAGCAGGCAGCAAAAGTGTGTGTGGTATTTTACAGTGATTTTATCGTGGTTCTATTTGATTTTGTGCATTGAATTTTATATCAGTTTATTCCTCTTGGGTCCCGACAAATGGTGATGTAAATATTTTTTTTAATTTTGAATATTTTACCGGATAATCTGATTTTGGAGTTTCGTATGCCTACTTTTCGTCATTTTAATTCTGCCGCTCAGGTCGGACATTTAATCTGTGAACTGTGTTAACATTTTAGCCTACTGTGTTCGCCCAACGCTTCAGCTCCCAAACCTTCGTTGTTCTCTGATTCAATTGTTGTGAACTGACCAACCCACACACCAACCTGCAAACATCATCCTCTCCTGACTGGCTCTCAATTGTGGATCCGTCCTTTCTTAAACAAATTGGACTGACACTTTTTAAACACAGCAAATGCTACCTCGGTGGAGACGTCTACCAGCGCATACGTACATTGGGGCTGTGTTGCAAGCCCCGCACTGCGCGATCCTGTCGTGGTGGACGTCTCCACCGTCTTTGGCACAACCTGCCTCCTGCTGTGCCAGCCCGACGCCACTTTTCGTCTTCTGCTTCTTCGTCTCCTCCACTGCCCCTGCCCTCGACCTCGCTGCTGCAAACTTCGTCTCCTCCTCTGCCATCTTCACCTTCGCCTTCTATCCTGATAGTACCGCCTTCACCTTCTCTCCCGCTGGTGCCGCCTTCGCCTTCGCCTTCTGTCCCGCCGGTGCCGCCTTCGCCTTCTGTCCTGCCGGTGCCGCCTTCGTCTTCTGTCCCGCCGGCGCTGCCCTCGTCTTCTGTCCCGCCGATGCTGCCTTTGTCTTCTGTCCCGCCGGTGCCGCCTCCGTCTTCTGTCCTGCGGGTGCCGCCTTCGTCTTCTGTTCCGTCGTTGCTGCCTTCGTCTTCTGCCCCGCTGGTGTCGCCTTCGTCTTTTGTCCCGTCAGTGCCGCCTTCGTCGCCACCTCGGCCACCGCCATATGACTGTGATAAACTAAAACTATGCCTTTTTAACACTCAGTCAACATGCAAGGATGGCAAAGCCGAAGTCATTGCTGACTTTATTGCAGATGAGCATGTTGACATTGCTTTTATCACAGAGACATGGCTTAACCCCCTTGGTCATGAACCTATACATGCTAGCCTCACTCCGAGTGGTTACAGGCTTGCTTCTTTCCATCGCTCATCCCGAGGTGGCGGTATCGCCATCCTCTACAACGACTCACTCCATTCCCGCCTATCTTTCTCGCAGTCTCTGCCTTTCTCCCATCCTTCTTTCGAGCACGTTGAAGTATCCTTCCAATCCACCCCTCACCCCATCACCTTCTCCTGTGTCTATCGACCTCCACCTAGCTCTGCCAACAAACTCACCACATCCACGTTTCTCTCTGACTTTGACCAACTGCTTGACCACTACTGCCTCTTACCTGGAAATCTCATCATTCTAGGTGACATCAATGTCCACTATGACAACACTCACCATTATGACACAAGACATATCATCAACTCTCTGTCCAATCACAATATGAATCAACACATTTCTGAACCAACCCATCAAAAAGGTCACATTCTTGACTGGATCATTTCTCGTGATCACCACAATTCAGCTACTGACAACTGCTTAGTTCTTTCTACCCATCTAACTTCAGCCCTTCCATCTGACCACTCTGAAATTCTCTGTTCTCTTGACATTTCTCCTCCTTCCCGTACCACGCGCACAGTGACTCGACGCAATCTCAAATCTATCGACCTCTCCACATTTTCATCTGATGCCTCCCGTCTCCTTTCTGAAAAGTCACATAACCTTGCCGATGAATTCTATACTACTCTCCACCATCTTCTGGACACTCATGCTCCAGCCACAACCCGTCTTTTACCTGACCGCCCCCCTACCCCCTGGCTCACTCATGAGATTGCCTGTGCAAAACGTGCCCGCCGCAGAGCAGAGCGCCGCTGGCGCAAATCCAAACTCACTGTACACAGGCAACTTTTCCAAGCCTCTAAAACAAAAGTATCCACCCTCATTGCATCTGCAAAAACAAGCTATTTCCAAACCAAAATCCTGAATGCCTCTTCTTCAAAAGAACTCTTTACAACCATGAATCATCTCCTTGGCACACGAAAAGATTTACCTCTCCCAACAAAACATACAAATGAAGAACCCCCATCTGTATTCTCCAAGTATTTCACCACCAAAATACAAACTTCGTGACAGGCTTGACAGGACACCCTGTCAACCATGCCCACCTGACCCTTCCTTCTCTGGCACACCTCTTACTACTTTTACCCCA
>CM060305.1:41053819-41058819 GCA_030674185.1 Monoplex corrugatus | reverse complement strand
TTCTTCGCAATTCTTCTTCGCAATTCTTCTTCGCAATTCTTCTTCTTCTTCGCAATTCTTCTTCTTCGCAATTCTTCTTCTTCGCAATTCTTCTTCTTCGCAATTCTTCTTCGCAATTCTTCTTCTTCTTCTTCTTCTTCGCAATTCTTCTTCGCAATTCTTCGTCGCAATTCTTCTTCTTCTTCGCAATTCTTCTTCGCAAATCTTCTTCTTCTTCTTCTTCTTCTTCTCCTCCTCCTCCTCCTCCTCCTCCTCCTCCTCCTCCTTCTTCTTCTTCTTCTTCTTCTTTTTGTTCTTGTTCATGTTCTTGTTCTTGTTCTTGTTCTTTTTGTTGTTCTTCTTCTTCTTTTTTTCTGCTTCTTCTTCTTCTTCTATCCCCAGGCAAGGTAAACACTAACATGCACTCAGGCTTTTAAGAGTTCTTCCTCATCAACGGTCATAGGCCCCCATTACTAAACACATCCTCATCTCGATTTTATAACTTCTGTTATCTGACAACCTGCAAAAAGAAAACAAAAGTGATATGTTAGGTTGTTGGTATCAGTTCTATTGCCATTAATGACTACCAGTTTGTGGCTTAACGTCGAGTTAACTCTATTCATTCATTCAAAAGCAATAGAAACATCGTTGATAACGCTTTGGGGGGTCTTGAGTCTTCAAAGTAGCCAACATGTATTCAAACTAGCACATTGGTAAAATCGTTTTTTTTAATGAATGAATCAAATGGGTATAACCATCTTACCATAAACAATCGAGAAATCGTGTCAATTATGGCTTGTTTATGTGCATAGGCGCACAGGGGTAAACAGGCCTTCTTCTACTATACATAGTTATGGCAAACAAATCCATCTCTGTCACTACAATCTGTATCCTCCTTCTCGTGTCAACCACAGACATTCCACAACTCCGCCATTTCTGATCAGGACTGTTGATCTGAAACGTTTTCCTACACTGAAGAAAGACAGATTGGAACAAAAAGTGTTGTTTCCACTATACGTAATAATAATAATAATAATATATTTTATTTATATAGCGCAAAATCTTGACAAAATCAAATCTAAGCGCTGAGCGTATACATGCATACATACCTACATACATATGAGCGCATACATGCATACATACATGCTTACATACTTACATACATAAATCTAAGCTGAGCGTATACATGCATACATACATACATACATAAATCTAAGCGTATACATACATACATACATACATACATACGTACGCACATGCATACATAATAATTACAATATTTATATAGCGCAAATCTCGACAAAATCAAATCCAAGCGCCGAAAAGACACACACGCACACACGCACGCACGCACGCACACACACACACACACACACACACACACACACACACACACACACACACACACACACACACACACACATGCATGGCCACAAATGGGGAGAAAAGAATAAAAGCAATAAAAGCAAGAATAAAACCAATGGAAAACCACAGAGAGCACATCATATACAATTATATATTAAAACAAAGTGATTCCCCTCCGAGCGGAGACAGGCTGCAGAGGGGGGTTGAGTGAGGTTAGGATTTTATGCAGAGGAGAAAAGGTGAGTTTTGAGAGCGGACTTGAAGGAGGCAAAAGTAGGTTGCTGACGGACTGAGAGAGGAAGTTTGTTCCAGGAGAGTGGACCAGAAACAGAGAAGGCTCGTGGACCATAGGTATTGAGCTTAGTGCGTGGAAAGCGAAAAGTCAGAGGATCGGAGGCAGAGCGGAGGTACCCTCCGCTCTGCCTCCGATCCTCTGAGGGAACATAGATCTCAAGTGCTTCATCGTGAACAAAATGTAGATGCATCGATGCTAACTGTGATGACAGTGATGTGATGTGAACAGATTTGTACTGCACTCATCTGAGAATTTTTAACACTGCTCACACAAATACAGACGTACACGAAATACCAACAGGTTTCAACATTTGGGTCTTCAACAGAGTACAAAAACATACCCAAAAAGTCACAGGAAGAAATATAGACATATTTAGAAGACACAAACGATTTGCATGTACAGGAAAGAGCGAGAGACAATAACTTTTCTTTTTCTTACGTCAGTGATGTGTAATTTGTGTGAGTTCGAGGCCACTGTACGGATTTCGCTCATAGTTTCTTGAAAATAACAACTGGGCCTATTAAACCCGCACTGTTGCAAATGGATCAGCATAATTGAAGATTTTAACATTCTAAAAGAAATATCAGATTCAGGAAAAAAAAAATTATCAGCTATGGGCTTCTGTATTGTATTACATTTTTTAGGGGGGGGGGGGGGTTGGTAGTTTTGTTTGTTGGTTGGTTGGTTGGTCGGTTGGTCGGTTGGTTGGTCGGTCGGTTGGTTGGTTGGTTGGTCGGTTGGTTGGTTGGTTGGTTGGTTGGTTGGTTGGTTGGTTGGTTGGTTGGTTGGTTGGTTGGTTGGTAGGTAAGGTTGGTCTTGTGTTGCTTCGTGGCAGACAATTAGTCGCGAGAGTAATAAGAAAAATACAATATTATTCCTTGAATTACAAGATTACTTTCCGAGGGTAAAACTGTACTGTCTTCGTTGACATATTTCACGTTTTTTTTAAATTAAAGATCCTGAAAGATGCGTTAGCATGACTCTGACAACCCAAACAGGAACAGAACTTAAAGGGACTGACTAAAATACATACATGACTTTCTTTTTACGGTTCTCCATGAAGTGATGGTTGCTTTAAAGAGACGTGCGGATGTCACAAAGTGCACGCGGTGCGTCAAAGCAGTGTTTGGGGAAGAGGGGGCCGGGGCAAGCAAGTGCTGAGTGCCACACACCACAGCCCTGCACTGCCAATCAGCCAGTCAACAGGTGAGCACACGCCATCACTCTGCACCTGCCCCCTACCTTCTTCTCCCATCAGCTATTGCAGGCAAGGTATTTACTGCCACGGACACTTAGTGCAAATTCCTGGCACGCTTTGACAATTGTACCCAGTGTGGTGAGTACGCGCCATCCAAGCGAGGACGCGGCATACAGTGAGTGATGGGGGCGGGGGGGGGGGGGAGATCAGGACCCAGAGCCTGTCGAGGAGCCAGGCCAGCCCTCCCCATTCTGCTGACGGAAGTGCCAGTGCCGATGAGAGAAAGAAATCAGAGGCAGCATACTCCGTGGTGCCAGGACCCAGTATTGAAATTTGTTCAAGAAGGACCCATCTCGCTCGGTCAGTTCTGTATATTATGAGCTTCATCTACATCTGCCAACAATTTTCCGACAGATTCGCTGAGCCTGTACAAAGTCTTACAAGGTGGCAACGTCTTGAAATGGGAGAGGACCTGTGTACAACGTCTTGAAATGGGAGAGGACCTACATACAATGTCTTGAAATGGGAGAGGACCTGTATACAACGTCTTGAAATGGGAGAGGACCTGTATACAACGTCTTGAAATGGGAGAGGACCTGTGAACAACGTCTTGAAATGGGAGAGGACCTGTGAACAACTTCTTGAAATGGGAGAGGACCTGTGTACAACGTCTTGAAATGGGAGAAGACCTATACACAACGTCTTGAAATGGGAGAGGATCTATACACAACGTCTTGAAATGGGAGAGGACCTATACACAACGTCTTGAAATGGGAGAGGACCTATACACAACGTCTTGAAATGGGAGAGGACCTGTGTACAACGTCTTGAAATGGGAGAGGACCTGTGTACAACGTCTTGAAATGGAAGAGGACCTATATACAACGTCTTGAAATGGAAGAGGACCTATACACAACGTCTTGAAATGGGAGAGGACCTATACACAACGTCTTGAAATGGGAAAAGATTTATATACAACTTTTTGTAATGGGAAGGACCTACATAAAACCTCTTGAAATGGGAGAGGACCTGTGTACAACGTCTTGAAATGGGATAGGACTATATACAACATCTTGAAATGGGATAGGACCTATATACAACGTCTTGAAATGGGAGAGGACCTGTGTACAACGTCTTGAAATGGGAGAGGACCTGTATACAACGTCTTGAAATGGGAGAGGACCTGTGAACAACGTCTTGAAATGGGAGAGGACCTGTGAACAACGCCTTGAAATGGGAGAGGACCTGTGTACAACGTCTTGAAATGGAAGAGGACCTATACACAACGTCTTGAAATGGGAGAGGACCTAACTACACAACGTGGTTGAAATGGGAGAGGGACCTGTGAACAACGTCTTGAAATGGGAGAGGACCTATTTACAACGTCTTGAAATGGGAGAGGACCTGTATACAACGTCTTGAAATGGGAGAGGACCTGTGTACAACGTCTTGAAATGGGAGAGGACCTATACACAACGTCTTGAAATGGGAAGGAACCTATACACAACGTGAGCCTTAGGAAATGGGAGAGGACCTGTGTACAACGTCATGAAATGGGAGAGGACCTGTGTACAACGTCTTGAAATGGGAGAGGACCTATGTACAACGTCTTGAAATGGGAGAGGACCTACATACAACGTCTTGAAATGGAAGAGGACCTGTATACAACGTCTTGAAATGGGAGAGGACCTGTGAACAACGTCTTGAAATGGGAGAGGACCTGTGTACAACGTCTTGAAATGGGAGAGGACCTGTGTACAACGTCTTGAAATGGGAGAGGACCTATACACAACGTCTTGAAATGGGAGAGGACCTATATACAACGTCTTGAAATGGGAGAGGACCTGTGTACAACGTCTTGAAATGGGAGAGGACCTGTGTACAACGTCTTGAAATGGGAGAGGATCTACATACAACGTCTTGAAATGGGAGAGGACCTGTCTACAACTTCTTGAAATGGGAGAAGACCTATACACAACGTCTTGAAATGGGATAGGACCTACATACAACGTCTTGAAATGGGAGAGGACCTGTGTACAACGTCTTGAAATGGGAGAGGACCTGTGTACAACGTCTTGAAATGGGAGAGGACCTGTGTACAACTTCTTGAAATGGGAGAAGACTTATATACAACGTCTTGAAATGGGAGAGGACCTATACACG
>CM060305.1:40971319-41048819 GCA_030674185.1 Monoplex corrugatus | reverse complement strand
ACACACACACACACACACACACACACACACACACACACACACACACACACACACACACACACAAGCGTGCTCACACACATTTATAAATACATCAACTCTCTTTTTATATAGCTTATATTTTACCCAATGTCTTTGTCTTCAGTCTCCCTCCATTTGTCTTTTTTACCTTTTTAAATTTCTCTGATATCTGATTCAAGAAAAGCTATTCAACGGTGCAGGAGTCTGCATAGTGTTGTTTTTGAAATAGTGCCAATGTGTGTATGATTGTTTATGGCTTTTGTTTTCGCCTATCAGAGTGTTTATCACTTCTTGACTAAGACGAACTGCGGATGATGACCCAAATGAGAGTATGATTTTATGTGCCTCAGGACTTCATATCTTTCAAGACGTAAGTAGTTCGTTGTAGTAGCCTTTACCTGTAAGTTTATCAGAAACCTTCACACCGGATTGTCCAAGACAGTAAATCCATGTGAGCTTTTTTAGATCAATATTGTTCATTGCATCGTGCCAGTCCAAGGTTCCTGTCCCATCTCTCCTCTTTTTGAAGTAGGTTCATCGATTAAGTAAAGATGATCGCTTCATTGTCTTTGGTGAAGTTGGCCATTTCAAGGCATGTGTGGCTGACTCATTCTCATCGTCAGACGAGAGTTTGTAGCGTTATGTGCGTATTTTCTTCATGTATGGTGCTTCTATTCTGTTTGACAGTGAAGCCTTGTCCAGATTTGTTCTTGGTGATCCATTTCGATGAGCGTATATCTGGTGTTTGTTCGATGAGTACATTTCTGCATTAATTTTACTTTTCCTTCATTCACCGCAGTCTTTTCTGGGATTTTGGGGGCTTTGATTGTCTAGTATGGGCCTTTGAAACAGTTTTAAATAATTTCCCATTTTATTGATAGTTTGAATATTTTTCGCTTTTTATTTTTTTTCCAGCACTGAAGCTTTTTTTCTCTCTTGAAACGGCTTGGATCTCTTTTTTCCCCTACCACGGAAATAATCTGTTACTGGATAACCATCTAGATGAGGACATCTCGGACGAATCACAAGGTCAGAATGGGATGGAACTGACATACCTGCCAGTCATAAAGCACTTTGACATATTACCCCTGTCTTGCTGAACGTTAAGTAGGCTTACATACTCCTTACCACAACCCCCCGTCAAAGACATGGAGAGAGAGAAATCGGTAACATAGTTGGCGCTGTACTGTCTACCTTATGTTTGTGTGCTTCGCTGAGGCGACCCGTGGCCAGGCGCAAATAGTGTTGTGGAGGGCTGGGATATCACAAATCGTATATCTTCAGCGATGCATAATTAGTCACGACAAAATCGGCCACTGGTATCGATCAAGCGAGATAAGTGATCACCAGCAAAATCATGTTGTTGCAGGTCTCTCTATCCGTGTGTCTGCTTCAGTAGGATAGCCATCACCAGCACAGTCATATAAATGCCAGTCTTTGCCAGTCATCATCAAAAAATTGTGTAGTTGCCAGTCTTTGCCAGTCATCATCAAAAAATTATGTAGTTGCCAGTCTTTGCCAGTCATCATCAACACAAATTGTGTAGTTGCCAGTCTTTGCCAGTCATCATCAAAAAATTGTGTAGTTGCCGGTCTTTGCCAGTCATCATCAACACAAATTGTGAAGTTGCCAGTCTTTGCTAGTCATCATCAACACAAATTGTGTAGTTGCCAGTCTTTGCCAGTCATCATCAACACAAATTGTGAAGTTGCCAGTCTTTGCCAGTCATCATCAACACATATTGTGTAGTTGCTAGTGTTAGTCATCATCATCAACATATATGTGTAGTTGCTAGTGTTAGTCATCATCATCAACAAAAATTGTGTAGTTGCTAGTGTTAGTCATCATCATCAACAAAATTGTGTAGTTGCTAGTGTTAGTCATCATCATCAACAAAAATTGTGTAGTTGCTAGTGTTAGTCATCATCATCAACAAAAATTGTGTAGTTGCTAGTGTTAGTCATCATCATCAACAAAAATTGTGTAGTTGCTAGTGTTAGTCATCATCATCAACAAAAATTGTGTAGTTGCTAGTGTTAGTCATCATCATCAACAAAAATTGTGTAGTTGCTAGTGTTAGTCATCATCATCAACAAAATTGTGTAGTTGCTAGTGCTAGTCATCATCATCAACACATATTGTGTAGTTGTTAGTGATTGTCATCATCATCAACAAAATTGTGTAGTTGCCAATCTCTCTGCTAGTCATCACCAATGAAATATCATAGTTGTCAATCACATTATTAGTCATCTCCAACAAAGCCGTGTAATGGCCAATCTCCCTCTGTTCTTTGGGGTAGGAGTTGTGTATGTGTGGTTTTGTTGTTGTTCTTGTTGTTGATGATGTTGTGTACAGTCCATTATTTTCTCATATATGCACGTTGCTTTGTTTACACTGTACAGGTAGTGTTACTGCACAGTCTGCATACTTCGTCTTACGTTGGTGTGCATGTTGTGTCTTTTCATGTTTCCATAAGTCACTAGATGATGAAATGACTTACAGAATCGTTAATGAATCGTTAATCGTTGATGTTCTGTGAGTGTATGCACCCAACGAGAGGATTTAGGCACTGACAAGTCTGCACAAATTTTGACCTGAGAAATCGCAAAAATTCTACATCCTTTTCCCACCAGACGAGAGATATGCGGGCAGGATCGAACTCAGACCTTTCGACACGAAGTCCACCAACTTACCCACTTGACTATCGCGCCCATAGCTCTAGTCTCTTTAACGGTTTGACTCCTGCACCCCATCCACCAACTGCAAAAACATAACTCTTAGACTCCCACACCCTATCCCACCAGCTTCCCGTAGGAAGCTACCGTGGATGATAATGCAGGATGCTGGTAGACAGGGTGCAAGAGTCAAAAGGGTTAGGATTTTATTCATCACCAGCAAAAAGTTGTGATAGTTGCCAATCTCTCTGTCCATGTCTCTGCTATCACCCAAGAAAGACAAAAGAAAATGGGTCAACCTCCCTTCCCCATTCTCCAGCGGGCAGCAGGCGTACACAAACGGATCCCCTTTTGATATGATACAGGTACGATAGACTGGTCCAATAGACCCGTTGTCTGCATCGGATACAGCTTCTAAAGCGGACCGCAGATGGATGAGTCTCGGGACTAGAACGGTCTGGCATCTATTCAAGACTTTGTCGGCATCCCTTCTCTCTTCCGACGTTTGGCGTCTTGGTCCCTTAGGCGCCGACATTGCTTGTGTAACCGCCATTGCTATCATGGGTAAATGGTGACATTTTCTTTGCTAACTTCTCTCCGGTGCAGGTGAGAAGACTGGTATGTTCCCCTTTTAGCTGACATCTCCTACCCTCTCCCCCTCCCCCTTCCCCTTCACCCTCCCCAACCACGTTGTGATTTCATTTCTCTGTGGTGGGTCACAGGCTGGTCTCTCTGTGACTTGGAGCTGGTGTGTTATACCGGTTAAACATTACCAGCACGTAGATCTACCAACATATACATGTATGTACAATTGTATTCTGAGGTTTGTCAGTGTCGGCTATATGTTAGTTGTGAAAGTGAGAGAAAGAGATAACCTGTGTGTGTGTGTGGGGGTGGGGGGGTGGGTGGGGGTGGGGGTGTAGGCCAAAATAGCTTAGCATTGCACAGATGTGTGACTGATCGAGGAGTCTCACACAAAGGCATTTGCATGTCTGTAGTTTCGTTCCTTTGTAGGCTTCATGACATGTTATATCTGCCCTGCTGCAAGAGAGACATAATTCCTTTCCCTCATTCTTAAACTTTCTAAAAGAATTCCAGTTTGTCGCCATAAATTGCCCCCAAAACAGACTCATTTCTATCCACGTTGTACGAACTACTTAACATCACACATGTCGACAGAGAAAAATCAGATGGCAAATAGGCCCATCAAAGAATGGACTATGTCAGTCTCCCATAGTGATGCCGAGGGCTCTTTCAGTATAAATACTATCCCCACAATCTGGGAAGTTTGTCCTAGAAATGCTCTCTTTTCTTTTATTCTCTTTCTTTCTGTGTTTCTGTTCTATCGCCTCTTCCTCTCTTGTTTTCTGTCTCACCAGTTCATTCGTACGGATTTTTTTCAAGAAATCGTTTACTTTTTTTTTTTTTTTTTTTTGGGGGGGGGGCATGTCTTTCTCTTTTATATACTCTCATTATCATTATCATTATTATTATTGTTATTGTTATATTATTGTGGTTGTTATTATAATTATTATTGTTGTTGTTGTTGTTGTTGTTCTTCTTCTTCTTCTTCTTCTTCTTCTTCTTCTTCTTCTTCTTCTTCTTTCTTCTTCTTCTTCTTCTTCTTCTTCTTCTTCTTCTTGTAATCATCGTCATCGTCAGCATCATCATACCATTATCTTGTTAGTAGTAATGGTGTTATCAAAATTATTGTTCTTTTTTGTGATTAGCGAAAATGTAATTCCTCGACAAGGACGAAGGTCCCAATAAAAAAAAAAGTGTATGACAAAAATACGTGTGGATTGATTTAAAACTAAAGGCAGACCAAGGAAGACCTGGATTGATACAGCGTGAAAGGGACCTTGATGTCACACGGCATTTCTCCACTTCAGACCTTCTAGCTCGCTGCTGATTGTCATTTCCTTTTCCCCCGTGCCATCCGTAACGGTACCAGCGATCAGATAAAAGAAAGAAAGAAAAAGAAAGTGCTCTTAGTAGTAGTGGTAGTAGTGGTGGTGGTGGTGGTGGTGGTAGTAGTAGTAATAGTAGTAGTAGTAGTGGTAGCAGTAGTAGTATCATTTATCATTATTATCGTTATTGTTGTCATGATTATTACAACTGTTATAATCATCATCACATCATTTCTTATTATTATCGTTATCATTGTTGTCGTTGTTGTTGTTATTGTTCTACTTCTTCTTCTTCTTCAACTTCTTCTTCTTCTTCTTCTCTTCTCCTCCTCCTCCTCCTCCTTCTTCTTATCATCACCACTGTCATCATCATCATCATCATCATCATCATCATCATCATCATCATCACTGTCATCATAATCTGTTTTATTATTATTATTACGCAAGCTAGAGCTCCCTATCTAAACATATAAATTCATACAAACCTCCTCACCAAGCAGGGGGAGCGGATTTTTGTGTATAATTATGACCGTTCTATATCTCACCTTAAATGCAATCATACTCCGTCCATAGAAGCAAGGAGGAGAACTTAGAACAAATACAGGTGAACCGTCTGGAAGGCAGAAATAAGAAAGAGTCTTGTAAGGAAACGAGAGCATAGCAGGAAAGAAGAACCCTTCATCATCGTCGTCAGGTGCCCTGCCGCATGGCGTTGGCGATCATGGACTTTCATCTGTCTCTATCTCTCGTTGCCCCAAGCATCTCCTCCACCCTCCTCGTCTTCAGCCACTCCGCAAGTCCGTCTAGCATTTTCTCCCTGGGTCTACCTGGTGCTCTCTTTCCCTCCAGCTTTCCCGTTGTGACCAGGTGCTCCAAACCACCCCCCCCCCCCCCCACCCCTTCCTCATAAAATGGCCTATAAATGTTGCCTGTCTTCCTAATTTTCCTTATGAATGATCTACTTGTGTCTGCCTCCATCAAGACTGTCTCGTTTGTTTTCTTTGCTGTCCATGGAACTCTCAACGTTCTTCTTAGAAACCACATCTCGGCTGCCTCAATCTTGTTCTGGCTTTGCTTGTTGACTGTCCACGCCTCACATCCGTACAACAGTATTGGTTCTATATAACATTCAAGAACTCTCTTCCTGATGTTAATTGATAGGCATTTGTTGGTAAGAATGCTTGTCATCTTTTTTGATTGCTGGTTTGGCTTGGCAACCTCAAAGCAAACTAGACAGCTCCTGTGGTTCCGAAACAGGAAGGGCGCCTTCGTTTCTGCACCTGCAATACACCATTGCAGAAACAGTGTTATTGTAACATTGGATTCGAACTGCTGCTGTGAACGAACAGGTCGTTACTGAACGTGACCATCAGTCAAAGGAGACTCACGAAAACGGAAGACCCGCGGCAGGTCATTCTCTCTGTAGGGGACATCGAGAGACCGATTTTTTTTTTTTTACGAGCGGAGCTGACGCCAATTCTGTGGTGAGTGCTCCATTGTTCATCATAATCATCATCGTCGTCGTCGTTGTCGTCATTATCATCATCAGTATTACGATCTATTGTTGTTATTATTGTGTGGTAGTTAATGAGAAGATAGGGAATAATTGTATTATTCGTCTGGTGCCATTGTGTGATAATTCTTGATGATGTGAAAGTTCATGCACGTGCTTGTGACAGAGAGAGAGGGAGGGAGAGAGAGAAAGAGAGACAGAGATTGCGTGTGTGTGTGTATGTGTGTGTGTGTGTGTGTGTGTGTGTGTGTGTGTGTGTGTGTGTGTGGGTGGTGTGTGTGTGTGTGTGTGTGTGTGTGTGTGTGTGTGTGTGTGTGTGTGTGTGTGTGTGTGTGTGTGTGTGTGTGTGTGTGTGCGAGAGAGAGACAGAGAGACAGACAGACAGAAACTGACAGAGACATACAGACAGGCATGATTAATGAAAGAAACAGACAGACAGTCAGAAAGACAGACAGACATTAATCAAAGCACAACCCCTCCAAAAACACATCATACAAACACAGTAAGACTCATGGCACAGAAGAGATCGAGACAGACAGACAGACAGACAGACAGACAAATAAGTGCAGTATAAAACTATTGTGCAATACTTAACGACAAAATGAGGAACATATTCATCTGGCGCTCTCTTAAACAGACGGAGTCTGAAACTGTTCTGATTTTCTACCAGCAAGGAAGATCGTGGCAAAAGCAATGAAAGTCGAGAAAAATAATAAATAATAATAATATATTTTATTTATATAGCGCAAAATCTTGACAAAATCAAATCTAAGCGCTGAGCGTATACATGCATACATACCTACATACATATGAGCGTATACATGCATACATACATGCTTACATACTTACATACATAAATCTAAGCTGAGCGTATACATGCATACATACATACATAAATCTAAGCGTATACATACATACATACATACATACATACATACAACATACATACGTACGCACATGCATACATAATAATTACAATATTTATATAGCGCAAATCTCGACAAAATCAAATCCAAGCGCCGAAAAGACACACACGCACACACGCACGCACGCACGCACGCACACACACACACACACACACACACACACACACACACACACACACACACACACACACACACACACACATGCATGGCCACAAATGGGGAGAAAAGAATAAAAGCAATAAAAGCAAGAATAAAACCAATGGAAAACCACAGAGAGCACATCATATACAATTATATATTAAAACAAAGTGATTCCCCTCCGAGCGGAGACAGGCTGCAGAGGGGGGTTGAGTGAGGTTAGGATTTTATGCAGAGGAGAAAAGGTGAGTTTTGAGAGCGGACTTGAAGGAGGCAAAAGTAGGTTGCTGACGGACTGAGAGAGGAAGTTTGTTCCAGGAGAGTGGACCAGAAACAGAGAAGGCTCGTGGACCATAGGTATTGAGCTTAGTGCGTGGAAAGCGAAAAGTCAGAGGATCGGAGGCAGAGCGGAGGGTACGTGAGGGAACATAGATCTCAAGTAGGCTTGACAGGTAATCGGGGGCTGCGTTATTGAGGCTTTTGTAGCACATGGTGTCTAGTTTGTACTGTATGCGCTTTGATACAGGGAGCCAGTGAAGTTGTGCCAGGAGAGGAGATATGTGGTCAGCTTTTTTCTTTTTGAGTACAAGGCGTACAGCATTGTTTTGAATGCGCTGTAGGATGTGAATGGTGGAGGCAGGAAGACCAGACAGGAGTGAATTGCAATAGTCAATGCGAGACATTATGAAGGAGAGAACGAGTTTTGCAGTTGTTTCCACAGAGAGATACTTCCTGATCAGGCTTATACGATGGAGATGATAGTAGCAAGATCTGGCAGTTTGAGAAACAAAGTTGTTCATGGACAGGGTAGAGTCAATGCAGACACCAAGGTTTTTAGCTGAATCAGAAATTGGGACTGATGTGTTACATAATGGGAGAGAAAGAGGAGGCAGCACCCTCCGGGCAAAACGGTCATAAATGTTGGGATGTTTTCAAAGTCAAAACAGATCAACAGGAAACAAAACCTTACACAAGAACAAATAGGCGACGACACGAAAGATTCCAAGCAAGCCCCCGCATCACATGAAACACGTGCCGTAAAGTTTGGAGGGGGAGAAGATGTTAACCCTTCTGTTTCCTGGAAAGCGCAACCTGACTATTGACTGGGAGGTCGGAGGTTTAACCCTTTGACTCTCGCACCTTATCTACCCAACTGCAAAATCTTAACCCTTTGATTCCTTCACCCTATCCACCAGCTTCCTGCAGGAAGCTGGTGGATAGGGTGTGGAAGTCAAAGGGTTCAATTTTTGTTTTGCTAGCGTGGTTGACAATGCAGGATGCTGCGGGAGTCAAACGATTGCTTAAATCCCCATCAGTTCATTTTATTGTGGAGGGAGGGGAGGGGGGTCAACTTCAAACGGCTATTACCCAGAGTTGATTATGTTTTGGGCTCATTAGAAAGAGTGGAATCGCACAGTGGAGTCTCCTCCACTGTACAAATGCGTCATTGAGGGTGCTGCTCAAATTTTCGTACCAGTACCCAGCAGGTGTCTGTAGATCTCGGGGCTGGGTGATGCCCGGATGTGTCTCGATAGAAAGCGCAGAGCACAATCCTTTCACCCACTCAATCCAAAGTAGAACTTCATAGCACCATCACTATCAATTCCATCCTCAGTATTGTCTTAGCGTTGTGAAATATTGTCCCAGATTCTGTGGCTCTTCGTGCCTGCCCTTATGGTGAATCTTAGTTTTGATGTGCTTGGGGGTGCGCTGGAAGGGAATAACATTTTATTTTGAAATAAAGCGAAAACTGTTTTTCCAAAGGTATAGATATTAGCACATAGGCCAAGTGTTTAAGATCACAACAGATTTGGAAACAGTTTGTTGTTTTGGGTGTTCCGATCCTCTTACAGTTTGTTCACACAAGTTTGTACTTTTTATCTCAGATTTGTGGTAAGGGATGAAAGATTTAAATGTATTTCCCGTCGTGGCATTCTTTGTAAGGTAGTTAGTTAGCTATCTCATTGCCTTGAAAATCAGCGTGGTTCCGGGATAAAGGTAGGAACAATATTGTAACCGTCAATTTTTAAAGAAGAAAAAAAGAGTTTAAAGAATTTCAAAAGCCCTTGGTGGCTGATGTCACGGCAAGCAATTGCCTCCAGAGCGGAAAATGGAGTACGGAAAGACGTGACAGTCTATGCTTGGATTGGGACACCATTTTTAATAACAGAATCAGAGCAGTCACTTCGGCGGTATAGACCAACTACCAGAGAGAAATCCAAAGCAAGTGCCACCCCCCGCGTTCAAGCAAACAGGAACCATTAAAAACACGAAAATACGAGTCGTAAAATCAGAACGCACATTCTGTACAACCAGACAAGACAGGTGCAAATTTTCGGCCAAATGATTTCATTTGATTTCTTTTCTCCTACTGGACAAAGCAGCAGGGAAGTTTTTAGTCTCTTTTAGTCTTTTTTATGTATTTGTTGTTCTTTTGTGATCTTACTTTTAAACTTGACAAAAGCCAGTTGACTGAAAATTTGCGCCTGCCTTGTCTGGATGTGTCAAATAGGTGTTCTGATTTTTTTTTTCTGGTTCCTATCAGAGGGAATATATTTTGAAAATAGTCGATTAGAAGCAATAGAACAGAAGGCAGAAGCAGCAACACCTTCGACAGACTCTTGTTACATCTGTAAGTATTTTGTGAGGTGATTTAATTTTTTGATAGAGTTCTCATAAAAAGGCTTTTATGCCAATGATTTGGTAGGGTCTTTACAAAAGAAAGCAAGATCAAAATGGACCTCACGTGTTTCAAAGGTCCAGGGCCCGGGGTGGGGGGGTGGGGGGGGGGCTGTCCAGAAATTTGGAGTAGTTTGAAACAGCTGCTAGATCTGTAATTGTATTTAGCATGCGAAGAAATATACGGATTCCATGAGAAAGAATGCATTTGGAGTTTTCTTCAAATTTGGTTTTAAGTTTGGGGTTGAATATGCATTCATAAGCAAGGTTTTCCAGATCAGAGAACAGTCTTGGACAGTAGTTTTATGTCCATTTCAGTTTACAGTTGGAGAGAAAGGGTCCTCTGCCTACACTTGCAGGCTCTACACAAGGGTGTTTAGGAATGCTCCAAGACAAAGGCAAAGCCCTTGATGATGAATGGGATCGAGGTATTTTACGTTGGAGGATATTGCAGAGCCGTTAACAACACCACCATAGTTTAGTTTTGAAGGGGCCAGGTCTCTGTAGAGGTGGAACAGTGTTTTCTTCCTGTGACCCTGTCATGCAAGCTACGACTCGAAGAAAGTTCATTTTTTTCTGGCATGAGATTTTAATATGTTGGATATGACACCTTGGAAACTGACGCACGGAAATTTAATCTCCTTACAGCCAGAATGATGGATTTTTCCAGATGGATTTCAAAGTCGATTGTCGGAGGTTATTTGGAACGCTTCACGATTGCCGCACGCGCGCGCGCGCTCATGTATGTTGACGTGTGTATGTGTGTGTGTGTGTGTATGTGTGTGTGTATGTGTGTGTGTGTGTGTATGTGTGTGTATGTGTGTGTGAGTGTGTGTGTGTGTGTGTGTGTGTGTGTGTGTGTGTGTGTGTGTGTGTTTACGTGTGTGTATGAATGTGTGTGTGCTTGTGTAAGTGTGTGCGTGTTTGTGCGAGTGTGTGCGTGTTTGTGAGTCTGTGCGCTTGGGCACACATGTGTGCGTGCATACGTACCGAAATAAGCAGCGTCAAGACAACAAAAGCAGAGCAAGAGATGTGGCAGAGGTAAAAAAAAAAAACCACAGCAAACCAAAAACAAATCCCTTTCAGTCTCACCCAGTCCACCAGCTTCCAAAAGAAAGAATAAAGTGAAGGGAATCAAAGGGTTAAAATGGAGGTTGGGACCAAGTGAGAGGAGAGGTGTAAGAGGAGGGCCAACCGGGGGAGGAGGGCAGAGGACGGACTCGGAAGCCGAGGCCGACAGTGGCATTTTATAAACACGCGGTGTTTATTTTTGCACAGTTGGCATGATTTTCTTTCTCTGCCCCGATGAAGAGATGAAAATGCTACTGCCTATCATCGTTTTCATTTCACAAATCTGTTGCCATCGGCATACCTGGCGTTCCGTTCTTCGCTACCTGGCGAGAAGTCAGTGCCAGGGTGCAGGTGGAAGCGGGAATGGAGAAGTTCCGACGGTTGCAGGAACCACATGTGGAGTTGGCGCAATAACTGCTCTTTCTGTATCGCGCGAAGACAGGACATGTTATTGATAGTTTGATACTGTTTACATCTCAAATACCATCCCGCCCCTTAATCATCAGCGTCTCCCGAAGCGTGGGCACAAGAAAGACATGTGCGGAAAGAAAACAAGAAGAAAAAAAGAAAAAGAAAAAAAAAAAAAAAAAAAACGAAGAAGAGATGGACAAGCCTTGCAAGCGTTCTCCCTTTTATCGCAAGAATAGTTTTTATTTATCCCTTTTCTCTCATCGATATTGTTTATTATCTATCTTTTGTCTATATCTATCTCCATCTATTTCTACCTACCTACCTACCTACCTATCTATCTATCTGTCTGGCTGGCTGTCTGTCTGTCTGTCTGTCTGTCTGTAACTACAACCTTCAGAATCGATCGGTTCTATTACTATCTATCTATCTCTCTCTCTATCAGTCTATATGCCTGCCTGTCCGTCTATCTACCTATTTACTCGTTTTTCATAACTGCAACCTTCAGAATTGATCAGTTCTATTTATAACGTCTTTGGTGTCAATCAAACACCAGCTCTGTAAGTCTGTTTCACGTATTTTGTTTATTAATATCTGCTGATAGAGTAAGTGAATTTATACCAATATAGCAACATTCACATTTCCAGATGCAATAAACCAAACATCAACGGGGCATTCCTACCCAAAATTAAGCATTTATATGTTTCCCTGAAACTGGATGTAAAAGAGAGAGGGAGAGATCGTGGAGTGTGTAGGCAGGGGGTCGAGTATTAGATTCTGATTGTAGTGGCTTGATGAGAAGGAAATGAGATCGAGATGAGCCAGAATTTGGAGATGGTGGAACTGTTCTTCCAGAAGGTGGAGGGAAGGAGGGCAGGGGGTTGGTTTGTGTTGTGACGATAGTTGGTGGTATTCGGAGTTGCGGTTTTGGACTGGTAATTTTGTGAGGCGTTTGCAATAGCTGCAGATGGTGCTGATCATGCTAGTGATCTTGACTGCCTGTCCCGCATGCGCGTCAGGGGTGGTTTACTTATGTGCTTCATGCTGAAGAATAGGCGATTACGAGTGGAAAGTGGGCTTTTGTTGTTGTTTGTTCTGTTTTGTTTTGTTTATGTTAATGTGGCTAGACCTGTTGATTCAAAGAAGCAAGGTCAAAAAGAGAGAGTAGAATAGCCACACACACACACACACACGTATGCAGGGATATAACACACACACACACACACACACACACACACACACACACACACACACACCACACACACACAGTGTCATTCTAATTATGTGCATAGGTACAATGTGGATCTCAGGTCTATATGGACCTTAGGACTATGTTCCGTGCAAAGCATATTCACTCATCTCAGGATTTTTCCTTGGTGGTTCTCCCCTTCCCAACATAATGAAAAGCTGTCGTATTGACGGGAGAAAGAACTGTTCCTGTTTCCCAAGTTGATGGCGATTATCATGTCCACGTGGCACACACACACAAATACAACATTAAAATTTTGGAGAAAAAAAGGAACAACGAAGCCCCGTTTATGTGCATGCAACGAGGTCAATCTAAAAGAAATGAAAATATAAGTAAACAAATAAATGAATAACAGACGTGCCCATGTCTGACATCCATATAACAATATAGTGACGACAACCCTTTGTAGACTACGATCTTAATGGATTGTTATGTATCGGTCCCACATTCTCACCAGAATATTGTCCACAGACAACCAAAAGCATCACTTTGCTTTGGGAACAGGAGATTTCATTGTCCAGGTTGCTTTCTGACGACAAGCAGCTGCCAAGATATATTAAATCATCCAAGTTCTCCATTTCTGCACCGTCATCAGTGATGGATGGATCTGGCGCAGCTTGTGTGTTCCTGAAGTTGTGGTTAAAATGAGGGGAGAACAGTGCGCTTGAGAGAGAGGGCAGATGGAGAGAGAGACAGAGAGAGGGAGAGACAGAGACAGGGAGAGACATAAAGAAAGAGAGCGAGAGACAGAGAGAAAGGGGGGAGAGACAGAGAGGGGGGGAGAGAAAGAGAGAGAGACAGACAAGAGGCAGAAACAGAGAACACAAACACACACACACATATACAGAGAGAACACACACACACACACACACACACACACACACACACACACACACACACACACACACACACACACACAAAAATAACAAATATCACATTTAATATGTTTTCTTTCCAACATTTAGGTTATTCCATTAATAAGTAGAGCTTATTCAAAGCAATTACGTGTTCATCATGCATAATAAAGTAATCATTAGTTGATTGTAAGTGTGTTTTCATGACGCTGAATAAAAATTTTGTTGTGTGTGTGTGTGTGTGTGTGTGTGTTGTTGTGTGTGTGTGTGTGTGTGTGTGTGTGTGTGTGTGTGTGTGGTTTAATGCGTAGATTACCAGGTGTATGCATGTGTGTGTTATTGTGAGTGTGTGTGTGTGTGTGTGTGTGTGTGTGTGGTGTATGTGTGTGTGTGTGTGTGTATGTGTGTGTGTGTGTGTGTGTGTGTGTGTGTGTGTGTGTGTGTGTGTGTGTGTGTGCAAGTGTGTGTGTGTGTGTGCAAGTGTGTGTGTGTGTGTTTGCAAGTGTGTGTGTGTGTCTGTCTGTCTGTAAGTTTGTGTGTGTATGTGTGCACGTATGTGTGTGTATTGTAAATTTTACGAACTTAAGAAACTCAATAAATTCACAATAAAGAACTGCAGTTGTAACCAACCAACTGACATGACTAGATCAACAGAAGCAAAAGGCAAAAGACAATCAACTTCTGCCTTAAGGTAAACAATTCTTAAAATGAAACCAATTGCAACAAAAGGCAAGAAAATCCTTACAATGACAAAAAAAAGTTTAATCATAATTATATCGTACCACAAGATGGAGGGAATACATGAGATGGGAAAGACAGACAGACAGAAAACCAAGAAGAATGAGAAAGAGTTAGAGAAAGCAAGAGGAAGGACAGAATGAGAATGAGAAAGAGAGAGAGAGAGAGGGAGGGAGAGAGATAGGGAGAGTGAGAGGGAGACAACTAGGACATAAGGGGGGGGGGGGGGGCATACAAGAGAAAAACTGAGCCTCTGCAACCCTTTTTCTAAACACAGACAAGTAAATGCAATACAAATGAACACAAAGAAAAGAACATGCGAATCAAGCATGAACGCTGAAATGTATGAAAACGAAGTGGTCAAGCCATTCTAAAAATCTCCGTTTTACACATGAACTTTTTGTACTTACCGAGGTTATTGTAGCCTTGAAGAAGCATCACATGAAATACAAATATAACACAAAGTGAGCACAATGGTAGACTGTCACAATCTGAATATTGTCAGAAATTCCTGAGAAAGTATATCAAACAACTTTCCCATAAAGCGCTCATTTTAGTCTGTGTGACTCTGACCTTTGCACCAAACTTCCAAACTAACGCATTCACAACTCCTGATCAGTCTGCACAGGACCCAAATTTGGTAAAGATCCATCAAGAAACAGCTAAGACAATCTTGCCAAAACAATTTTGTCACACACACGCACACCATGAGTAGTATTATGAAATGAACTTCTGTTTTTAACCCTTTGTCAAAGGATTAAGTTTCTGCTTTGCCAGCATGGTTGACAATGAAGACTGCTGGTGAACTGGTTGTGAGAGTCAGACGAAAAGAATTAAAAGAAAGGAACCCAGAAGTGACACACTTCATCTGTTTTCAACAAACATGAACATTATTTACGCATACTAGGCTCATAAAACCATTCCATTGCTCTTTCTTTGAGCACTGTCTGAGCGAAATATTTACAAGCATACATGTCCTTGCTATTCATATACAGTAAGAATATAAATCGATATGATTTACGGAGCCATCAACTTCTTTTACTGATTTGCATCTTCAATTTGAATTCATCCTCTTTGTCCTTCCACCTGATCTCTCTCGGCAGTTTTTCCATTTTTGTGTGAGTAGGCCTATAGGTGAGAATAGGACAGAATCGATGGCAAGATATGAGAACATACAAACTTGGCAGCTTGAGGGTTTTTTCCCCCACGTACTTCTGATGAAGAAATGTTTAAAATATGATATCTCCAGTTCCATCTGAACCAGCAACATAAAAACTAGTCTTTTTGTTCTCACGTTAATGCTCCAATCATTCTGGTAGTGTCGGCTAGCTAAATGTTTCATACGGTTCTCTCCATGCTCATCACCCTTCCCATCTCAAGACCTTGCCGGCGCCTAAGATTGTGCTGGTGGAGCACATATGGAACTTGTCCAAACGCGATGAATTCCTCCTGAACAAACTCCAAATCAGAAACTTGTTTAAGTTTATCAAATTCTTTACTTTTTCAAAAGCAACCCTTGTTGCTTTAATTTAAATGTTACAATATCACTTAAGAAATGTATTTTAAAAAATGATAACAATGAAAACAGATCACTTGGGCAACGTTAAGTGATAGTCAGGATTGGAGAACAATGAAAGGAGGTAACTCCCTGTTAAACTTAAAGTGGACCATGTTATCTTGCATTGCATGCCAATGGTTACCTGCCTATCCATCAAAAGTAGAATAATTTAAAACATCTTTTGTTTACAGAAACAGACACGGTGGACCCACCACAATCAATCACAGAGAACTAACTAAATACAAGACAAACTTAGAAGACCAATAACACAGAACAAAAATATGCAAGAAAGGGTCTGCCAAGCAAAATGATACTCTGGTCTTTCTAACCAAATCCGTTTTTAAACCTTCATCCTCAGGAAGATTCACACGGACAGAGTCATGACTGGCAAGTTTATACAGATATACAGGATTATTTAGCATCACATACAGGGTCAAGGATAGACATGGTGTAACAGAGCCTGATACATATGTACACAGCAAACAGCTGTGTCGAAACTTCAGTTCTCAGACCAGTTCGACTCTGTAAAGACAGGGGAAAAAAAACCACCACATTACCAGCTAAAGAAGAGTAAACGCAATCAGCAGCAGTGCAGGGCCTTCTTTGGCAGAATCCTTGCAGCAATGTGATGGGGACTGATCTTTGTGCATTCTTGGTCCTGTGACTGTGATAAAATGGACCTGGGCATTGTGCTGTTGAAGAATGGAAGGAGCAGTATCTGGGCCATGTCAATGAGACAGTGTAACAGACTGAACAGCATAGATAAATAAATAAGTGTCAATCCAAGAGGACTGTAATTTTGACACAGCTGCATGAACGGCATCAGAATTTCCTGATAATTTGCTAAGCACAACCAGGGGAACAGAACATGTGACTAGCTATATAGGACACTTTATCACAGAACTACCATATTGTATCTGTGATTCATATGGTATTGTATCTGTGATTCACACAATGATATCTTATGTACACATGAGCCTATATCACAGACACACATTCCTTTACTCCCATACACCTGTCAACATTTTGGCACTACCAACCTGGCACCAGAATCTGGAACTCTTTCTACATGGACAGGACAACAGAGAATTTAGGATATGACAACAGATTACAACTTTACACAGATGCTATCACATCTATAGTGTTATTTCAGTACACCACAGGTTCAAGCATACAATAGGGCAATCACGAAAAGATGGTTAACAAGAAGATGATGAGAATGGATGACATTTTGTATGATGGCTTTTCATTCAGAGTCAGATAAACATATTCATGTCTTCGTACAGATAATCATATTCAAGACTTCATACTTCAAAATAAAATGTCAAGCCAAACAACAGTCGCCCTTTGCTGGCGCTTTCAAATAAACATCATTTCTCTAGACAACAGGAAACTAGGAAAAAAGTTATCTATAAAAAAAAAAATTTTCATTCAAAAAGCTTTTCTGAACCAGCTGTTCTGTTTAAACTTGGCATATTCACATCTGCTCACAAGCAGTTGTAAAGAAATAACTGTTACCATTACACTTTTGTGCTCTCTGAGACTTCTAAACTAGACTAACTTATTCAATCCTGGCATTTGTGACTCTTGTCTGGCTTCACACCAAGACTTTAAATCTGGTAAATAAGGTCAAAACCCATCTGTACAAAGCTATAGTCGACATGCCTACTGGTCCAACTTGCCCACAGAAAGACAAAGAGACATGCACGCCACAGATCAACCTAACTTAACAAAGCGGTAATGAAGGACAGACCAAATGACACAAAACTAATTCACAATCGTTCTGGTCTGTTCATCAACTACAAAGGACCATATCCTATTTACTACATACCTAGGAAATAATTAATATTTCAAGACATATTACCAGGACTACCATTTTAATGAGAAATCAATAATCACATGAGAAAACAAGAAAAGAGCTATTACATCAACATCAAAATGCCTTCAAAAATGTCATCAACATCACAGACAGATCTGAATCATCTATAACAAGCAGACAAAGAATGCCCTTGGTCTGCCACCGGATTTTTCCACATAAAACAAAAATTCATCTAATACAACAATACAGACTAATCTTTTCTTCTTCAATAAACATTGTATCAGCATTCATCAGAGATAGAAGCAGTCATTTGGGTTTGGTACAATAGAAACAAAACGACATTAGCTCACATTTCACTAGTCATATTATGAAATGAGAAAAATTACCATACAGATTATAATTCTGAAAAAAAAATCACACTGGTAATTAATAACCGACCAACCTGACTAGTCTACTCGTATCAGTTATACTCAGTGAGAAAATCGACATTAGCCATCACTCTTCTTCCTGAAAGGTTTACCTCCATAGCCAACAAAATTCTATTCTCTTTGGTTAACCATGCAAGCTGAAATAATAATTATATTCATATGGTAATGCGAGTAAGAAAGACAACCCTCCCATAATTGCTTCTCAGGCTGTTGGATTGATGAAAACCAAATGTCAGTTTCATCTGCAGAATTTTACAGATGGATCAGTCCACGATGCAACCACGGTTGGTGCAGCTTTTGTGATTCCTGATCTAATTGGGGGGAAAAGATTTCATATAACAAAAGGCTGTTTGATCTTTACTGATGAAATGTAAGCCATCTTGATGGCTACCATTTTTGTAGCTGTCATGTTTATCTTGCAAAACAGAATGATTATTTCATCAGATTTGAAATCAACTTGACATGGCTCAAAACAGAATTATTATTTCATCAGAAATATTACTTCTTCATCAGATTCAAAATCAACTTTACATGACTCAAAACAGAATTATTATTTCATCAGATTCAAAATTAACTGTGATATTCTCTCTTTCACTGACTGCAATAATACAACATGCATCTATGTCTTGATTCTTGACTGTTGTGGGTTTATTCCAAATAATAATATCATGTTTGTGTGTTAGTTGGTATCTTTTATTATTACCATAATTATACATACAATATTAACATATTTATAACTTTGGGCTTGCTATAGGATTATTCACAAAGTGTGTGCATGTGTGTGTGTGTGTGTGTGTGTGTGTGTGTGTGTGTGTGTGTGTGTGTGTGTGTGTGTGTGTGTGTGTGTGTGTGTGTGTGAGTGAGTGCATGTGTGTGCGTGAGTGTGTGAGCGTGCGTGTGTATGGTGTATTAAGTTTCACCTCAAGTTTTCAATTACAGTTATCGTTCAGGCTTTTAATCATTCTGTTCAAGTTTTCAAGTATACTTCTTAAATCTTTCATTATTTTGCATTATCTCATTCGATATTTCCATTTTAACAATTTCAAACCTGTTTCTCAAGTTTCATCCATAATGTCATTATTTTCTGTTGAGTTATACACTTTTGGATATGTCAACACAATGTTTATATTCAGCTGACAATAAATATATTTATGATGATTACGACGCTAACAGAATTTCAGTCCAGCAGAGCAAACTTACAAAAACAAAGGAGTTTTCCCAATGATGCCAGCTTATGTTCATAAAGTCAACATACAACTCTGCACCAGATCAATGTGCCACTCAGTGGCATGCATGCCACACCAAGTACGGCAGTGCAAAAGAAAGGTATGGTCAATGACGGTCGCTGAGGAAAACCTTTTTCCAGATCAGAAGATGGCTGTGGACATAGCACTTCCAAATGAACTAATTATTAATCTGTCTGTTGTTTTTCTTTTCTCTCATCACAACATAATCAACAATTCAATGAACATATTAACCGTTTGACTTCCGCAAACTCTCCACCAACTGCAAAAACTTAACCCTTTGATTCTCTCGCCCTATCCACCAGCATCCTGTAGGAAGCTGGTGGATAGGACGAGAGAATCAAAGGGTTAAGTTTTTGCTTTGCTGGCATGGTTGGCAATGATGCTGGTAGACAGGGTGCAGGAGTCAAAGGATAAATCTATGTATGTATATGAGTAATTCATACTCCATTTTAGCAACCTTCAGTTTTTTCCAGATCTATCATAAGTTGAACATAAAGATACAATATATTTATACATTAAGTAATTTCATATTCCAATCTTCAGTTTTTCCAGAACTGTCATGGCTTGGAGAAAAAGATACAATATATTCACACAATAAGGAATTTAAACTTCATTTTCTAACCTTCAGTTTTTCCTGAACTATCATGGCATGGACATAAACATACAGTATATTCACACATTATTGCAATTATTGTAATCCGGTGTCATAATTGCTGTAGCGGTTCTGTAACGCCTGTTGGGCAAGAATAATACAATACATACAATACATAAACACACAATCAAAGCCTGTTGGGCAAGACTAACACAGCACATTAGCATACACAATCACATAATTATTCATATGCTTAGATCACATTGCTTTCAAAAAAACATTTGATGGGTACATAGCAATCAAAACAAATGAGGTTATTTGAATAATCATACAGTATGTGACCTCAAGTATCATTCATTAAATCCAACAGCAATGATACTGCATTGCTTGCAAGTCACAAAAACACTGGATGTCAGGGGTGGAGTGCAGGCAGTATCGTTTTACTATATTAACCTTCAGGAATTTTGCTGACTCAGCTTTGAACAACTCTAGTTTTCATGCGTTTGAGACACGTGAGGTGGGGGGGGGGGGGGCAGGAGAAGGGGGGGGGGGGATCATGAGGGAAGATGGCAAATATCCTTGATAAATTTTCATCTACATCTTTTTAACCTGACGTGGAGTTTTCATGTGTTGGACACATGTTCGGTGGGTGGAGGCCATGAGAGGGGGGGAGGATCTTGCTGAAAAATGGTAAATTCCCTTGATAAAATTTTCTGTCTATATCTTTCTAATAGCTGTTTCATCAGCTCTGGGTTAGATACTTTGACAGTTTGTGTCAATGAAACACCCCTTGAGAGGTACTGCACCAGATCATCAGACTGCTTCAAATTAACTTGGTAACAATATGTTTTTCACTCTCTGATTGATTATTCTCAGTTCAAGATATCCCTGCTACTAAAATTTTATGACAATAAATGCACAGTACACAGAACCTCAAGATATCACACACATGAAAATGTATTTGCATGTGTATACTGTATGCAAATGTGATATTAGCACAGTACACTATCTTTAAATTCTTTGCTTGCAGCATCAACAAAGATCATCAGAGCTTTAGGTACTCTGTAGCAAACAAAGCAATGCGCAGATTTATCTGAGCAGTCCGCGTACTATCTCTCAAGAAAACTGGTCTTTTTTTTTTTTTTATTCCTATCATCAAAATCATTCCTGTCTTTATTCCTAACTGTACTGCGCTGTTTCAAGGTGGACTGCAAGTCACGTACTGCACTCTACAACAATTTGGTGATTTCTCTGCTGCACAATGAAATAACTGAAAATGTCTTGTCCTGAAACCAATATAACCACAGACAATAATATCTATACCCTCTCCTTGACTCACTCAGGATCAGCTAGATATCCCAGCTGAAGAGGTGGTGTTTGACCAGCATGTCCTTGACCCCATCCCTGAAAGGTCGGAAAGTGTCTGGCTGCTTTGGCAGCTCCCAGTCCCGTGACAGGTTGAAGGAGAACTGGCCCATCAGCCTGCAAATCGCATACACATGCAGCGGGGCTCACATAGATTTGATAAACACAAAACAGGCACTCCTTGAAACAAAAAAGGTAAAGGCTGTCCCATAACCCTGAGGTCATGAACTTGCTAGATACCAAATTTTTTCATGGGACCAGCATTATGGGGACAGTGTCCGTCTCCTCTGCCTTGTTGATTTATCTTCCTAAATCTGAACAGGGTCAGTTACCCATTCACAGGTGGAAGGACTGACAGCTGCACACACAAAGCTTTCCTCAAACCAGACTCAAACTTATGCAGGCAAATTGGAAGGCAGGAACTCGACCTCAATGCCTGCCAGGCCTGTCTGATCGCATACTGATAAGGAAGAAACTCAACCTCAATTCTTGCCAGGTCTGCTTGATAAGCATACTGATAAAACTTTTGGAAGGCAGGAGCTCGACCTGTATGCCTGCCAGGTCTGTTTCATAAACATACTGATAAACTTTTGGAAGGCAGGAGCTCGACCTGTATGCCTGCCAGGTCTGTTTCATAAACATACTGATAAACTTTTGGAATGCCAGAACTCAAGCTTTATGCCTGCCAGGTCTGTTTGATAAACATAGTGATAAACTTTTGGAAGGCCAGAACTCAAGCTTTATGCCTGCCAGGTCTGTTTGATAAACATACTGATAAACTTTTGGAAGGCCAGAACTCAACCTTTATGCCTGCCAGGTCCATTTGATAAACATACTGATAAACTTTTGGAAGGCTGGAACTCGACCTTTATGCCTGCCAGGTCTGTTTGATAAACTTTTGGAAGGCAGGAATTCGACCTCTATGCCTGCCAGGCCTGTCTGATAAACACACCAAAAACATTTCAACTGAACAAAAATTTCATGAACTATGAAATTAAACTAACACATGTAAAATTATGAAACAAAACAACTCAACTTTTTCCTCAAAAATCTTCATTTCAATCCATCAACACCCGTCATCACTGTAATTATTAGACAAAAAAAAAAAAAAAGACAAAAAAAAAAAAGGCAAAGAAACATCCACATAAACACACACACACAAACATCCACAACATAATTACTAACAAAAACAAAGAAACAAAACCACTCCAAACTTTCTACAGGTACACTGAAATCCTACTCATATACTTTGTTTTCCCCCTAAAATAACAACATTAATCACTGTCCCTGAAAATAAAGAAGTGAACCTCTTCCATCTCCTTTAGTTCAAGCCAGAAATAAGGACACTAAGCATTTTTCACGGCTATGCCATCAAGAGACACAGCTTTCTCCTATTCAGACAGTGTATATTGTACTCTCCTTTTGATTCTTTTAGCTGGCCAAACAATTATTTTAATCTATCCGAGAACAAAAAAGAAAAATAATCAGGCTGTTTTTCCTGATTCAATACATTTAATTTAAATGTAAAAAAAACTAATGTTTTAACAACTAAGTCATACACAACATATCACAGTGCCCTTTAGAATGTACTCGATATGGCTTTCACAAAGATATTGAGTTGCTTCAGCTTGCCAATCATAAGAAAACCCAAATGTGATTAATTCTGAAAGCTCTTGGTACAGTAATTTATTGTGAAAGGTCAGACTGTATAAATCGCTGAGAAAACTTGGTATTTTTTCCGTTTTGTTTCCTTCTTTCAGGTACTGCTGGTACGAACATGTATGACTACGTGCTAAAAAAAAAACCTATAACTTTGCTCAAACAAGTCACAAACACATTCGCTAAAAAAACTTGGGTATTTTTGTTTTGTATCTTTTTTCAGACACTGACAACACAAAGATATATGAACATATGTTAAAAAAAAAAAAGACGAAATTTGCTCAAGCAAGTCACACACCCACACCTTCACCCTCCTTCCCATAACTTCCCCCGATTCCCATTACATCACAAGATCAATATTTTATGTGGGTGCTTCAAGGATGACTCACAGTGCATCACTGAACACCAATTATAGAAATGAAATGTAGCAGAACAGAAAAAGTGAAACTTACATGAATTACAAAGACGAAATAATTACATCAACAAAAGAATTTGTAATACTTACATGAGCCCCCATCCAAAACCAGTCGCACTTTTTCCTTCAAATTAGTACTCCCATACTACTACTTCCAATATCTTTGATATAAACTGTTTCAGATTATTCAAAATACTAAATCAGTATTAAACCAAAAATTCAAACAATGTATATCAATGCCAGGTGAACACAGATCTTTAACTTGACCAAAAACATTCATATACATGGTAAGAATAACAAACAGTGCAAAACAATATTCACATACCTCAGGAACATAATAAGAATAACAACAATGCAAAACAATGTTCACGTACCTCAGGAAGATACATCAAAGCCAAAAGACATGGTAATAACAAAATACGACACTAATAACTCACAGCAACATGAGCAGCAAACATGCCTATACATGAACATTAAAATACAAGGAGGGGACCACAATATTCTAGTCATTCATGTATTTCTCTATGATTTTCTGTGACCAAGAAAACAATAATGTTCAAATGCTTCAATCACAAAATAAGGAAGTCTTCAGCAATCCACAGAAATAGGCCTACCAGCTGAGCTGTTGTACATACAAACACGTAAAAGACAAACACAGAAAACAATCACAGTGGTGTAATTTTGTTTGCTTGGTATGGTGTGTGTATAGATGTGTGTGAGTGAATGAGAGAGAGAGAGAGAGAAAAAGAGAGAGAGAAAGAGAGAGCGAGCTTGTATGTATGCGTGTGTATGTGCGTGCGTGCGTGTGTGTGTGCGTGCATTCGTGCGTACGTGCGTGAGTGTGTGTGTTGATTTGAACAATTCTTGTTTTACTTATTGCCAATTTCAGTCTGACTTGTACTTGCTTAATCGACATCAAACATTTTGAGAATGTACATCACCATCTAAAATAATTATAATCAGTTAAATGGAAACATACCATGTGTTCACAAGGCAAAAGTCACCACAGATGTCTAATATCAAATGGACATTTTACAATTTTTTTAAATTCTATATAGAACTGTCTTCTTCTGGCAGTTTAAGAACAATTTGGGTCACTATTACATTAAAACATAAACCAAAAAGAACATTTATTCTTTAAAAATAATCTCTTCCATACTCCCCCCCCCCCCCCCCCCACCACCACTCTCTCATCTTGCTCTCTCCCCATCCTGAATTCTTTCCTTTATCTTCACACCTTCCTCCCCCCCCCCCCACCCCTCCTCTTCTCTCTCAAAAATATAAAGGGACCTGTTGACTTTGTTCATCTATTTATCAAATTATCTGCATCACTGATAAAGTAATGTGCCAACTGCTTTGCCAAATGCCTCCTACTTATTTTCCTTCTCATCTCTTTCTAAAGATGATGAAAAGTTTCTTTGTTGTCATGAATCCCTGAGCGCAAAAATCTGCCAATGTATGATGTGCATTAAGGAGTGATTCTCCCTGTGTGTGTGTGTGTTTGTGTGTGTGTGTGTGTGTGTGTGTGTGTGTGTGTGTGTGTGTGTGTGTGTGTGTGTGTGTGTGTGTGTGTGTGTGTGTGTGTGTGTGTGTGTGTGTGTGTGTGTGTGTGTGTGTGTGTGTGTGTGTGTGTGAGAGTGTGAGTAGGTGTCTCTGTCTGTGTCTCTGTGTAGGTGTGTGTTTTTACGTGTGTGTTTGTGTGTGTGTGTGTGTGTTTGAGTTCTTATGTGGGTGTGCATGCCTGCTTGTAAGCATGCATATGTGTGTGCCAGCATGTGTGCCTACGTATATGCGTGCATGCATACTTGTGCACATGCGTGTTGTATCACTGTGAATGAGCATGCAGGCACACTGCTTAATTAATTAACCACACTGGAAGACGGTTTGAAGAGTGATCCTCAACTTAAATGCTTCTACAATTAGTCTGACCATACAATAATGACAAGGACATATGATACATGGAAACCTGCTTCTGAAAAGATGTGTTCTTTCGCAAACTAAGCAAAAGTCCAAATGCAAACATTATATTCCCAGTTACCTTTCTCTTCCATTTTCCCATGAAAACAAAATGAGATCCTCATAACAAAAAGTATCACAAACTATCCTTTCATTCAACATACTGCAACACAGACCACATTCAATATGCAAACAACTATATACCTGTACTTGAATCACGTCCTGAAAGATAGAGAAAAGAAAAACAAGCTCCCTCTCTGTTTCAACACTTTTATTCCCTCACCTTTCCACCAGCTTCCTGCCCTCCACCCCCATCATGTATCCACCAGCTTCCTGCATGAAGCTGCTGGATAGAGTGAGGGGGTGAAAGAAAGGAAGCTGGGGAATGAGGAAACGACACAATTAAAAGGAATGAGCAAGATGATAAATGAAAAGGATGATGTATGGCTCATGAGATTGGAAAAGCAGCTGCCCAGTTTAAAAGTTTACAAATCCCAACTGAAGAGGTGGTGTGCGATGAGCATGTCACGGACTCCCTGCCGCAGTTTGTCTGAGCGCATCACTCGTTTCTGGGGCAGCTCCCAGTTACAGGACAGGTGAAAGGCAAAGGAAGCCAGCAGTCTGGAATCAAGCCACAACAGAACCACGTACAACTCAGGGGGGCATGCAATAACAACACACAGAGAGCTGCTGCAGTCTCCAACCACATACATTCTCAGGGGAATATGCAACAACAACACCACACGCAGAGCAGTTGTAGTCTTAACACATGCCACAACAGTGTGCACAGAAAGCAGGCACTGGCAAGGATGCACAAAGCAGACAATGACAGGGATGAGGTGGTGAGATGGGAGTAGATTGGGTGAAGATGCACCAACAAAGCAACAACAACAAAACAAACAAAATAAATACACGAAAAGAGCAAAGGCATAATGCACAAACCATGGTGAAATATAAAAAAGACAAAATTTACATATTCGGAAATGTACAAATTTGCTGAATCAAACTTTTCGATAAAGAGAATCTACTTGAAACTGACTTGCTGAGATGAAAGAAAAACATCAGCCTATTCTACCACAATGATTATGTAACTGTGGGCACATTACTAATTGATATCCTAGAATCAACCGCAGTGATCTCCACTTTCACATTACAATACAAATTACCCAATTTTAAACTCATCTGTAAATGCCCAGTAACACATTTTAGATACTGCCCATCTACCACTTCTCATTAGCATTCCAATTTACTTCGTCTTTCTTCCATTCTCCCCTCTCCATCTTAAAACATTTACCTCCCCAAAAACACACAAACAAACGAACAAAAACCAATAGCAGACCAATCCCTGGCATTTCAATTTATTATTTGCTAAACATGTCAAACTATTTCAATTTATTATTTGCTAAACATATCAAACTATAAAGTGTTGTCATCTCAAACAGAACGCTACAGTGCCCCATAAATTTATGAAAATAAGAAGCTATGTTCCCTTACCTTTGATTACTTCAGTAACTGGCATACAAAGCCAACTTTACTTACCTTCTTCTTTCAACTTTCTCGCATGCTCACCACAAAAACATTAGCAAGAAACATTCTGATAAACTTTAAACAATGTAGCAATGTGAACTTCTAAAACAAAAACTCAATCCATTCCATTCTTTCAAAACCACCAGTCTGATCCAGAACCAAACAAATGCCCTCGTGTGAAAAACAATGAACAATACAAAGTTCAAAATGAAATGGCACTGTTCAACAGGAATGAAAAGTCAACCAAACATCATACTGAAGGACCATGAGTGTATCAGTGACTCTGTTAGTTAATGTGAAGCATCACAGCAACCAGCTAAACAGGTGGTGACTGACGAGAATGTCCTTGGTGCAGGCTACCAGCTCATCACGGGGATCATCATTCCTGGGCAGTTCTCGACGCAGGGACAGTTTGAAGGCTAACGGTGCTAGCATTCTGCAAGAGACCAAAACCTGCCTCTGACACCAGTGCAATGTACTCAAGGCTTGGCACCCACCTATCATCATCTACAGATAATTCAACTGGCTGAAACTGGCCATACGCTTATTTTCATAAAATGATGGCATTGCATATTAAACATCCTGAAATGCTTTTCTTTTTATCTTCTCTTTCCATCTCTTTCTTTATCTGCTGTCTCAAAAGCAGCATATTAAGTCTTCTGCCCTAAGTAAACATTTTTTAACACCAGTAAATTAATTATTCATTAAATATCGTTTTACAAAATCTTTCTTGCACATCTGACGCAAAAATTTAAGGTCTACAATAAAGAACAAAGACATATCCAAATGTTTGCTCGTTAGTTTCTACGTTCTGGTGTACATCAGAAAAAGAGTTTTGAAGATATGTGATGAAGCTTGCTATTTTTGCCTACAACAAACCAAGGTGAATGCCATGCCAAGACTGCAACTGTCATTAATTGCAAGACACAGGAACAGTTTGATCAGTCAACAAAGGCAGCGTTATAGATAGCAACAGCAACAGGTTAGTTCTGCAGCCAGCATGCAAGAGGCGTGACTCCCCCTTCAAAGCTTGTCCAAGCCAAAGCCATCACCAGGTCAGCAGGACTACCCAGCAGCAAGCCTGCAGAAATGTGCATGGAAGTCAAATTCAAAAGAAAGCTTAGATGACAGCAGATAAGCATTTCCTATGGTGAGATCTCCATTTTCAAAAGTTACAAGTATCAAGAACATTTCCTAGAATTTTTGCCTGATACTGCCATTGACATTATGAAGAATGGCATATTGCTGAGTCTCTTTATAGTTGCCATCGTCAAATTTGTGTATCTGTTATAGAGAGCCATTTCTGTTTCATTTACTGAAACCAGTCTATTAAGAGACTAAACAAACCTGAAGAAAACTGTGACACAACTGAAAGATGTGACACCAACTCTAAACACTCTTTATTTTTTCTCTATAAGTAAATATTTGAGTATGCGTGCGGGTGTGTGGCTGTAAGTGTGTGTATTATGTGTGAGTGAAATGGTGATTTTATAAGCTGAGTGATAAATGATTTGTATTTTCTCAATGTAGTTCTTGAACTTAATGAATGCGGTTTTAAATGGAAGATGATGGCTAAACAGAAATTATTTTTTCAGCTGACAACACTAGCTGACACGACCTGACATACTATACCTGCAACTAAATTCTGAGGATAGACAGATTGAAATACTGACAATACATTGTTCAGTATGAAGCATATGAAGCATTATCAAATCAATAAGCATGTTTAGAAATGAGAGAATGAAACATAGTAAACTTCACAAAAACAGACATTTCTGTTGAAAATCCAAGAGATAAAGTGAATGCAATTTCATAACATTTTGTCTGAGTGAGGAAAAGATTACTGTACTACAAATAATAGCATGATGCCTCCAAACTTTGGTTTTTCTTTCTGTTTGGAAGGTTGGTTGGTTGCTTGGTTAGTTGCAGTGATGGCAACTAGATTTTAAGTTAAACAGACAAACAGTAATGTATGTGCATCAAACTTTCAAAAGTAAAAGCATGCATATCTTTTTTCAAGACATTTCTCAAATTAAATCATCTTAAAGACTACAATACACATTTAAGAACACACTAACAAAAGATGTATCTTCAAAGATGAAAAGACAGCCTAAAATAAACACCAGAAATAACTCTTCCATTGACAGAGGTGTAAAATACTGCATTCTGATGTAATAAACATGCTAACAAACAATAACAATTAACTTTAAAACCTGCATGTTTGTCACAGGTTACAGACCATGAGAAATGCTTCAGCCAATATCATCTACTTCTAGCATCTTAAAAACCTCCAACTGATATGAACAACCAGGAGATCAGGACTGTACAAATATTCTGCAACATAGGCATTACTGTGAACAGCAATGATTCCCCTGATGCAGAGGTGATGTTGTGCTTCTGCAAGGCCAGCTCATCCTATGGAAAGCTGACCCAAGATGTGTCAAGACCATGGCATCAGATTTGTACTGTCATTTTAGAGCAACAGTAGTCCTGAACATCTTACTGTATTGCTTCACTCTCACTTTCAGATTCTGAAGGCAACATTTCAACGCTCAGAATAAATTTCATATGCATTGACACCATGTAATGGGAGAAGATCCACATGATCACAGCATAACCACATCCCCGCACACAGGCCCTATGTGTTGAAAGGACTGTGAGAAAAAAAATAGCAAAAAGATGATGATGATGATGATGATGATGATGATGATGAATAGATGATGATGATGATGATGATGGTGGTGGTGGTGGCCTCAGCTGTTAATCTGACGAATGAACATGCATACTGGTTTTAAACACCAAGCGTGAAGAAGAATACCAATTCTAGTGATCTAGTCTTACAATTGTATTGCTGCAATATCTGGACTACCTACAAATGACACACTCAACAGCTGGAAAAGTTCTACCACAGATGTCAGCACAAAATCTGCAACATCACGTGTCAAGATCAAGCATCCAACCTTCCTCACATTCTGAAGAAATGTGGTTTTCCAAGCAACAAATGTCACCTCATCAAGTGCTACCTACGTTGGATAAGGCTTTGTCTGATGTGGAAGACAACCACCTCCTGTACAGAGAGCTGAAACACTAAAAGAATACTCTGAAGGCCACCTCATCAGCTGTGGAATCAACACCATCAACTGGGAAGACTGCTTACAACAGACCTTGCATGCTGGGTACAAGCATATTTGAACAGCAAGGAACAGCTCCTACTCAAAAGAACACAGACGGCCAGAAGCAGAAGGCAAGATTGCAAGACTCCTTCCCTTGCAAAGCCTACTGAAGAATTTGCCTCCAGAATTGGTCTTCTACCCCACATGAAGATCCACACCACATGCTTAAGAACAATATGCATGTTTATACATCAGATCAACCAGACAGTCTGTCATCATCACCATCACCATCACCATCGATATCATCATCATTACCACAGCTCATGAAGCCACCTCATGTTCTAAAAGACACAATGAATATGATAGGAATGACCCACATGTAAATTGCAAAGCATACTTTTCCCCCTCCTGTCTACAGAAACAGTCGGAAGGATATCAACTATAGTTTGCATTTGTCTTGTTGAATATTCCATTCTTTTCAACATATGATTTGTATAAAACAGAAACTTTGTTTCAAGGATGTATAGATTTTTCATCTTTCTTCTTGTATGGCTTTCCAAGTGCCTGGTCAGTATTTCCATTTCATTTTAAGCCAACTGGGCCAAGACCCACACAAGTGTAAATCCCATAACCATCAAAGTGGAGAACAGTGTACAATTTCTAAAATTCAAGCAACATCAGGAGATTAATATATACTAGCAAAAGCTCAAGAATCAGAAAATGAACAATTGAAGATCACAAATCCTTATCTTGAGACTGACAAAAGAAGGAATGTGCATATATATACACTAATGGCGTACACATATATGCATCTACGACGGAGTGTGCATATGTATCATTGTATGCATCTACATAAAGAGCTTTACAATCCAACTCTTCATTCTTGACAGAAGCAGCAAAGCAGCGAGCAAGTAAACCACTGTATCAGATTACAGAGAAATATTCTGAGAAATCTGGATACAACCTTGAGTAAGTAAATGTAATTAATCTTCTCCAAGCAACTAAAAAAAAACCCAAACTATTTGATAACATGAATAAATATTCAAACAACATTATAATGTTTTCCATGAAAGCTGTGCAAGAAACAGAATTAGGCCAACATAACTACAAAATCACAATACTAACAATATTCATAAAAAAAAATGACAGATCAATATTAATGTTATGCTCCCATGGCCTATCCACCTACTTCTACTAGCCTCCTGTTAGTGGACAGGCTGAGGGAGTCTAAGTGGTTAAGAGTCAACAAACCAATCAGAAAGCTGATGAAAAACATGCAATCATATTCAAAGTTGGTGCTGTAAACAACATTCACACTCACAGGAAAAACAATATGCATAAATAAGTTACACAAATTTACAACAGATATCATGACAACAAACTCAAGCAAACGGCAAATCAACAACAACAACAACAACAGCAAACAAACATGCCATATTTGTCAGTGACAGTTAGCCGAAGAAACACGATTTCACAGTCGCTGATGAGGACGACAAATGGAATGTGACAACCTTACCTGAGTTCACACTTGATTTGCACCCAGCCTGGACTGCGCAGAAACGACCACGGGTGATACCACTTCTCCACGATCTCCACACACGAACATAGGGTCTCCAACCACAGATGCAACACTTGCTCACTGAAATCACAACATACATATGTAAGTTAACATCCAATACCTGAACACAAGAGAATGAGCTAGGACTAATCTGATCATGACAGTAACAAAACGGAGAAGAACAGCGATGAAAAGGAGATTATGTATGAGAGAGAGAGAGAGAGAGAGAGAGAGAGAGAGAGAGTGTGTGTGTGTGTGTGTGTGTGTGTGTGTGTGTGTGTGTGTGTGTGTGTGTGTGTGTGTGTGTGTGTGTGTGTGTGTGTGTGTGTGTGTGTGTGTCTGTCTGTGTGTCTGTCTGTCTGTGTCTGTGTGTCTGTGTTTGTGTCTGTATGTGAGTGAGAGAGAGAGAGAGAGAGTGTGTGTGTGTGTGTGTGTGTGTATGTTCATTTGTTTGTTATTTCTTATAATGCCTATCAATATATATGCTTTTAGACAAGCATGTATGTGCATGTGTGTGCATGCATGTGCATATGCATGGGGGCACATCAATGTGTGTATGCAAAGCTGTGTGCACTTGCCCATGCATATGATCAGCACATAAAGTATTCAAAATAAAACTGACAATAACAATTAGTTAAGACCCCAACCAACCAAACAGGTAAAAGTCTGAGCTAAAAGTCCAAAATCATACAATGATCCAGAAAGTGACAATTCTGCTTAGGTGGCATTCATTTACTGAATCAGGGATGAAAACAGAGGAGGTAAAAAAAAGAGGAGAAATGGGCAAGAAATAAATGCAAAAAGTATGGGCTAAAAGTGACTTTTTTTCTCTTTCGTTTCTTCACATTGTTTGACATCAAGACCAACAAAGTGTACAATAATTCAAGTATCAAGTACAGAATAAGGTCTTGAGAAGGATAGAACCTCAGAAATGTATCCTTTTTTTTTTTTTTTTTTTTTTTGGGCGGAGATTTTTTTTTTGGGCGGAGATCAGCAAAAAATCGGCTGAAACGGCGGAAAAAGATCATTTTTCATCCCTGTGAATGTCAGTAATTTCTACCACCCAACCTGATATAATGATCTTGAAAATCAATCATTTTCATTCTAATCAAAAAATCACATCTTTACTGCAATCAGTTTTTCATGGAAAAAAGGACAGAGTTAAAAAACACAAAAGAAGGAAACAGACAAAATGGAAAGGACCTATGGCAAGCATGAATGTTATTTGGATAGGTTTTACTCATTACATGATGCCCTTCCCACAACTCCTCTTTAATTTGGACCAATTACTTCATCAAGAAAAAACTCCAAAGAGACAGACAATCACACTCAGGATTACTGATCAAAGAAATATACCGAATGATTTTCCGATCCAAAGTCTCAAGTGTTTATTTCATTAACAGCAGAAAAAGACAAGTGACTGCAGGCGAAATGAGACATTTCTATGAAAAGGAAATGTACCATACTCTTCTTAGAACTTGACACTGTTTGCTTAACACAGATCTAAATGAAATACCTACCAGTTTCAATCTTTGTGTCTTCAACTGGGTACAAAAAGACATGAAAAAAACACACAAAAAGAAAATAGACACAATTACATGAGAAGAACGATTCCCATACCCTGGAAATGGAAGGACATTATACACCAGTGATCAGATAGTCACACTATCAAAATAAGGTCATACATGCAAATCGATCATCTCTTCAAGTTCTAAAGCGAGTTCAGTACATTTCCTTTACATCTCATTAATTGCAGGTCTGTTGTGGACATGCACTACATAACGAAGCAAATCTAAAGAAAATATCATTTTTGTCAAGTATCCAAATTACACTTAAGGATCAACGGGCATTAAAGGCAAGTGACTAGGATGGCAGACTTTCACTTGAAACCTGCCTTGTAGTGCCTGATGGGTCTTCTAAAAGGTGGAAGTTTTTCTGACCTCCCCAGTTGACATATGCAGACCTGCTAGTGCCTGAACCCCTTTTGTGTGTCTACAAGCATGCTAAACATTAAATATACACTGAACATCTTGTACTCCATCTTGGTGTTTGGTGGTTTATGAACACATGAAATTATCCCCTCATTACCCCCCCCCCCCCACCCCATCCCCTGGAACTTTCTAAAAACAATGTAAGGCTCCTACATGATAGATAAAGAAAAAAACAGCCATACATGTAAAAGCCCACATTTACATATACATATGAACATGGAATTTGTTGCCCATGAATGCAGAAGAAAAAAACACATAGGGATTGGCTTGAGAGTCAGTCTTCGGTCACTGACCGATTAAAATTTCGGAAGACTGCATGGCATGGATTCTTGCGCGTCAATCGACCAACTGACAAGGACTGTGCAGTGTCGTTGGTCATGCAATGAAAGATTTGGGTGGCAAATCCACTGATGTAAGAACTTTGGTTTGCAAAGAAAAATTTGTGTGTGAAATACTTCCAAGAGTGAGTTTTCCAAAGTAAAGGAGCAATTCTAGAAAGATGCAGAGGCATGTGCCTGCAGTGAATAGTTCTGTTTGAGACACAAAGGCCACAGAACAATGGCAACCAATAATGTTACTACTGAAAACCTATACACTATAACACTTCAGTGTATGACTCTTATTTTGATTTTAGTTATCTACTATACTCTAATAGTTCTGGGTCATCCAGCAAAAAGCTAAACGTTTTGCATCCTGAAACCTCTGCCACAATTTGCAATCTCCTTATCCTCCCTAATCCTGTTACAAGTGACAGCAGAATACAATTTGTAATAGCATTTTGTTCATGCTTTCATGAGCATGAATGGGTATGTGTGCATTGTGTGTGTGTGTGTGTGTGCACCTGCATATGCAAGTGTGTGTGTGTGTGTGTGTGTGTGTGTGTGTGTGTGTGTGTGTGTGTGTGTGTTGTTGTGTGTGTGTGTGTGTGTGGTGTGTGTGTGTGTGTGTGTGTGTGTGTGTGTGTGTGTGTGTGTGTAAGCGTGCAGGGGGAGAGAGAGACACAGAGACAGAGACAGAGACAGATATATATATATATATATATATATATATATATATATATATATATATATATATATATATATATATATATATATATATATATATACAAACAGACAGAAACAATTAAAACTGTCAGTGTGGAAGCAGCTGAGGAATGCTTCAATTCAAATATCCGCTGAAACAAATCCTATTTGCGCTTTTTTTTAATCAACTGCTCTCCAAAATGACTTCTTGTCCCATGTTTCAACTGGTCCTGTGAGTGTGGTTTACTTCCTCTGCTGCAGTATCTTTGTCCTCACTGTTTCATATGCATTCTTTTTCATAAAAACAACAAGACAGAAAGAGCATGACCCAAAAGGTATATCAATTAAAGATGAGCAAAGGAAGACGGATGAGAGATGTTTGGCAGCCACCATCAAGCAGATAACAGAGGCGCCTCCAACTGAGCAGTGTTTTGTGCCAAACAGAATAGCTTCCCAAGGAAGAAAATATTCCACTCAGCATCCTCTCTCCCCCCCACACTTGCTACCAACTTTTACTAGCTTCCACTGAGCTCCCCAAGCCCAGCAGCAGGCCAAAAGTCAAGCAAAGTTTTCATCAGCTAATTAGGTATGGAATGTGAACCACCTCATCAATCATTGTCAGCCCTTTCTGCGCCATCTGACAGGCACATTTCTGAAGCGCTAAACAGTTGCTTTTGTTTGTGTGTCTGTTTGGGGCTATATTTGGGGTTTGGGTGGTGTTGTGGCTGGTGCTGTTGTTTTCTTTTAGCTAAGTTTTAGCTATTATCTTTTTTGGTTGTTGTTAGTCTGTTTCACAACTTCATAACTTGTTAAAACTTTTATTAGCTGATTTTCTTGTTGCTTTTTAATATCATCTTTCAGTTTCATTAATTACATAATTATGTAAAGTTACCAAACTGTATTCTTTGGTTGTTAATCTGTTACACTGCTAAGTAAGAGAGAGGTACTAGATCTACAGGCGCCTTCAAACCATGGTACCATGCTATGTAACAAAAATGTCTACATGATCATCTATATCAGATGAGAATGGCAGCACAGAAAGTTAATTTGTTACTCCTGGGTTTGGAATTTATTGTTTACTGAAATTGTCCACAAGGGCAAAATCTGCAGCTGTTAAGTCTTAACATGACCACAGTACATACAAGCACTTAAGTGGACCCAGCAAAGAGCAAGCAGTATCCACCTTATATGGGGCAGTTCATTGTCAGGGCAACGACAGATTTAAAATGAAATGAGACAGCTATGAAATTTAAATATCAACAATTCTTAGCATGAAGAATGTTTGTATGCAAATAATATGGCTGAGTTCCCAGTCAGCACTATGACATGATCGAATATGAAATGAGATTGCTGTTGTTCTATTTTTGTGGTATTTCAAATGCTGTCACTAGTTCTTAGCAAGAAGATCATTTCCTGACTTGCGGTCGAAAAGGATAAAAATATCTCACCACCAAGGTTTAGTGTTTTGTGCTGCCAGAATTTTTTTTTAAAGCGTTCTGTTTTTCCCCCTCAGATTTGTGCATGCATGCTGTTTTGCCCACACCGCGCAAAATGTTTTGCCCACAATGTGCAGGCAGCGTGCTGCTACCCAGTCTGCATCTGTCTTCGATGGGCATACATGCTAAGCATTTCTGTTTCCACAAGTCATACAGCACTGATATGACTTTCAGGATCTTTAAAGTACATACTTGATCATTCGCATTTGCATACATATATAAAGGGTTAAGGCACCAACACCTTTGCACACATGCTGACCTGGGTGATTGGAAAAATGTCCATCCTTTACTCATCTGGCAGGAGGTATCCAAACAGAATCAAGCCCCAGACCTTACAAGTGGAAGTCTGACATCTTACCCACTTCACTGATGCACCAGTCACAGCCACAAATTGCCTCTTCACAAGGTTTTCGTCACCTGACTCCAACTTACAAAAGCCTCCTGAGGATGCAGACAACTTGTGGCAGCACTTAACAGTCAATCTTGTGTATGACACTTTCACTCAATATTGATTCTGTTATTGGTGGGTTGCTGGTTTTTTATTGTTGTTGTTGGTGGTGGTGGTGGTTTTTTTTTCTCATTTTTTTTATACGCAACTTGGACTTGTTTAGTGGATTTAGCGGTTTTCAACTAATCATTAGACTAAACTTATTTAAGCACTTGCACCAGGGAAATGTTCCATGAGAGGAACAGCTGTTACATGTTTTTGATTAAAGATTCTTCTATTTCCAAAAAAAGTTGATGGTAAATATACTATGCAATACACTTTTTAGTTAATCTAAACTTTGTGATGTGAAATACTTACTGCAGTTTGTTTACTGTCACTTTAAATAATATATTTCAACATAATTTTTAAGTGACAGACAAATTACACTTCTGACTCTACTGAAATATTTAGACTCTTATGTTTAGCACTGGTAAATTTCTCCGTTTAGAGAAGTGCCAAGCCTGACTGAAACACTTTACACCGGACCTGTTCCTGAAATGTACTAGTCTTCCAATTTCCTTTTTTAGTACCTCTGTAGAAAGTATGAGAAGTGTAAAAATGCGTAATTAAAACTTACCTGAAAGTAAGCAATACTATCACTTCACAGTAAGGTAAAATAAAGGCAAAGGAACTTTAGAACCTCTGTAGCAAGTATGAGAAGTGTAAAAATGCGTAATTAAAACTTACCTGAAAGTAAGCAATACTATCATTTCACAGTAAGGTAAAGAAAAGGCAAAGACTGTCCCAAAGCCCTGAGGTTGCAGGGAAACACAAGAGTGGAGACTTGCTCTTTAATCATAAATCAAAAGGGCGGTGCCCATCTCCTCTCCCTTACTGCTTTATTTTCCCCATCCCTGAACAGGAACAGATACCCATTCAAAGGAAGGTAGACCAGAGGCCACACACACAGACTTCTGGCAAGCTAGACTCAAACCCATGCAGTCAGTCGAAAGGCTGGAGTTCTAACACTATGCCAACCAGGCATTTCCAGAACAACAAGTTAATGCTAACAGCTTGTGATCATGTCTTTTCAATAAGCAATAACAGGCTGAGCACTCTCTCCTACAACTTCCATCCCTCCTCCTCCTCTAGCATCATGTTAACAAGAAGCAGAATAGGCAATTTCAACACTCATCCACCTCTTCTTCTTTTATTGCAGTGTTAAATTCCAAACAGAAAATAAACAAGACAGAGACTCATCACGAAGGTGGAAAAAAATCTCTTGGCGTTCCTCCCAAAATTCCCTCCCCTTACCACTCTTTCCACAGGAGAAAGAAGATGAGAAGAGGAGGATGGAAAGGGTATGTATATGTCACTGTCATCAAGTGGGGGTGGTGGAAGGGTATGCATACGTCACTGTCATTTTCACTTCGTTTGGTTGATGGGTGTGCGTTTTCTTTTGTCATTCTCTCAACTGTTTGACAGGTGAATGACAGAACCGTCTTCTTCAATTGTTCTACCATTCCCTGCACTATAGCCAGTGGCCCCTCCTTCTGCTCCCAAATTCAAATGCTGTGGAGTCTCACTGAAAACATGCTCCTGCCAACATAGCTTTCTGTCACTTTCAGTTCCAGTTGTATGAGTGCTACTTGACAGCACCTCAATCCTCACCCTCCAACCACTTTTAACAACCCATCTCATGGTGATGACAGCTCAACTGGCAGATTAACTGCAGACAATTGTTCCAACTCTTTTGCCAGCTCATTAAACAAGCAACTGAGGTCCTCCTAGGTTGCAAGAAGAATGGGCACAAGAGTTTTAACAGGCTCATTACCGTTCGCATAGTATGCAATGACACTGTGTTAATCTCTGTCATACTGCTAATCTTTTCCCCACCCCATTTTGGCATTTGGCCTCAAAGTGCTGACCTGACACTTTCAGAAGTTCTACACTATTTTCACTATGACAAATACTTTCAAACTGATTTCTGCCAGATACTATCCCTCTCTGAAAGTGGTAGCATCCTTGAAATTTGTCTTCTCATCAGAAGCTATTACAAGGAAAGATTGCCTGAAGCTGCATTTTCAAGATAAGTAACTGCAGGTGGTACACCTCACCTTTCCCTCCCTTCATGTTCAGGGTTCAGGTCTATCGTCTGTAGTTACTCATCAGAAATCAGTGTCAGTTACTCACATGCGTTACTCCAATAAAACAAATGGAATCCCCTACAATGGACAGACAAACTTTTGTGAACAAAATAACTATACAATCTAGGCCTACACAGAATGGATGAAAATTACACAAAATCCTACATACAACCAAAGCCAATCCATCTGTCCCCAAACCAGCCACCTGAAGTTCAAAACTAAAACAGGGTGTACCTAGCACACACATGAGGATACTTATTGCCCATTATGCCATCTGGCATGTAGGGCAGCAACAAAAGTTCTCTACTTCTGTCTGTTCTGGGCCAGCCTCTGTATAGTACCCCAAGTGTGATTCAGGACCTTAGGGTCTCCTTTTCTTGTTTGTCGTCAGGAGTTCTCATGTCTTGCTCGCTTAGGTCTTCCATCTGGTGTTCAGTGAAAGACAGTTCAAGTGATGTTATCCACCTCCAGCTTCTTTTTATGATGGTAGTGCCCATACTCCTTTGATTGCATTGGGGAAGCAGTAGTTTGGTGAAGATGATGCTGGGCCACAAAATTCCCATAATTCTTCAGAGATTATTTGCATGGAAGACTGAAAGCCTGGCAAGGTCACTTTTTGTCTTCCTCCAGCACTTTGAGCCATAAAGGATACAGCTTTGTAGTCTCAGCTTGGTGTTGTTTCATTCTAAAGGTGTTTCTGTTTTTGCTGAGGCCGCTCTTATGTCACTACCTGTTCCTCCTTCATGTCTGACAGCAGTGCAAATACAGATAAACTCTACAGAGTGTAGATAGGTCTATTACATCCACTTGGATTGGTAAGGGTTTTAAGATTTCAGTGTCATCATCTCTGTCTTTTCTGGCTGATCTTTTGGCCTATTTACGTGAATATATTGAGGCAAGATGTTTTCTCCTGTATGTACTGGGTGAATGTGAGAGATCAGTGCCTCCCATGATAGATTCCATCTGACGTCTCTCAGCAAGTCCTCTGGTAATCAATCTCGTCTACAGCTATCTCATCACCCAGTTTATGGCTATGCTGAAAAGCAGTGCTTTCATTATACATCCTTGTCTTATTCCTGTCTTCACCTTGAAACTGTGTTCACTGTTTCCTACTGTACAAATGAAGTTGGCAGAAAAACTTTTGATAAGAAGAATAATCTTCTGGAGGTTCCCGTATGTTGTAAATCCATGCTATAGACAGTCCTTGATATATTCTGTTAAAAGGCTTTGAGTCTCAAAGTCTACACAGTTGATGTAGAGCTATATCCGCTATTCTGTGCATTGTTCAATGATAAACTGCAGGATGAATAACTGGTCAGTGCATACTCTTCCTTTCCAGAAACCTCTGTTCTTTTCTTGGATATCTGCCTATTGCATTTGAGAAATGTTATATGATGACTTTTGCAAGGATTTTGCTTGGAACTGACAAAATGGTGATTCCACAACAGTTATTGCAGTTATTTACAGCACCTTTCTTCAGAATGTTCATGATCATGCCTTTTGTTTAGTCCTTTGTTATTTTCCTCCCATACACTTGTAGAAAGTGGCTTAAACATTCTGGCAGCTAGTTCTAGGTCTGTTTTGAACAACTCACTGTCCTTTCCAGAGACTTTTCTAATTTTGAGCAACCTGATGGCTGATGTTATTTCTTCCTTCTCTGGATGAAGAGATGATGCATGTCAAAATACATTATCATATGATTAACCATTTGACTCCCGCACCCTATCCACCAACTACAAAAACTTAACCCTTTGACTCTCTCATCCTATCCACTAGCTTCCTGCAGGAAGCTGGTAGATAAGGTGAGGGAGTCAAAGGGTTACACTTGTGCTTTGCTAGCACTGTTGACAAAGCAGGATGCTGGTGGACAGGGTGTGGGAGTCAAAGGGTTAAACTCTGCTGGAAGGAAATAATCAAAACAAAGAAACATAATTAAACTGTGCTAAAAGGAAGTGAATATGTCAACAATATGAGTCAACAGTTTTATAGGTCAACAGAGTTTACAACTGACCCAGCAACTGTCATCCCACAAGTCCAGATGATTCCTGATGTAAACAAGATGTCCTTACCTGCACATAAAGCTTTCCAGTGAGCTCTTCTCTCGCAACCTGTCAGCAGTTATTTCAGAATTGCTGAGAATATTAACTGCTCAAGCAAGCTCTGCAACTCTTGTGAGCTAATCATACACAGTTCACTAGCTGCATATGTTCCAGATGGAAAACTATAGCTGTGTGGAGCAAAGACTGATGCCTCCACAGCAATTCTGTTCCGCATTTTTTTCCTTTTTCTTTTTTTTTTTTTTTAACGGGGTCATTGCGCTTAGGGAGATTACCTTTAAGCTCACCTTTTTTGGTCCCATTTTCTACACCACCTTAATGGCCACAGAAGTTTTTCACGATGCAATGACGATGATACAGTGAGGATGATAATCATGATGCTATGAAGTTCCACCTAGGATTGAGACTGCATGACAGCGATGTATTCTATGCTTACTATCATGATATATCCTGATGTAAACCAGGCCCGAGAGATACTGACACCTGTGCTGTTGGTCAGAACAGTTGAGCAACACCCTCAATAACACATTCATAAAGTTGATAAGACATGAATTTGTGGTCCCAGTCTTCCCATTGAGCCTAAAGCATGCTCAACTCTGTTTAGGAGCCAGTTAGAGATGAAAATCCCACAATGATGTTCAAAGGGACTGATGGGGATTCAAACCCACAATCTTCCAGTTGACTGACCATTGCACAAATCACTACATCATGGCAACTGGTGCCTCAAGAGCACATCAATTCAGTTCAATTCAAACACTTTACTACTCAAGGATAACAGCATTAGGTCCTAATGGATTTGGCTTACAGCTAGTCCAGGCAACTCTAAACATGTAATAGACTGAGAAAGCAGAAAGAGAGAGACTCAAAATGAAAGTTATGTTTACTGACACAACCTAAAAACCAAGGAATCTATCAATTTGCTTTTCTCATAGATCATAAACAAGAAGCCATCATGAATAACCAATGTCGTTTTTCAACATGAATTAAGATATTGCCCACGTTCAAGTAAAAAGGAATCGCAAACACACAAAAATGGAACAAATATGCATTTTCACTCTCGTTTCATGTGTTTCTCAGCAACTTCACATGGAATAGTGGAAGCACATATACATATCTTCACACACAACTGCATACACACACACATACAACATGTACATACACAATGTACGCATGCACAACCCTTCTCCTGCCCAACTCCTCCAATCCACATTCAGCTCCCCCCCCCCCCCAGAAATGTGTGTGCATGAGCACACACACACACACACACACACACACACACACATACACACACACACATTTGAAAAGAAAGACAACTTACTTCAGTCCACAGCAGATAAGTGAGCGGAACTTGACATCCATTTGAGCATGGCAGGTGTCATGAGATACGTTGACAGCTTGAACTGCCTGTAGAAGAAAAAAAAACACATGCCCATCGTTCTCTTTGCAAGTCCCCCCACCCCCATCCCATGCAAGTGTGCTTATTTGTGTGTCACAGAGAGAGAGAGCCTATCTGTGCATATATATAATGAAGAGCGGATGTAAGCGTGTGTGCATGCACATGCATAGGCATGAATAACAAGATGTGATCTAGAATTTAACTCCAATCTGAATATTCATGCTGTTGCCAGCATGGCTTTTGCAGTTCACACAAAAAATTAAGAAAACCAAAATAGGCATCTAAGCCATTTTAAGTTTTTCTAGTTCTGTATCCTGCATAAAGATTTTGCTCTTGTCTCTCCCTTGGGTGAAGACTGCTAGCACTGACAGGTGTCCGCACAGAGATGTGGAACTAATGTAAGCCAACCACACATGTTAGCATGAAGGACAACGCTGTCAGCACAGAGGCTAAAGATAAGCAGCAACAACAAGCATGGACACAAACTTCTTCCCCATCCCTTGCAGCAGTTCATCCCATCCCCGACAGGTGTGAACCAAGCCACATAGAGGTATGTCTGCTGGTGCTGCTACTGCAGTCAAAACTCAGGAGTTTGTTTTTGTGGTGGCATCTGTCAGAGTTTTTAAGCCCACTTGGTCCATGGCGGAGATAGGCCCATGGCAAAACACTGACAGTTTGTTTGCTCTTTCCTCACCAAGTCATAAACCTGATCAGGTCAATCTGCTGATTTGCAGCTTTCTTACACCAGTGGCCAATCCAAAATCAACAGCTGCTTTGAGAGCAGCACAACAACAGGTGTTGGGCAACTGCTGTTAATCAAGAGAAGATCCAGATGGTCTCAGACAAAAAAGAAAGTTCTATTTTCTGATTAAAAACAAAAACAAAACAAAACAAAAAAGACAGTCAAGACATATTACAGTCTTCCAATTTTAAGATAACCACTCCAACCCCCAACCTCTTTCAGCACAAGGGACTTAATCTTGTGATGTCACACGAAACAAGGAGTAATCTTCTTTCAACTTCTGATGCCTCTTCACTTCCAAAAACAGGTTTTTGAAGAAAAGACCATACGAACTAACACACTCATGAATTCCATTTAAATTACATGCATGATCTAAAGCTGGTAATCATTCAAGATTAATTTACAGGCAAATGAGAAATATTTGTCAGGATGTTTTGTCCACAAACAATGAAGACAGATATATCAAAGGCACTAAACGACTAATCAATCTGAACCATTTCCCTTTCTAGAAAAAAAAAAAAAAAAAAAAGGGGGGGGGGGGGGGGATGGTATCTGTAGTCCTATAACCCTGAAGTCATTGCATACTGCAGTCAAGAGCATATGGAATACATCATCATGAGAAGCCAACCACGAGCATTTGGTACATCATCAGATGACAGAAATGTGACAGCATTCTGACTGCCCCTCAATGGACACCGCATGAAACACAACAGAGGAATACCTAAGAATATATGACATCAACCAGCAAATGGCCCTAAAGCACACCTGGGGTACCATACAGAAGCTGGTCCTGAACAGACAGGAGTGGTGAATTTCAATGCAACATGGTAGTGGCATAATGGGCAGTACATAATCCCCTAGCTAAAATCAATTGGGATTAGTTTGGTAGAGACCTCATGACCCCTATGTCAACTTTTTGAGACTGGGTGCTATTTCTCTCACTGCTTTACCTTCTTAATACTGAACAGGTCAAGCACCCATTCACAGCTAGGTGAACAAGAAGACTGAAGCTGTTCTCACAAAGTATTCTCAAGCAAAACTCGAACCCATGTGGTCAAACTGGAAGGTGAGAACTTTACCAGACTTCAAAACAGAAAGCTTCACAAAAAAAACTTACATCAAACAAAATCAAGTAAAACAGTTTATACTGTGGTACCAACTATCATAATTCGTAACAAGTCTTCCAAGAAATTAAAAATAACATGATAATATCAATCTTACCCTGTACAAAACTTCTTCAGGGGTTAGTACTTTACCATCTTCATCAAGCCTGAAATAAACAGAAAATGCACAATAAGCACAGAAACAATATATTTTGTATATTTTGGACTTTAAGGGATTCGTTGCCCACAAAAAGTTACATTCTATCATTAGTGACTTGGACGGATTTGTTGCCCGTGAAAACTTACATATATTTTATCATTACTGACTTGCAATTTGTTGTCTATGAAAAGTGACTCAGAGGCATTTATTGCCAATGAAATTTTACATACTACTGACTTGGAGGGATTTGCTGCCCATGAAAAGTTACATACATTTTATCATTACTGACTTGGATAGATTTGCTGCCCATGAAAAGTTACATACATTTTATCATTACTGACTTGGATAGATTTGTTGTCTATGAAAAGTTACATACATTTCATCATTATTGACTTGGATAGATTTGTTGTCTATGAAAAGTTACATACATTTTATCATTACTGACTTGGATAGATTTGCTGCCCATGAAAAGTTACATACATTTTATCATTACTGACTTGGATAGATTTGTTGTCTATGAAAAGTTACATACATTTTATCATTATTGACTTGGATAGATTTGTTGTCTATGAAAAGTTACATACATTTCATCATTACTGACTTGGATAGATTTGCTGCCCATGAAAAGTCACATACATTTTATCATTACTGACTTGGATAGATTTGTTGCCCATGAAAAGTCACATACATTTCATCATTACTGACTTGGATAGATTTGTTGCCCATGAAAAGTCACATACATTTCATCATTACTGACTTGGATAGATTTGTTGCCCATGAAAAGTCACATACATTTTATCATTACTGACTTGGATAGATTTGCTGCCCATGAAAAGTTACATACATTTTATCATTACTGACTTGGATAGATTTGCTGCCCATGAAAAGTCACATACATTTCATCATTACTGACTTGGATAGATTTGTTGCCCATGAAAAGTTACATACATTTTATCATTACTGACTTGGATAGATTTGTTGCCCATGAAAAGTTACATACATTTTATCATTACTGACTTGGACAGATTTGTTGTCTATGAAAAGTTACATACATTTCATCATTACTGACTTGGATAGATTTGTTGCCCATGAAAAGTCACATACACTTTATCATTACTGACTTGGATAGATTTGCTGCCCATGAAAAGTTACATACATTTTATCATTATTGACTTGGATAGATTTGCTGTCTATGAAAAGTTACATACATTTTATCATTATTGACTTGGATAGATTTGTTGTCTATGAAAAGTTACATACATTTTATCATTACTGACTTGGACAGATTTGTTGTCTATGAAAAGTTACATACATTTTATCATTACTGACTTGGATAGATTTGTTGCCCATGAAAAGTCACATACACTTTATCATTACTGACTTGGATAGATTTGCTGCCCATGAAAAGTTACATACATTTTATCATTACTGACTTGGATAGATTTGCTGCCCATGAAAAGTTACATACATTTTATCATTACTGACTTGGATAGATTTGCTGCCCATGAAAAGTTACATACATTTTATCATTATTGACTTGGATAGATTTGTTGTCTATGAAAAGTGACATACATTTTATCATTACTGACTTGGATAGATTTGCTGCCCATGAAAAGTTACATACATTTTATCATTACTGACTTGGATAGATTTGTTGTCTATGAAAGGTTACATACATTTCATCATTACTGACTTGGATAGATTTGTTGTCTATGAAAAGTTACATACATTTCATCATTACTGACTTGGATAGATTTGCTGCCCATGAAAAGTTACATACATTTTATCATTATTGACTTGGATAGATTTGCTGCCCATGAAAAGTTACATACATTTTATCATTACTGACTTGGATAGATTTGCTGCCCATGAAAAGTTACATACATTTTATCATTACTGACTTGGATAGATTTGTTGTCTATGAAAAGTTACATACATTTTTTCATTACTGACTTGGATAGATTTGCTGCCCATGAAAAGTTACATACATTTTATCATTACTGACTTGGATAGATTTGTTGTCTATGAAAAGTTACATACATTTTATCATTATTGACTTTTGGATAGATTTGTTGTCTATGAAAAGTTACATACATTTTATCATTACTGACTTGGATAGATTTGCTGCCCATGAAAAGTTACATACATTTTATCATTACTGACTTGGATAGATTTGTTGTCTATGAAAAGTTACATACATTTTATCATTACTGACTTGGATAGATTTGTTGTCTATGAAAAGTTACATACATTTCATCATTACTGACTTGGATAGATTTGCTGCCCATGAAAAGTTACATACATTTTATCATTACTGACTTGGATAGATTTGCTGCCCATGAAAAGTTACATACATTTTATCATTACTGACTTGGATAGATTTGTTGTCTATGAAAAGTTACATACATTTTATCATTACTGACTAGGATAGATTTGTTGTCTATGAAAAGTTACATACATTTCATCATTACTGACTTGGATAGATTTGCTGCCCATGAAAAGTTACATACATTTTATCATTACTGACTTGCAATTTGTTGTCTATGAAAAGTTACATTCTGTCATTAGTGACTCAGGCATTAATTATTGCCCATGAAAATTTACATTTAGTTTATCATTACTGACTTGGAGGGATTTGTTGCCAATGCAAAGTTACATACATTTTATCATTAGAATGGAATGTCAATAATATCTGGATTATAAACAAACCAAATAAATAGCTCAGTTAATGATCTGCTTCACTTTTCCACAAGCAAAAGATGAAGAAGGGTAATGGGAGATTGAGAGATTGAAGGTAGGTATGCAAGTGTGTGTGTGTGTGTGTGTGTGTGTGTGTGTGTCTGTGTGTGTGTCTGTGTGTCTCTGTGTGTCTCTGTGTATATGGAGAGAGAGACAGAAGCATGAGCATACTGCACTGAAAGAGTAAGGAACATCATTTGAAACAATACATATCATAACAACATCTCTTATCAAAATCCACACAATCATCTTGAAAATTGTGATCTAGGACACACAAATTTAGCAAGCATTCTATCAATATATTAGAGATGGGGAGGAGCAGGGTGGGGGAAGGAGGGTACAGAAATCAGGTGAACCATTAAATACATGAAGTCTTTGGCTCTATAAAAAAAAAAAAAAATTCATTACCAAAATTATTTAATCAAAACATCATTGTCAGTTGAATGAGGAAAAGAAAATGAGGGAAAAGAACACCAATGTCATTCAAATCCTCAGGCCAAATCAAAAACAAAAAGAGCTGTTACTTGCACCTGGTTTTCTTTCAACCTACCAGCACACTGAAAAATACAATGTTTTTTTTCTCGTTAAATTTTGCTTTTTGGTTTGATTGTTGTTTTGCTTTTGTTTTGTCTTCAGGTGGGTTTTTCCGCCCAGCTTTCCCATTCAAGAAACCAACATTAAAGAATGGGCAAAAATGGAAAGGGAAACAAAAACAAACAAAAATCAGAAGAAGAAAAACAGCAGGGAAAACCAACAAGTGTGTAGGCGCCTCATGCCTTAATAACAACCTAACAAGGCAGAATAACAAGCCAGGCGGTTGGAATGCCAGCGACAGGAGCCAACCGATACCTAGGGAAAGGTGAGAAAGCGTGAAGCAGGTGAGAGAAGTATCGTCAGCAGAGGTGCGCATGGAACTACTTTTTTCTTGACAGGGCACTGTTTGTGGCTGACAGCTGGCACTAATGCGCTCCGCACTATGTGCACGCCAAGTGTCACATGTGCCTATGCTTTTACCACTGGCACTGCTACCAAACACCCTGCTTGACACAGAGGGAAATACGGTTATGTGAGCTTTAGTGAAACACAATTCTGAAGAAATGCAGGGCTCACAAGTCTGGGAGCTCTACCCTCTTCCCTACACCAATCCCCAAATTCCTTTCTCATCCTTGTGCACACACACACACACACACACACACACACACACACACACACGTGCACACAAACGCGTACACACACACACACTCGAATGCGCGCACACGTACACGCACACACACACACACACACACTCGAATGCACACACACACACACGCACACACAACACACACACACACACACACACACACACACACACACACACACACACACACACACACACACACACACACACGCACAATACCTGAAACCTATCTAGATAAGAAATCATGTTGATTACCATTACCTTACTGAAACAAAATAACTGCTACAAGTGAATAACAAAGACTGTCTAAACAAATTTTGTACAGTCTAAACAAATTTTGTACTGTCTAAACAAATTTTGTACAGTCTAAACAAATTTTGTAATAAGTTTTTCAGTCATTCACCTACATCCCCTTACCTGTATGTTTTACACAACACCAGCCTGGAATACACACTCTGAAAATCCTTCTCCACCTCTCTTGTTGCCGCCTGAAAACACACCAACATACATACATTCTTCTTCAACACCGCCAGTGGCCAGAGAACAAACAATAATGGAGTGTCGCGGATGTGGCCAACAAATGAGAAATTCTTGTATATGTCAGAAAATTCACCGTAGATGTGAAGTACACCCATAAAACACATGTGCCTTGATGAAGACCACTGACCATGTTAAGTGTACAAGTGTGAGTAAACATAACTGCAAAAAGTTTACATGCTGACATTTTTTTGTCCTGATTATCAAACAAGTGACTTATTTCATCACAAAAAAAATCAGATGATTAGAGTAGCTTAATCATCTGTTGTACATCATGCCAAGTAAAATGCACCTCTCTAATATTACACTCCCTTGCTTTGCTGAAATCTGTACCAAGTGTAGTACAGTGTACATGTCTACTCATCCTCAACAAACTTTCATTTGTTTAGCTATTTCAAAGAAAGGTTGCTTGACTCTGAAAACAATTTTTATCATAATCAAAATCAATTGTAAACTTGATTTTCTGTTTTTAGTTTATTTGTTTGCTTGTTCATTTATTTGGCTGGTTGGTTGGTTGGTTGGTTGTAAGCAAACCACTTTTTGTGGAGGAGGCTTACATTAAACTATTAAGTTCTAGTTTGTTACAGGACAGTATGTGGATGATACAATACATGTGAGATCATGAGTGCCATGTCGTGGGCTTAAAACAGCAACAAAATGAGCAACATGGCATGATAAACTTCCATAAACAAGCTGAAAAATGATAACAACAATATCTTGATATAAGTTAAGAGTCTTGATCTTTCTTTTTTTTTTTAAATCGCTTGCTTACAATATAAATTAATTCACATGCATATTTTCCTCTCCAATTCTGTTCCACAGGCAACTCCAGCTTTCACACTGCCATCACCATCTCTCTCTCTCTCTCTCTCTCTCTCTCTCACACACACACACACACACACACACACACACACACACACACACACACACATACACACATACATACAAACAAACACACAGAATGAGTAAGAGAGGGGAAGGGAGGAGCTTCCAAAATAACATTAGACGAAAAAAAAAAATTTTAAAACATGGATGTTTTTTTTCTTATTGAGGGTTTTTTTTTAAGTCAGAGCAGTGTTTAAATGGTTCAGGAAATGTACAAAGTCACAAAAAAACACAAAAAGCAAGAGTGCATTTAAAATAGAAAAGGTTCTACAGAAAAAGAATTCCTGCATGCAGCATAATTCCAAGCTGAAGTACCCAAACCTAACAGAAACAAAAAGCATCAACATCAGTGGACTTTTATCACATTTCAAAGACCACATAAAAAAATGGACCACAACATCATTTCAATTCTGAGAAACAGTAACCAACTGACATTCTGACCAGAAAATGTTTTCTATGCAAAACCAGAAATAACTGCACGTTGAAAATGACGTATCACAAAATTAAACTAAAAACCATCTGTCAGGAACACTTGCAGAAAAACAATATGCATAAAATCCTGACCTCATTCAATCCCCTCTGCAGCCTGTCTCCACTCGGAGGGGAATCACATTGTAATATATACTTGTATATAATATGCTCTCTATAATTTTCCATTGCTTTTATTCTTTCTCCCCATTTATAGCCGTGTGCGTGTGCCTGTGTGTTTTGTGTGTGTGTGTGTGTGTGTGCGTGTGTGCGTGCGTGCATGCATGCATGCGTGCGTGTGTGTGCGTGCGTGTCTGTTTTAGCGCTTAGATTTGATTTTATCAAGATTTTGCGCTATATAAAATATTGTATATTATTACATTATTATTATTATTTAAATGATTCTTATCATCCATCTTCTTTGACCTGACAACTGTGATTATGGACAGGTGTGAGTGATTATGGTGTGGCTTAAACAATAGTCTGTCACTAATAGTTCTTTACATTCGGTACATATAGTGGATCACAGGTCAAAGAAGGAGAACGGAGAGAGATGTGTAAAGGAGGGAAGTGCTTGTGACATTGTCACCGGATAGGTTAATTAACCTTAACATAATACATGTAATCCCGTATACTGCGTCTTGCCCGAGATCTGCATTTAAAAAAAAAAACAAGCCACAAATAACAGTGATCACACACAAAAAGTAACTACTGAATTCCAGAAACTATCCCAAAAAGAAAGGAATTTTATTTTGCCAAAACACATGACTAACTTCTTTTCTCTGTGTGAACGAATTTAGGGGTGTATATGTGTGTGTCTGTACATAAGTGTGTTTGTGGTGTGTGTGTGTGTGTGTGGTGTGTGTGTGTGTGTGTGTGTGTGTGTGTGTGTGTGTGTATACATATATGTGTGTGGTGTGTGTGTGTGTGTGTGTGTGTGTGTGTGTGTGTGTGTGTGTGTGTGTGTGTGTGTGTGTGTGTGTGTGTGTGTGTGTGTGTGTGACTATATACATAGATGCGTGTGTGTGTGTGTGTGTGTGTGTGTGTGTGTGTGTGTGTGTGTGTGACTCTGTGTGTGTGTGTGTGTGTGTGACTCTGTGTGTGTGTTGTGTGTGTGTGTGTGCTGGGGGTGGGGTGGAAAAGGGAGCATGTACAGTACAATGAAAACATTTAGTTGAACTACTTTTTCTCTCAAAGGGCACACACACACACACACACACACACACACACACACACACACACACACACACACACAGTGAAAGGATAGGGAACCCAGACATATAAACATAGGAGAGTTGGGAAGAAGAATCATCAAAAACCAAAGACAATGCAACTTTGTTTTCCAACAGTGAAAGTACAGCCACACTTGAAACATGTCATTGCCTATCTAATTCAGGAAGATAATAAATTCCTATCTTCTGTCTCGCTCACTCAACTATGTGCCAAAATGAAGGGCTTTTCAAAATTATAAAAATCAGCCATTTGATTTTTTTTTTTTTTTAATGGAGAAACAAAGCACAATACAATTTTTTCCTCACCATATCTCTCAAGCATTATTGTGCTGTCAAACTGTGTTACTGTCTGTACCTTAGGAAAATAAAGATTATTCATTTGTGCACTCTTAAAAGGAAAAAACAGAAAACAAATAAACATAAAAGCATAAAAAAACACACATAACCAGTTACCCTCACACTCTTCATCTTGCCACAACTTAAATAAGCATAAATAAACACATAGCTAGTCACCATCACACTCTTTGTCTCATCCGAACCTTATTTGTTTTTTGTTTGTTTGCTTTGTTTCTTTGTTTCTTTGTGTTTGTTCGTTGTTTTTGTTTTCAACTCTCACCCTCTATGACAGCAAATCAGTCTAAAAAGGAAACAAACGAGTATGAATATAGGCACAGACATTCACCCTCACACTCTTCTTCTCATCCCACTTTATTTTGACTGGTTGCTTGTACATTTATTTGTTTTTGACCCTCTCACTCTGCAAACAGCAGGTTAGTCTCTCCCTTCCTTACTTCTCCCTACTTCCCAACCTCTTAAAACAGCTCAAGTCAAAAAAACAAGAGTCTTGTAACAAATTGTCTGCCTGTGGTAATGAAAGTGCAAGAACTTGAATAGCTGCACAACAACCAAGTCAACTGTAACACGGACATTCACTGCTGCGCCTGGCAGCTGAAAAAACTGCGAAGTAGGTTTGAAACAACGTCAAAAAATGCACACATGTGCCTTCAGCAACGTACATTGCTCATGTCAGGTAAAGACACTATAAAAAAAAATAAAAAAAGACAGTCAAGCCATCAGAACATTGTCCTGTGGCAACAGCCTTTCACAACACTTTTGTTCTCACAATTGTCATCATACTTATTCAAATGTGTAATATGTCAACTGATGTTTCAATATAACAACTGATATAAAAACTGGTTTAACCCTTTGACTCCCGCACTCTGTCCACCAGCATCCTGCATTGTCAACCATGCCAATTAGTGGTTTGGTGAGAGAGTCAAGAGGTTAAGTTTTTGCAGTTGATGGATAGGGTACGGGAGTCAAAGGATTAATGATGTCACCACTTTCGTTGACTCAAGTCGACCACAGAGGGTTTATAACTGCAGTGGAACTCCAGTCAATACACAGGCTGACAACTGAAGGCAACTGCAGTCAATCTGGATAACGGAATTTTTCATGCTGTTCTTTTCTGCTGGAGGCATAACAAGATTGATGGTGAAGTTCCAATGTTATGACACTTAAGTGTAGCTAACCGGAGGCCATACAGTGCTCTGCTTGCATAAACCGTGTGCAGCTGCGCACTAGTTATCCAAGGTCAGTGCACAGCAGTGCAGTCTGGGTGGAAGAGCAGTGGTAAAAAGTTTTAAGACAAGTCCTGTCAGTTGACAGATTGAGGATGAGTATCTGTTTTCTCCATTTTGTGTAACACTGGATCTTGCATATTCAAAGTCAAACATGCCATTTTTGAATGGGCCACATATAACTCCCCAACCTTTTGTTAAGTTTCATTTTCATTATTGAAAATTACCTCCACCCTTCCAATTCTTCCATTAAACACACACATAATATACATGTATACATATGTACATGACAAAATTCAAGACAGAGACATTTGGAGGAGAGTATCAGTGTCACAGAATGCAGCGGCCAACACTGAATCCGGTGATGCCAACAGGTAAGACAGGTCACACACACACACACACACACACACACACACACACACACACACACACACACACACACACACACACACACACACACACACACATAAACACTGCAGATATCTTGGATTGATCTGAATCACTCTATCCCCTTTCTCTCAACACATACACACACACACACACACACACACACACACACACACACACACACACACACACACACACACACACACACACACACACACACACACACCAAAAAACAAAAGTTGTTCAGCGGATGTGGAATGCAAAGCGTAATCCCTACCTGTGTTCCCTGTCCACCTGTCCTAGTGAAGCTTCTATCCATCTAGATTACATCTAGTCTTGTCATTAGTGTAAACAACTTGGTCACACCAAGTGACTACGGCCTCTGCCCACAGTGACGGAGTGATTCAAAGGGTTAAAACTGGCCAAAAATTTGCTCCCACAAACGGACTACTGCCTCCACTGCAGTTACTATCTTGGTCAGAAAAGCGTTAATGGCCGTAGGTTGAGAACTCATTTTTCTTTGTGTGGGAGGTAGTTCAGCTGGACTCCCTGTCTGTTTGCTTGATCTAGACTTTATGGTTTTTTTGTTTCTTTGTTAGGTTGGTTGTTTGTTTCTGTTTCTTTTTATCATCAGTTTGCCTGCTGCTGATATGTTATTTCTTTTATATGTTTGTTTCTGTTTCTTATTAGTTTCAATTTACCTGTTAATATTGTTATTTCATTCAGTGGAGGGGAGGGGAGGGGAAAAGAAAATGGGGGGTAACATATTTCAAAGGTTGCCGCAGGTGAGCTCTTCAAACTTTTTGTCGTTTGCCTGTTAGCTTATTCATACCATACCCCTCCCACCCCTTGTTTTTTTCCTTCGACCTGCTTCTGGTGAGGAAGCGGAGCTCCTTTTTCTCAGCTCTTAAGTGACTGATTGCTTAAATGACAAGCTGATTTTGCTACTCAAAATCGAGTATGTATGCAACTGTTTTTGACTGCATATGTACATGCAAGCAAAAATGGGGTTGGAATGGTGAAATTATGGTGCGTGTCTTGGGGGTTTTCCCAAAATCATTTTAGTTGTTAGGGATTTTTTAAAAGACAGGTAAACAATTTTTCATCTGTTCAGTTGTATGTTTTGTAAGATGGCTAATTGGACAGTTGTTTGTACTGAGTAGCGTGTGTGAGTGTGTGAGTGTGAGTGTGTGTGTGTGTGTGTGTGTGTGTGCGCGCACGCACATACGCTTACGTGTCCATGTGCACATGTGTGTCTGCACACATGATTCTGCTTGAGTATGTCTGTGGACATGGTTCTGCATGTACATCAGGCAAATACAAGTGTGATTGTGTATTGTATAAGCGTTGTAATGAATTACACTAAAACACACACACATGCACACAGAACAACAACAAAAAGAACAATAAAAATTAAATCTGTCAAAAAAAGCAATTATACATATCTTCCTGCTGGATAGAACTACCATCCTCTTCCCGAAAATCTGCATCTTTAAACAGATGAGAAGTTACCGCTGCATTTCAGTCAAACTAAGATGTGAAATTGTCACTGTAGTTTAGTTTATAACATGGACACACAAACATGTACACATACACAAACACATGCACACATACACAAAGATAAACATACACATGCAGGAACGCACGCGTGCGTATACACACACACACGCACACACACACACGCACGCACACACACACACACACACACACACACACACACACACACACACACACACACACACACACACACACACACATGCACCTTAAGAAATGTACAAATACAATGCACATGTGTGGGCACACACACACACACACACACACACACACAACAAACACACTCTTGTGTGGATCTGAATACTTTCCTCTCTTCAAAATGAAAAAAAACATTACAAAAACACATAAGCACACAAAAAAATGGAATGGAAAAGAAGTGTTAGCAAGTTTGAAGCAAACATGTATTTTAGGACATGTGTGCATGCACATATGCCCCCAACCCACACCCAAACACCAGACAGTCTGTTCACATGTATGGCATTCTGCCACACACAATACACTATCTTTACTCAGTCAAGTTTTCTGTAAAACTAAAGAAGGAAAATTGCAAAATTTGACAAGGAATAAAACATTCTTACATCTACTATAGAAAAAGGGAGAGGCAAGTCTTCTAATCACAGGAGGCTGAATGGATAAAGTGCAGAGTAGATCTTATCTACATGACCTATGAACAAAAAAACTCTCAACAATTTCTAAACACTATTCACAGATTTATGATCCTTTCACATTCACTTATGAACCAACCACGTCAATATGTGAAATGTGAAATGCCTGTTTCACTTGAGGTTTTGACATGTATATCATCTATAGCACAGTGTGCGTGCGTGCGTGCGTGCATGCGTGTGTGTGTGTGCGCATAAGTGTGGGTATGTGCATCTGTGCATGGACATGTGTGTCTGTGTGTCCTCCTGCAATTGCAATTTTTTTCAAAAAGCATCATGTTATTACACATATATCTATACAATATAAAATGCAAAGACATGAATATGGATTAACCCTTTGACTCCTACACCCTGTCCACCAACAACCTACTTTGTCAACAATGCTAACAAAGCAAAAGCTTAACCCTCTGACTACCTCACACTATCCACCAGCTTTCTGCAGAAAGCTGGTGGATATGCTGAGGGAGTCAAAGAGTTAAGTTTTTGCTTCTGGTGGATGGGGTGCAGGAATCAAAGGGTTAAACAAAATATGCAATGCCACAACTGGTATTTCTTACATACAAAATGTTATGAAAATGTCATACAATACTGTAATAATTATAATGATAATCATAATCATAGGGCTGGGAAAATAAAGATTTCATGGTCTTTTGCTGTTGTTGTTACTGGAGGTGGCAGTGGTGGTAATGGTGGTGGTGATGATGGCGAGGATCATAGTGGTGGTGGTGACTGTGTGAGTGTGTGTGTGTATGTCCGTCTGTCTCTCTGTGTCTGTGTGTGTCTGTGTGTTCTGTTTCCTTCTCCCCTCACCCCCCCCCCCCCTCCCCTGCACTTCATGATAGCTGCATCAAGAAATGTAAAACAATCATCAAATGTTCATCTATAAAACCCACAATATAGGAATGAATGTTAATATTTCTATTATCTATGAATTGTGGAATTTTGAGACACATTACACAATCTAGAGGAATTGCTGTTTATACAGTATGAGAAACCCATGAAATAGGTAGTAAAATCAAAGCTTGTTTACGGCTTTATTTTAATAAGTAGACACTGATGAAAGTGTGCACAAATGATTATCCATAAACGTTTAAAGCATATTTCAAATTTCTCATTATGCATTATTTTTGTTTGTTGTTTGTTTGCTTCTTTCTTTCTTTCTTTCTTTCTTTCTTTGGAGGGGGGAGGATTTAGAGAGAAAATGCATCAGTTATGAACATTAATTATGATGAAGATGCTGCCCTATTAGTATAGAATAATTTCATTTGTTTCATCTTCACTCGTTCTGCATCATGATTAAAGTCAGAAGTCTTGCTATTTTGGTGACAACAAAACATTTCACTCATCTCACCCTCAGCATGGTATTTCCTGTCATAAACTTTATCTATACTATATTCTACATTAATTTTTGTTCAACACAATGACAACCTAAACTACTTATATTGTTCCTGTTGTTGTTGTTATTACATTTCCATATTTCACTTCATGAATGCATGCAATGCGTACAACCTGATGAATGCGTACAATCTGAATATACCCATCCTACTGTATTGTTTCCACAATCACACACAAGACAGGGTACACTTGTCCCGGAATTTCCTGGTTTTCTCCTCATTATCAAATGAAATAATACAAATATGTCAACCACTCTTTCCCCTCATTATCAAATGAAATATCAATACAAATATGTCGACCATTCTTGCAGTGATGTATCATTTGCTATGAACCAATGGCAGTGACAATGACCTTCAACCAAGTAACACTCGTTCCCTTTACTGATACTAAATGAAATAAAATTGTTGGCAGGTAGTCTTTTTTATCTTCACTTAATACAACTCATTTTGAGTCTGACATGTTTGGTCAGTTTCTTTACATTCCTTTAATGCAATCCTTTTCAGTCTTATAACCCTTATCAGGTTCTCTATAGCTTCACCCTTACTGATTTACTTATTTCACCACCACTCCACAAGCCAGACTGCAGTGCCATGCACTGGCCTTCAACAGCTAAAGCACAGCCACATGCTGCTTATGCAAGCAGAACACTTGATACCCTTCAGAGAGCCACTTTTGGCAATTAAAGTCGACCATACGGCTTCATCACTGTAGCAACTCCAATGCACTGGCTGTCAGGCAGCTTTAAGGAATTGTAGTTGACCTGGACGAAGTGACTTTTCACATACCTCTTTTCAGCATGAGGCATAAGCAAGATTGATGGCGATTTTCCAAAATTATGACAGTTTTAAGTGTAGCTGCCCCGAGGCCATTCCATGCTCTGCTTACATAAATAAACAGCATAGAGCTGCTCACTAGCTAGCTATCCAAGGCCACTTCACAGCACTGCAGTCTAGCTGGAAAAGCAATGATGAAAAGGTTAAGACTATCAAAAGACACCCACATGCCCCTCACTGTGCACTGATAACACTGCAGCCACAGCAAAGGAACTGCCTGAGGACACCCGACTTGAAAGGCATTTAAAATTTTGTATGTGGAAAAGTTTCAACATACAGTGGATATGTTTTTACACTTTCACAGAGAATGACCTTTTGTCTCTCCATTGATTGAAATATCAAAATAATCATTTTCTCTTTGTCTGACGCTTTTGAAAATGGTCAACTGTGAACAAAAATGATAATTTCTCAGAGTGCAAACCAAAACTGCAATGCCTTAAGTATGATGTTTTACGGTAATAAATGTGCGTGCAGTATTCAAATATGACAGAACATTCATTCAAATATCTATGAATACACAAAACACTGACTTTCATCAGAGATTTTCAATCAGATGAACAGACAAACAGACAGGTGAGTAACAGACAAGCAGCAAAGGAACACCCAAAAATAACATGGCAGAAAGTCACACACACACACACACACACACACACACACACACACACACACACACACACACACACACACATGTGGTACACATCCGAAGCAGTGATGTTTTCCCTATGTTGGAATATGTGAGTATTACCCTTTCACTGTTGACACTTGACAGTGCTTCATCACCCTAAAAGGTTTGATTTCCATCATTTTAGAGAATATCAGCAATAAAATCTTCATACAGAACGTTTCCCATTGTTACTACAGTAATGATCAAAACCTGTTGTCTCACCATTTTGTCAGTGAAAACACAGTGCTCACACTCAAAGCTATACTGAGGCTGGTTACTTCAAATTAACCAACAAAACTGACCACTGAAATATTACTATTCATGACACAATAAGGATGGAATGAGCATTCAGAGCACACAGTTTGGAATCCTGTGGCAAGCGCCCATTCAAGTATTTCTACAGAGCCCACTGCAGTTATAATTCAAGGATGTACTGGCTGACGGTTTAACTGCTGCAAGTGTTCTCATAGCACATGGCACATGTTGCTCGCTGTGAGTATTCTCACAGCACGTTGCAAAAAAGGTAAACTGTCATAACTGTGGAACCTCAGAAAAGAACAAAACGAAAAGTTGCATTATCCAGTCAATTACAGTTACTGTGTCATAATGCTGTAGACTGGAGCTGCCTACAGTAGTAAAATCCTTACAGTTTATGTGAGTCACTAAAAGTGCTGTAAGGGCTAATGTAATCTTGTCAGTGTTATAACCCTTGTCAAGTTCTCATGACAAATAAATGAGCCCATGGCCGAGTTACATACAACCACACATGCACATGCGTATTCATGCAAGTACACACACACACACACACACACACATGCGCGCACATGCATGTACACACAAACACACATGCACATACACGCAAACAGAAACAAACAAGCCAGTCACTTAGTAAGACATGATGCAGAGAAACAACACACACAGCATCAAGCTGGACAGTTATGGCAAACTAACCTCTTCAATGAACAGCCAAGGGTGACAGTGGCCCCCCATAATAGTTGACTTCTTTAATCCATGTTCAAACACAGCCTTCAAAGCAGGGCATAACCTGACCACAAAAAATTCAAACATTAATGCATGTATCCCATTTAATACACACTTTATCTGCATTCCAGATTGTAATGTGGTATGACTGGAACCAAATATTGATAAGCTAACCTTGCTTCACTTGATTTAGTCTGAAAACACAGCATGTAACAAGATTTATGAATGACAAGTTGGCAGTTCATGTTAACTGAGACTACAAAAATTTGGATCATCAAATATGAGATGTTTTCGCTAGACGCTCAAAAAAACAAGAATTTTGTGTTTCAAAAATTAAAAATTTCACGTTTTCATTTTATCTATCCTCTTTCATCTACGGTGAGGCATTAAACAAAAATTACATCATACTCAAAAAGAATTCGAGTTGCAACTTGACGCAACTGCAAACAGCTTACCCAATATAAGGGAAACTACTGCACATTTTATTTCAAAAGAATGATAAGGCAAGTTACACATGCATTATCTCCCTTCCCATACATGTCTGCAGATTTGATTTTCGTATGACATTAAAACTGACGCTGATTTGCATAGTGTTTATGTATGTTTACATTTTGTTGTGTGATAATTCAGGTTAATTCATGGTGTGTGTCAAAGTGTATATAAGAACGGAGAACAGAAATTATAATCATATCAGAGAATCAAATAGTATCTGAAACCAAATAAATCAAGATATGCATCAAGCGCTGGTCAAAAAGCATACAAGAAACAGGCATCAATAAATTCTCAGGGCCATATCTACGATAATACATGTTGCTTGACCTCAGATGGCCACAACAGTGTGTATGTGTGCATGTGGTGTGTGTGCATGAGCGTTACACACGTGTGTCTTCTGTTACTGTTAGGTGTCTTCAGTGGTGAAAGGCAAAGAATGTGACATCACAAAATGTCAGACTTACTTTGAATATCAGACTGTGAAGCACAAAAAAGAATCACTGATGTTGAGTTCAAGTCTCAATTTTTTCCCCAGTTCTGAAGTTTGATGTTTAACGCATCAAAACTCAGAAATACATGAAAATATAATAAGACATGTACTTAACAAAACAAAACAGGAACAAACATTTGGCACACTGGCCTTTGTAAAGTGTACACAAAGAACAACAAAGAAGCAATCATGATATTCAGTACAAAAACAACAACAGAACAGCTATCAGGACAAAAACAAACAACACAACAGCTATTAGGACAAAAACAAACAGCACAACAGCTATTCGGACAAAAACAAACAACACAACAGTTATTAGGACAAAACAAACAACACAACAGCTATTAGGACAAAACAAACAACACAACAGCTATTAGGACAAAACAAACAACACAACAGCTATTAGGACAAAAACAAACAACACAACAGCTATTAGGACAAAAACAAACAACACAACAGCTATTAGGACAAAAACAACACAACAGCTATTAGGACAAAAACAAACAACACAACAGCTATTAGGACAAAACAAACAACACAACAGCTATTAGGACAAAAACAAACAACACAACAGCTATTAGGACAAAAACAAACAACACAACAGCTATTAGGACAAAAACAAACGACACAACAGCTATTAGGACAAAAACAAACAACACAACAGCTATTAGGACAAAAACAACACAACAGCTATTAGGACAAAAACAAACAACACAACAGCTATTAGGACAAAACAAACAACACAACAGCTATTAGGACAAAAACAAACAACACAACAGCTATTAGGACAAAAACAAACAACACAACAGCTATTAGGACAAAAACAACACAACAGCTATTAGGACAAAAACAAACAACACAACAGCTATTTGGACAAAAACAAACAACACAAGTTATTAGGACAAAACAAACAACACAACAGCTATTAGGACAAAAACAACACAACAGCTATTAGGACAAAACGAACAACACTACAGCTATTAGGACAAAACAAACAACACAACAGCTATTAGGACAAAAACAAACAACACAACAGCTATTAGGACAAAAACAACACAACAGCTATTAGGACAAAAACAAACAACACAACAGCTATTAGGACAAAAACAAACAACACAACAGCTATTAGGACAAAAACAAACAACACAACAGCTATTAGGACAAAACAAACAACACAACAGCTATTAGGACAAAAACAATCAACACAACAGCTATTAGGACAAAAACAAAAAACACAACAGCTATTAGGACAAAAACAAACAACAGAGCAGCTAACTTCCTGATATGTCGATGAGCTGGAGAAAATGACTAAGCGTCAAAAAGAAGTATCAAAGCTTGTTTTGTTTTCAATAGCAATAGTGAGGGCAGGGTTTTTCCCTGAAAGTGTCATACATCCACACCAACAGACACATAAAGGCCTATACATTAAACCATATATAATATGATCTGATCCGTTTGTCCATTGATTTTAGTCCTATCATGCTTCTACAAAAATAAAATACTTACGTGCCCCTGACAAGGTCAGTAACAGTTTCGTTGACAGTATCATCACCAGCAGATGAGTAGTTTTTGCTGCGTTCATCCAGCACCTCTACAAACTTGGCAGGGAACCAACCACGCAGACCATTCAGCTCACCTATCCAGCAGTGCTCATCTTTCTGAGAGATCAGCTGCACACACATATACGTATACAAGAACCAGTAAGTAAACTGATGAATGAAATACTATTCCTTCACTGGTTTTTATACAAAAATCAAAATTTCCAATGTGCACACATAAAGACTGTTAAGATTACAAAGCAACCAAAAGTTGTAAATCTAATAATAATGCACTTACTGACAGTTTCCAACCATTAGATTTTGATCTCCTCAATGAAAACCATCAAACTGTCACATGCATCAGATACTGTCACCAGAAAAAGCATACAGTGATACTTTCATGGAGAGAGAAATTCATACACATGAATTATTCTATGGAAAACAACCAATACTACATGTATGTTGAATCAAACATAAGTGTATAGCTTCTGAATGCATCAATTCCGGCTGAAAAGTATGAAACTAATGACCAAAATTTCAGGATAGTTTCACTAGAATTAATAGTATTGTATGAACACAAAAACATGGTAAGAACACTTACAGTGATAATGTCATTCTTGCGGAAGCCAAGTTCATCATCATCATGACGTTCAAAGTCAAGGAGAGCCTTGGCTCGGCGGCGACGATTGCGAGCAACATTCACGTAGTTTTCCAGGTCTAAGGCATGACTCTCCATGCTGTAGTCTGCCTGCAGGTTCTACATGAACAAAACAAAACCCATCATTAAGTTTTAAAAATACTTAAATTCATTCTTCCCCCTCCCCCCCAAAAAAAATCTGAAACATAATTATAGATTGGGAAGATGTGTTAGTTTACTTGTGGTCATACTTCTAGTGTTTTCAAACAGAAAAGTATTTTCAAACTAATGTGCTGTCCTGTTTACAGGCAAGTGACAACAGAAATAAGATGGAAAAACAAATATAAATCATATCTTTCACTCTTCACCAAGCCTGTCAAAGTTCAGTACTTTATTTTTGATGTAAAGTTCAAGTATCACATTATCATTAAATGGTGATTCATTGACAAGAACATTTTGTATTTGTTGTCTGAGGGCAAGTTACACAATTCTAACAAAAAAATGTGTCTGAAAAACACTTGACATTATTATTGTCAATCAGATGTTTTCATTATTCTTCTTATTACTGACATTGTTGCTTGATTTCCTCTTAATTTGCTTATGATTTCTTCTTAAATATCCTTAGTTCATGATGTAATGAATATCAAAGAGAAGAGACCGTTCTTAGCAAGTGAAAAAATTCATATGTTATAACATTTAAGGAGACATAAAGGCTGAATGACACTGTTATATGACCCACACTGAAACAAACACAAATGGAGTGGTTTACTTATTCCGTGGCTTTTTGTCATCTAAGCAACACTTATACAATTTTATCACTCTGTTTTACACCCAACTATCAAAATTCTGCTTCTCACACACACACACACACACACACACACACACACACACACACACACACACACACACACACACACACACACACACACACACACACACACACACACACATACACAGACACACAGAGAAAATAAGAATAGGAACTGCATACAGACCACTTTGTTGTTCTTGGGGTCCAAGGACTGGAAGTGCCTTGCAATCTGTAAGATGGCTTCACGCAGGTCAACCAAAAGCTCTGTCTGCTTGATGTTCTTTGCCTTGCCTCCATCCTCGTCATCTAAACCACCACCCCACAACAACAGTGACACCAGAGACCTTGATCGGCGAAGGTGACGTTTGTTCAGTTGCTGTAAACAAATCGTTCACTAAAATAAACATTGTGGGACATCTTTCTTTTTCATTGAAACACACACACACACACACACACACACACACACACACACACACACACACACACACACACACACACACACAAATGTATACCAAAACAACAAAAAGCTACCATTTATTCACCTGTTTAGGAAGGTTTCTGCTGGACTCGGGATTAACCAAAGCGCCTTGATCAGCCATCAAGTAAGCCAGGTGTTTGCGTCGGTGTGTATCCACAACCACATCAGTCAAAGAACCAGACACTCGGAATGCAACCTGAGCACCGACAATACATTCCCTTATCATATGTCCACACTAGGGAATATACAAAACAAATAATTAGACAAATAACCCTGACATACAAATGTTGCCAGATCCAGCAGCTGTGGAACTAATGTCATACTGAAAGAAATGGGACTTGCAAACAGCTTTCGCTGTGATACTTATTAGGAAACAAAAAAAATGGCAATGATCACGTGTTTTGGAAATGTTTACAAACGAAACAATCATGGGGAAGGACTGTTTACAAGTTTAACATCAACAGACACAATACTATATCAAAGTGTAAGTGTGTTAAAGTTTTATCTACACACATTACTTTCATTTATAAAGTATAGGCTGCCTCACCTCACCTCACCCCACCCCACCCCACCCCACCCCACATTTACAACAGTAAGCATATACTGGTAAATCAACTTCATCATTAAACAATAGTGCAATCTTCCTGCGGTCAACCAGCTGATATTCAATTACAGTCTAAGGACAACTCACATCAATCAATTCATCCACATCCTGAACATCTCCAGGAACATCTGACAAGGAGTTGAAAATCTGGGCAGAATTGTCCAACGTTCTAAGCTCATCCTCCTGAAATCAACAGTTTACATGTATGTGTACAGGGTATCCATAACAAAATCGAGAAGACTTTGTCAGTGATCAAGAGATAAAATAGGGGGGGGGGGGGGGGGGGGGGGATTACCAAATGAATCAGATTTACAGCACTATCTGGTTTAAAAAAATCATAATCCATATTCATTACAATGTTTACCAGATTGTTTTTAAAAAAATACATGTCACATTTTTCAAATCTTTGAACAAGTATAAACTAAACAAAACTCACCCAATGACTGGGTTACTTCAAAGGTATAAGTTTTCTTTCAGCTTGTCCTCAACATCAGCATACACTAATCCACAAACACTAGTAACACAACACTATCACCAATACCATTTTGTTTTGATCCCTAAACCAGTATTTTAATCAACAAAGAGTGTAAAACCTTGAGTTTCAGCATGCCCATTGTGATCTGGAAGATGACGGTGGACCCATTGTAGAAGAACAAGTCCCAGAGCCTGAGCAAAACCTTCATGTGAACCACACTGGCAAACAGGGTGAGGAACCAGTGCAAGGAGATCAGTGACAACTCTGCAATCAACATGCACAGCACACACACACACAAACACACACAAGCACACACCAAGCTACAATCTTCTGTTTTTAAGCCATGCAAATATTAGCCGCAATTCATGCTTTCAGATGTTTTAATTCATTAGCTGTAAATGTTATGTTAGCTGAAAACAACTATTTTTTGTTAAGATGTTATCATTCCATGTGCAAGTTAAGGACTGCAAGTCATAGGTTATGAATATCTCACCATCTAAAATAACAGAGTGAATGGTAAGCAACATTTATCTTTAATGAAAGCTTTCAATAGTTAATACTACATGTAATACGAGGGTCACTCATTATGTTTTGCAATCTGGTTTTTCAACAACACTTACAACCTCTCTGTCTACTCCAGTTTTTCGAAGAAACCCCCCTCAGCCTGTACACATTTGACCATCCTCTCAAACCAGCTGTCTATGACACCAGACTACGTTGACCGAGGTATGTCCAAAATGACGCCCTCGAAGAAAGCTCGGGCATCTTCGGCGTTCTGAAACTGCTTTCCCTTTAGCTGCCTTTTGATGGAAGGGAACAAAAACCAGTCACAGGGGGCTCAGTCAGGTGAATATGGTGGGTGGGTGACCAGCTGAACATCACTGGCGACTAGAAAGTCCAAAGTTACAGCTGCTGCGTGCGCGCTGGCATTGTTATGATGGAGCAGTAGACCACGGACACCCGTTCGGGGACGCCGTTTACACCATGCCTGGAAGACTTTAGGCAAACAGTGGTTGACATACCAGTCAGCCGTAACCGTCTTTCTGTCCTCAAGCGGTATGGTGGCAACGTGGCCGAATTTTGCACAGAAACACGCTATCATTTGTTTGGAAGCACTTCTGTTTCTTTTGAATTTCACAGGTGGGTTCTCATCTGGGAAGACCCACACCGCCGACTGTTGCTTCGTCTCGGGGTCGTATTGGTATACCCAGGTTTCGTCTCCTGTTACGATGTCCCAAACGCGAGGAGACCTTCCTCCGTCAAATTTTCTTAGCATGTGGGTGCACCAGTCCACCCTACCCCGCTTCTGCTCTTCACTCAGGTTATGGGGCACCCAACGGGCACAACGTTTCCTTACGCCAAGGCAGTCGTGAAGAATGCGAGTGAGACTTCCCGATGAAATCTTCATGATATCCTGTATTTCAGCATATGTCATTTTTGGGTCCTTCTTAACTCTTTCCGTGCCAATCGACGATATATCGTCGATATAGGTGGCTGCAGTTGTGCCAGGCAACGATATATCGTTGATATAACTTTGTGTGCTTCATTTAGTTTCCGATGATAGCAGATCCGACTTTTTACTGTAGCCACACGACTGATAACTCTTGTAGTTTCCGTCGCTTCTGCCCTGAGCAGTTCTTGTGTGTTTACGTTTGTTTTGACCGTGTTTTTCGGATCTTTTTCAACAAAACAATGGACACACCCACTCCAGGTACGTCGGGCGTTGCCAGTGAAGTTTTAGACAAAAATGTGCACAGAACAGTGACTAATTGGAATATTTTCTAGCTGTAAAAAGCATTCATATCACAACTGGATGTGCCTTTTGGAGTATTCATCTGATTTTGTAAGAGAATCTGCACAGACGATAGGCAGTCTGATTTGTATGTATAATGTGCATGACTTTTTTTATTTTTTTTATTTGTCCTCATTTTATAACCCATATAATCCTAATTTACAACTCCAATATTGTTGTTTTCCATGCATATCCTTATTGCCTGTCCTCTTACCTTTCTTTTGATATCTAACATGACTAACTTATGTGAATAATCACATGCACAGTGACCTCAGATATAAACACACCCTATAACAATTTTCAGTCACGCGAAAATGGTCTGGCACAAACGTGGAAAACCCTCTGGCACTCAATGAGTTAATCAGGGACTCTACCCTAGAGACGTTTTCTGGGGTAACGGTCGTTGCCATTCGACCACAACGATCATCGTCTTCCAACATTCTCGCTCCAGACATGAAGTCTGAACCACCTGAAAACAGTGGCTTTGGACGGAGATTGATCTCCAAAACAGTGTTTTAAACTTTGAAAGCACTCTTGAAAAGATTTTCCTTGGCAGTAGTCATAATACATCATAGCTCGAAAATCCCTTCGCGAAAGGTCAACACTGCTGGCAGAAGACCGTCACCCTTACCGGACATTTTGTCGCATGGAATGACAATGGTTGTACGGAATCAAGTAAAAATTTTTGTCACAAGTATTACGAAATTGGTCTATGATGTAATGTAAAAAACAAAGTAGTGATGTCATTAGTTCGTCTAGGTTGCAAAACATAATGTGTGCCCCTTGTATTACATAATGAAACTTTACATACAACAGCTTTCTATCTAATGATTTCTGCAGTTTTGATGATGCCTTCCATTGCACAATTAGTATGCTCCTCCAATGGTATTTTTATTCATGCTTATAGACAGTTTCTTCACATAAAATAGAACTTGTAATTTACCACTCATCCTGAATGAAAACTTCAATCAATCAATCAAATAAATATAGCCCAGCTGACAAAAGGCCACCTTTCCAGAGGCTGGCTCATTTGGATAGAGCTGCAGATTAAAGGTCTGATGTCTCAAGTTAAATCCCAGCCCGCAATATAAAATCTGGCTGTTTGTTGCCCATCTTAACACTCCAGACACTTTGGTGGTGTCAGCTTAGTGTCTCACAGATCCTGTGACACTCGCCTTCCATTTGAAGACTTTGCCAGTGCAGGCTCAATGACTCTACTTGATTTCTGCTGGCAGTTCTCAGTGGAGTACACATGGAACTGTCCAATTGCAATGAATACCTCTTGAACAAAATCCCGTTCTCAGCAAGTAAACAAATGCTTTCTACAAAACACAATCAGATACTCTGTTCTAGGTCATTTCCAGGTTTCATTGCCACAAGCTGATCATCTGAGTTTGTTATTTAATTGTTTCACAATTTTTTCCTTGAAATGTAGCGATGCAGGATTGCTCCATCCCATAATGATTTGGGCTGTCAGTGGTAACTATCTAAAGATAAGTATAATCAGCAAAATGATTAAGGGAAAATGTTGCTGTCAACGGAAACTGTTTAAAGTATAATCAGCAAAATGATTCCGGGAAAACAGTAGCTTAGCTTTAAAACTGGTTGATAAGATCAGACTGATAAGGGACAAAATAGTGACATGGCTATATAACTGGTACACAAAGAATACTTCACGCTTGGTGACAAGAACTGGTCAAAATCAAGTTCTTTTGGATGTTTTGTGCAGCTAACTTCACTCACTTAATACCCAGCCATAATAAAACTTTCCCCTTCATTTCATTGCAGTGCTGTATTTTCATGCTCTGTGGATACTATGTGCATCATGTAAACTGTCTGCATAAGCAAGCAAACTGAAACATTTTATGACATTTTGGATTCACCTTACTAATCAAGGTATAAGCACATATTCACTAATTCATATCATATTATCATTGTTATCTTCATCAGTGAAGGGCATAATTCTGTAGTGATAGCTAGAGTATACCTGTAAAATACTAAGAATTGTAATCAAAACATATAAGAACATTAGTGAAAATAAAACTAATGTAATCAAGCACAAGCATTCCACTCAACTTCAGGCAGTAACTATGATGCTTCCTTGTCCTGAAGTACAAGCTGTTAATAACGAGTTGGTTTCACAATGCAATCACGAAAAGAACGATAACAGATAACATTAGTAAAGTCTAGATGAGTCTTAACATATGACAAGGCTGTGCGCTTATCAGACTGGTAAGACTGCACTGCCAGAAGTCCAGTCCATGATTAGATGTGAAGTGAAGAATCAATGGAAATAATGTACATGACGATTCAGCAAGATCTAAAGACTATAATTAATAAAATAAAATATCCGTGGTAGATTCAGATTCAATCAACTCTATTATATTTAAAAAGAAAAATTAAATTTGCAACTGTTGCAGACAACATGAAAGTAACTGACACTCTAATTCACCATGGTATTGATGGGCTACCTAAACCGACTGAGGGTTATCGAATCCTTTTAGTTTTACACAACTGAACGTAAACCGTTGAAGGCACAACAGATGACATCCTGCTGAACTGTGAAAACTCCCTTCTATTAACTTCACTGTAGTAAATACATTTCTTATCTGGTACATAAAGTGAGATCCTTTCTAGAATCAGTCAACAGCTCAGTTGTCTGCGATATGACCTGTCTCTGGATCTTCATCACAGGTTGGCTTCATTACACTTACAATGCAAACGCTATGTTTTATCGCAAGATGAATGAAAAATGTTTACTATAAACAGTTCAGAAATGGCAATCTAATTGACAAGACCTTTGGATCAGCCCTCGTATGAAAATGAAATGAACCTTACCAGATATCAATCTCAGGATCTGAAAACAATATAGCTAAAAGCTCTGATATAAAAGAAAAAACACTTATTCAACAAAGGCAGGGCCAGCCACACAACCACAGCCAACCCTGACTGAAGACCTCAGATCAGGCTGAATCACTGACAACTGAACAACTGACTCCAGTACTCAGCAACTGACTCTAATGAATATCACTTCATTTTCATAAAGCAAGGCAAAGTCAGGTATCAATCTACATTCTTAGATGCATAAGGACACTTTTGTTTAACAATGGGAGCATGCAAAGGTAAACATTTTGTTACATAAAAGGCAGCAGTTCACTATGGTTTGTTATTTTCTTCCTATTTAGGCAAGCAACTTCTTCTGTAGTCAGTCAAACTACTGTTCTTAAAAGGAAAGTTCACTCACCAATATCATGTTCCTTCAGCACCAGGTCTATGTCTGGTAGGTAGCTGATCAGAAGCTGACGCAACACTCGCTGGTCTGCCTGTAACATTGATATGATCTTTCTTGAAGTACATGGCAAGAACAATATAACTGAAAAAAGTATGATAGTAACATCATACATTAAGTTTTATAAACGGTTACTCAAGTTTTCAAAAACACTTAAACACAAAAGTTTACAAAAATATAATTTCTCTTTTTATCAAACATTTTAATTGAATAATGAGATGTCTGGTCTGGACCATCATGACATAAGAAGCTAAACAATGGATCCTCAAAAAATATATACATATACATGTATTTAAAAAAAAAATAGAGAGAGAAAATGAAATGAAACCAAATTAAATTTAGTGTCAGATTTACACAATTTACAAGAATGGTTTCTGCAACCAACTTCTGGTGAGATTTCCACCTACAGTCTGAAAACTCTCATGCCTGGTTATCCATGGCAGATCCATTTTCTTCAACACTCAGTTCACCACACTAATTACATGAACACACACTAACATCAAAGATACTCATAAGCTTATCCCACCACTCTCTCACTCATATCTCTCCGTCCCTTTGTCTCTTTCTCATTCATAACTCTCAGTAATTGATGTAATTTATGTAACTTCAACAGCAAAAAAAAAGCTCTTATCAGAATCCAGCTTCACTTAGGCACAGTTTTCTCATCTGGATCTGACACAAAAACACACTAAGACATCAAGTCAGTGATTCATAAAATGCTTCAGCCTCATTCACAACAATTATCGACTATAATGGATCCATAGTGACAGATAATTAGTCATTTACCAGATAGCAAGCAATCAGCCTGTGATGTAATTTGGGCAATTACACTAAATAGGACCCAAAACACTCCATAATCACATCATTAACAGTTGGGGTGGGACAATTTGTGAGCACAAAAACTGGCTTGTATTTTCTTATGGTTTGCTGTCGCTGTTGTTCAAAACATATTATTACTGTTTTGTTGTTTCAAAGATATTCAACAAAGATTAAGTGAAGATAAGGCAATGACACAGCAGACATTGTTTAACCATAAACTCTAAAAAAAAATTCATATATTGAGAAAATTTTAATCATAACCTGACCAAACAGATCACACACCTGTCCAAATATTACCGTAATTACCTGAATGCCAATAAGAGTGGAAGAGTAGTAAGAGGCTGGCAGCAGATCCTCAATGATGGCACACATCATCCAGAAGGTATCCTCTTCTTCCATAAACAGCAGCAGGGAGGCAGCAATCTGAAAACACCCAAAAAATCTGTCAGCAGCTGATGATGGCATCAACGTTCACATTATTATACAGCAGCACTGCAAGTAAATCACAAACTCATATGCTTTGACTTCTTTTTTTCACAAAACTTCACGGACCAAAAAAATTATACCACTGAACAATAAGTCAGTTACAATCATCTTTCTTCCGAGACAAGGTTTTCTAAAACATATTTCAGTAGATTTTCGCAGTTTTGGTTTATTCCAAACAAAAAGATGTATCAGTACTATCCAAAATTTCATTTCTAGAACATCTGAAGTCCACTTATGTTCAAACATGAGAGCACTCAAAAAGAAGCACTTTGCTCAGTAAACAAAATATCCTTGATGGAATCTGAGGATAATTTATAAGTCAGTCGAATGGTTAGTTCACTGATTGATTTGTTGTTGTTTTTCACAATCTTACAGCTTCTTAGAGATATATAGAGCATACTTCTCAAACGTGTAATCCGACAGTCATATGCTGATCATAATGAATAAGATATAACAGATCCATCTCACAAAATTATGTGATCCCTCACCACTCCAGTTCCTTGACAGTAGCCAATGTCAGGGTACAGCCAGGCCAGGCCTCGTAAAATACGTCTGAGACGTGGAATACCGGTACTTGTAATGTTGCAGAAGCATGCATTGCTTGGCATTGTCCTTAGTAGGTCCTACAGTCAGAACAATAAAACATGAAAAGTATGTATATTAATGTGGCATAAATACACATACTTACGCACATGCACATATGCATATACACACATATATACTCATTATGAATTACATTACAACAATAATGAAAACAGAGGAAGGTTATAAATATTTGGTCACCACTATGACTGTTGTTTTCTATTAAATTTTTTTCTCTTATTAACAGAGCTATTCTTAATATCAATTTACTCAGCCTTTATTGTCACTTTCAAAAATTTATATGATCGATTTCCGTACTTCTATTTTTGCATTCAATCTGTTAAATTCTTGAACGAAAATAACAAGATGTTATGAATGTCATGTTGTTAAGCAACTAAAAAAAATATACCCGACACTCTCAAAAACATCAAAATAAACTGTAAATTCTTCATCTTCATTCTCACCTTTTCTATTTGTTTCGATGTCATAAGGTGATCATTGGAGCTGGCTTTCACAACATCTTTGTAGGACAGGTCAGATTTCATCTTCTTTTCATATGCACCTGAGATTCGCATCCAGATGTGAGGGCGCAGAGAATGAGGAATCCCTTCCCTTGTCATCCCCTTCAGTTTTTCAGATCTTGGCAGTCTTGGCTCAACCTGCAACAGGCAAAGAGGTTAAAAAAAAACCTCAAAACCAATAAATACAAATAAACACACAGTACTGGCAACAGATTAACCATGCACAAAATTCAGATTCAAATTTCTCAAGACCGTGCAACTGTACTCCAAAAATCCCATATGCGCCAACACTACTGATACTATATGATAGTAAAAGATCCAAAATGGTCAGGGCAAATGAAGGAAAGCTACCCATAAACAGAGGCCTTGAAATTCTACAAAAGTTATGGGTCTTGCATATCTTATATTGATCTGTCACTGATACAAATATCAGACTGTAAAATGAAAAATGAAAAATTCAGAACAACGAGAAACAAACAAATTCACAAGAGAATAAGAAATGAGACCTTGGGAAATGAAATTTATTACACTTACAAACGACATTATAACAGGCATACCTATTACTACCCAAGTTTCACATGGTAAAAGCCATTGTTAAAAAAATATATATGCATATGAATATGAAATAGAAAGAATCTCTGTAACATTGACCAATAGATAAAATTTCATTCAAATTATCATATATGTACAGTAGCAGTCAAACATCTGGGACCTCATTCCATCTATAAAACTGCTGCAAAGACACACCTGCTAATCAATGCTGTGTATTTAGCTACACTGTTATTACATGATGATGATGATGATGATGATGATGATGATGATGATGATGATGATGATGACGATGATGGTGATGATGATGGAGATGATGATGATGATGACAGTAACAGTAATAATAATGATAACATAATCATTCAAAATACATAATCTTAATTCAGTACAGCTGGAAATATTCAAGTAAACTGGAATCAGAAATATAACTAAGATAAAATAAGAATATAAAATAGGCTCAACTAAGGAAGAAAAAAAAAGACTAAGGATGCTTGTTTAACAAATGAAACAAAATGTGCACATTTTTACTGAACCGCTTCTGTCATGCTGAAAAAAATGAAAATAAGGAAACAAATCACCAGATTCAGGATATTAATATCCACAACAAATCGCAATATTTTCAGTCAGTTAAATTTACCCAGTTTGGTGACATGGAAAAATGAATCAACACTTTATCATCTACTTCATTTTTGTAATTGGTTCCATTGTCCTTCTGTCCTTTATTCCACATCTTTCATGATACAGTCATTTTCTGATGCTGTTCGATGTTGTCCACTGACGAAAGAGAACTGCATCATTAGCTTAAATCTTATTTTATAACTTATATATACAACAACTTTCAGTTATGTGGTAATCTGGGATCTTTTACACAAAGTAATTATACTCTGTATTTCTAAAACTCACTTATATTTCTATCTGTTAAGTTTTAAGTAATGCATTACACTTTTATGTATTTATGCTATACAGTAACAAGGAATAGCCATAAGACAAGTTCAGTGGGACCTAATGCTACAATATGATCCTTTAGAAATAAAGTGTTTTAAAATTTGAAGTTTGAAGTTTGAAGAGTCTTACTAATTACTTTTTAACATAAGTTCTCTCATTACTGTCATCACTTTCTCACCTTATCCCAAGTCAGATCACCAACTTCGTTGTTGTGTGTGAACTCAAGATATGCAGTCCATTTCAGACGATGTTGAGGATCCTCAACAAATGGGGTACTCAGCAGTTTACTGGAGTTCTCCTCTGGGCCATCTGGTTAAGAATTCATATACATTCCAATCATACATTCTTTAAAAAATTTGTATTCTCTTAATCAACCTGATTCAAACTAAAACAAAACCTGCAACCAGATGTAAAACTGATCAGTTTTAGATAACTGAATCATAACTGAATTGAAACAAAACACACACACACACACACACACACACACCCACACACACACACACACACACACACACACACACACACACACACACACACACACACGCACACACACACACACACACATGCACACATGCACACACACGCACACTAATAAAAACTCAAAATGAAGTTTTACAGAGAGACAGTCTTTGCAACAAAACATGCGAGTCACTACAATTAATTTTCCACTTCCAAGTTCCCTTCAACTAGTTCATGCTTTTTTATGCACATTACACACATGATAAAACAGAATGGTATGATCAAATTTCACCAACATACCTTCCTCTTCAACTTTAAATCCAAATTCATCGTATCTGTAATCCAGCTGTCCATTTGGATCCTCTGGCTATTTTAGGAAAAAAACATGAAGAGTTAACTACACTGTACACAGAACCAAAAATAAATTCATAAATACAAACATGAATAATAAAGATAATATATAACAAAGCATATTCTCAAGGTCTTTTATGTATTATGTTTCTATATACTTTAACGTATTCTATTTCATTTCTACTTATCTATATGTATACTTCTGTATTATATGACCTATATCTATATCAATATATCTATATTATCACACTATTCTCCATTTTGCAACTATAACATATGGAGAAACGGTATGATAATATATATGCATATACATCATCATACTATTCTCCATTTGGAAACATTCTCCATGTTTTTCTATGGAACCAGAAAAAACACGAAAGAAGAATAAAAATGTGTATTTAATACAACAAGACAAGACAGGTGCAAATTTTCGGCCAACTGACCTTTGTCAAGCGTAACATCACAAACAAACATCAGATACAAAAATTAGGAGAAAAAAATTGAAACTTTCCTGCTGTTCGGTCCAGTGTGAGAAAAAGAATAAACTGACTAAAATGACATCATAATGTGTTTTTGAGTAAATATGTCAGAGCAGAACTGAGAACTATGACGCACTAGTGAAGAGTAGTGTCTGGAATGTAAAGGATACCAGTATTAAATAACAATGCATAAGAGAAAATATAACCATACGTTTGACTGAATGGGAAAATATTTAATCAAGAGGTATGGCTGATGTAAATGGATTGTGCCTAGTGCAACGAATCCAGTCTGACCTTGGAATAGGAAGAAAAACATCCTAAACCAACACTGAAGGGAAACCGGAGTCCCCGGAGAAAAAACCCTTAGTCAGACGCAGCTGGGCCCGTCTTGTGAAAGGAGAATTCAAACAGATTGAATTTAAAATAAAAATAAGAATAAAAAAGGCATGTGTGTAGCCCCAAAGCCAAGATTTCACTGGGATGGGAAAATGGTGATGATATGATCTATTTCAGTAAATCATCGTCGAGGTAAAACATACATGGACTCAAGGGCACATTAAAAGAAGACAATTATATGCATAAAATCATCCAAAGCAATATAAACATAAATTATACATGAAGGATAAGAAAGGTAATACCTATACATTCAAGCGAATACATACGCACACACACACACACACACCAAGGTAAAAATACATGCACGCTGAGCCATGTCCAGATAAAAGTACATGAAGTGGCATGATACTGAATTCTGTTGAGGAAATCTTTATGGCTTATTGAAGTTATTCATTGTTTTTCTATGTTAATTATTATGTAAATGGCACTCAAACACACGTCTTTCAGCTGGGTTTGGATGGGAAAAATGCACATTTGACAAGTTTCAATTTGATTTTTTTTTTTTTACCAACAAGAAGTGAAGAAATGAATACACACCACCATCCACCAATATACCAAACAAGTATCTATACTTCAGAGATTTCTGACTGTAAGATTAATTTCACGCCTATACCAAACTGTTACTCTGCAATTCAAGCCGTGGGAGACCATCCCTTTCATTCATTATCTGTTACTTTTGATACTGGTCTTCCTCAGCCGGAATATTTTAAGGACTGACCTGTGACTGAACTGTTATTCAACCAATATATGAACTATTATTCTTGTAAATAAAGTACAAATCATCATAAACTCTATTTCACTCTTTTGAGGAATATGTATCTGAACTTACTGTTTATTACACCACTCCAGAGGCAGCCATACACTCTTTCACTTTGGACACTTTATTTCTAAATGACATACCAAACATTGTAATATACGGAAAATTGTCACAACTGATGACAATCCTGAATCCATATGTAAACATGCTGAGCATAATAACAGTTCAGCCATTGTCTTCAAGCTATTGTCAACATTATAATGCAGTGTGAAACTGCCTAGAGCCAAGGTGTATCCATCTGATTTTCTGTCACTGTTTGTCAGCCTATGAGTTCACCTGAAAGCTAGTGCACAATTTAGTTTTTCCAAAGTGATTTAAGAGCATTTATAACAAGATTTAATAGCATTTATAACACATCATTTTATAAGATGGCACAAAATGCAGAACAGTTTACAAAACAAAGAGAAGCAATGCCTGTCCGTGTCACTAAGATCTATACCAAATCAACTGCAGAACATTCAAACATCTCTGAACAAATACAATACTGAAACATGTCTTCAGAAAACTAAAATGCTCAATAACAGAAAAATAATATGTCTCTCTTGTCTTTTCCCCTAATTTCAATGTCAATGTCATTTTAAACAAGTTTGGATTCCACTCCTACATTCCTTGTCTGTATTGACTAAACAGCTTAGCTTATAGCTAACTGTATTACTAATATTGTGACAGACACAAGAAACCAAATGAAAAAGCATGGTATACCATTTAATGACAAGAAAGACCAATGCAAAGAAACAACATTCAGTGGGCACCTACTGGGTGGTTTATTCTGGAGATGATGTCTTGTGGCCACATGGACGGTGTGAGAGCTGAAAAAGGCCCCCCAGGGGTGGGTGTGAAGTTTGTGGCACTGTTCATAGCTGGCATGGCAGTAATGCTCACTCCTTCCCCACTGCCAGACACAATGATGTCGTCTTCCTCATCTTCCGACAGTGTGTCAACTGTAATTTTGTATCCATACATGAAATTAAAAAAACAAAAAGCCTGCTGTACTAAACTTGTCAGAAAGTAAAATCTTTAAATATCTTTTATCAGTTTTAGAGTATTTTATCTGCTGTGATCATGTTAATAAGATTCAGCAAGCACTGCTTTCATAGAGCAGGTCTATCTTTAATCATACCCATTTATCATGTAGACATACATAACAGAATGACAATTTATGAAAAACTACCATGTTCCCATGACATATCATCTGATAAGATTTCATTTATTAAGGAGCACTGGGAGATAAGATCATAAGTAGATATTTTCATGGTATTTTCAGTCTGTCCCAGTGCCCTCAAAGGCAAACAGGGCAGAAGAGCTGAACAACTCTTGTCTCTTTTCTGCAAAATCAAACTGACCAGGCACAGGTCTGTTTGTTTCATACTTCATGACAATTTGTTTGCGATCTCTCCCTCTCACTATCCTCCTTCACTCTCTCTCTCTCCATGTGGTGT
>CM060305.1:40948819-40966319 GCA_030674185.1 Monoplex corrugatus | reverse complement strand
AAAATCTTCTTCTCTGTTATGGCAGCAAGATTGACAAAATACCTGACTGAAAACAAGTATCTGGATATGTCAGTCCAAAAGGGAGGCATACCAGGAATGCCTGGATGCTTGGAACATGCCACGTTGATTTGGGATGCCATCCAAAAAGCAAGAACAGACAAGAGAGACATTGACGTAGTTTGGCTTGATCTGGCGAATGCATATGGATCAGTTCCACACGATATGATCCAGCTGGCTCTTGAAATGTATCACATCCCAGAAAACATCCGAACAATGCTGAGGAAGTATTTCCAAGGGTTCTCAATGCGGTTCTCTACCAAAGAATACACCACGGACTGGATAGACCTAGAGGTGGGCATTGCAATGGGCTGTGCAATCTCTCCCATACTGTTCGTGTTGGCAATGGAAGTCATCTTGAAAGCTGCAATGAAGAGTTCAGGTCCAGTGAATCTGGGAGATGGATACCAGATGCCTCCTCTGAAAGCTTTCATGGATGACACAACAGTCTTGTCCACGGATGAGGAAGAGACACACCAAATCTTAAAGCAGCTGGATGAGCTGGTGGCCTCTTCAAGAATGAGGTTCAAACCTAAGAAATCCCGAAGTCTCTCACTGCGAAAAGGAAAAGTGGCAGATTCAGTCAAATTCATGGTAGCCAACCAAGCCATCCCCACTGTCACAGAAGAGCCAGTAAAAAGTCTCGGAAGATGGTATGATGACTCCCTGAAAGACACACAAAGGGGATGTGAAACCAAGCAAACAGCAGAAGAAGGCCTGAAGAAAATAGATAACTGCGGACTGCCAGGCAAATACAAAGTCTGGTGTCTACAGTTCATGCTGATACCAAAGCTGCTGTGGCCACTGCTAATCTATGACATTTGCACCAGCACAGTCGAAGCAATGGAAGCCAAAATCAACAAATACACAAGAAAATGGCTCGGTGTCCCACCTGGTCTCACTGATGTTGCATTCTACTGTCGTCAAGCAATGCTGAAGCTACCTCTCAAATCCATAGTGGAGGAATACAAAGTTGGAAAAGCAAGACTGTTGAGCATGCTGGAGGAATCGGAAGACAATATCGTGAGATCAGTTCATCCAAAGCTGAGAACTGGCAGAAAGTGGAAAGTCCAAGAGGCTGTAAACAATGCCAAGAGAAACCTCAGCATCAAAGAAATAATTGGACACACGCAAACCAACAGACAGGGACTGGGAGCAACAAAAATGCAGTGGTGGTCCAAAGCCAAAGGGAAGGAAAAAAGAGACATGATCATACAGGAGTTGAAGGAAGAAGAAGATGTCAAAAGAGTGCAGAAGGCAGTCCAGCAAGGTCAACAGGGGCAATGGACAACATGGGACAGTGCACTCCAAAGAAGTCTCAGCTGGAACGATATGTGGCACATGGCTCCTCTAAGGATAAGCTTCCTCCTCAGATCTGTATATGACCTGCTCCCCTCGAATGCAAACTTAGTGAAATGGGGGAAAGCAGACGACCCAGCATGTCCGCTCTGTCAGAAGAAACAAACAGTGGAACATGTCCTAAGCTCTTGCAAAGTAGCGCTAGCCCAAGGAAGGTATACATGGAGGCACAACCAAGTTCTGAAAGTGATCGCAGATGTGGTTAGCGAAAAAACCATGACCCCAAACGCACCAATTGCTATGACAACGTTCTACAAAGCAGGAGGGAAACAGGTCTGGCCCGAAAGTGCTATGAAAACCAGCACATTTCCAAAGGGTCTTCTGGATGGAGCAGTCGACTGGGAGTGTACAGCAGACCTCCCAGAGTGGAGAAATTACCCAGATGTCATCAGCAAGACAGGCATGAGACCAGACATCGCTCTCCACTCTGACTCCTCGAAACAAGTGATTCTGATAGAACTCACTGTGCCATACGAAAGCAGAATGGAAGAAGCACATATCTACAAGACCGAAAAATACGCCGGTCTTGCCAGCACCCTGAAGAAAGCAGGTCTGCGGGTCAAAATCTTCGCCATAGAGGTCGGGGCAAGAGGGTTTGTGGGCACCTCCGCTTATGATCTCATGAAACAACTCGCCATTTCTGGGAAGAAGAGGACTAGAGCCCTTAAAGCGATGGCAGAGGCAGCAGAAAGGAGCTCAAGCTGGATCTGGGCAAGGAGGAACCAAAAAAGTGAACTTCATAAGGATTAAATTCCCTACAGATGATGTGTGCCCCGTTAGCACATTGGTAAAACCGCGTACCGCAGTTCTGAAGCGCAGAATCGCCCAGGTTCGATCCCCGGCGTGGGAAAAAAAAAAAAAAATAGACAACAGCAGAAGGGCATCCACTGATCCAGGAGTCATGACCTGGATGTGGCGTGGCCCGGCCCCCGAGAGTGTAAGGAATTCAGGGCCGAAACACTTGTCTAAAGGGGGTTACTTCTCTGAAGACCTTCTGTTGTCTAGCTCTCCCTAGAGTTTCTTTCTACCTTCTACCTATATCAAATTCATTATTATGTATATAAGTACTAATTACTATAACTTTGTATCATTCTGTCAAATGAGCCATCAGCACACACACACACACACACACACACACCACACACACACACACACACACACACACACCACAAACACACACACACATGCACACAGGAACACACTATAGATGTACATGCATACAATCATATTTGTTTAAGCAACAATGCTGTTAATGCAGCTGAAATGCATTCAGATCCTTGATGCCATCTTCAAAGCTACTGAATCACTGTTGATTCAAAAAACCACCTGGCATAATGGTTTGTGAATGTGAGCATAGGTGTGAGTATGCAAATTCACATGCGTGTGTGCGTTTCCATACATCATTACATGTTCATATGTGTGTGTGTGTGTGTGTGTGTGTGTGTGTGTGTGTGTGTGTGTGTGTGTTGTGTGTGTGTGGGTGGGTGGGTGGGTGGGTGGTGCGCTCGCGCGCTTCTGTGAGTTCTCATACATGCACAAAATCATAAATGCCAAATACTTAATATGATTTATCATCTAATGATCTATCACCCAAATAGTACATGGTCAAGTCAATGGGACAAAAATAGTCGACCAAAATTGATCGAGGTTGGGGGACCTTTTGCATCCTACTTCATACAGGTGGTTAAACGTGACTGGTCAGAAGCCAGGCCACCACTCCACTGGCCTGATTAGTTACCAGACGCTTCCTTAATTAGATCTATTATCTATACTCTCTTCTTGAACTCTCCATTTTTTATGTCAATGCCGCATGTAGAATTCAGGTGGGAAAACAGCTTAACAAGTCCCGAGCCACCAATTTTACCAGTTTTAATTTCAACTAAATTCAAGTAATCTACAACCACAAAGCATAACTGGAGTAGAACCTATTAAATCTCCGAATCATGACCAAAGCAATCAGATCATGATATACAAAAATATTCTTTTAGACAAATCATAATGTTATTACAATGCTATCGGACGTACTGGACTAACAGATTTGGACGATACTCGTCGATAGTCTATTCGTCTTATCAAGTGTCATCTACTCACCTAGAGTCTTATCATGTGGCGAACAAATTTCGTCTGCAATAATAAGTCTAGTAACCATCATTCATACTCACCAACTGTTGCTTTACTACTGTATCCATCCAGACTTCGACTGCTTCCAAACATAGCTTTTGCGAATTCCATGTTGTATCGTTATCTCGGTCAAGCGTACAGTTGTAAAATGTGTGAAAGTCTATAGAACCATTGATCAAGCCATCACAAACATTGCCACAAAAACGAATGTCAATGAGGCGCGTAATCAAATTCTTCCGCGATCTCCGAGAATTTCCTATTTTCGAATGTAATGAAATGAAATTTTGTTTTCCTTCTGGACAAAATAAGCTGCGTATTGCGAACAAACTGTATCGAGTCACCGACAAACGAAGATTAATTACATACCGCACAAGAATTGTGCATATTTTGGACTTTTTCTTATGATTTGCATCGCGAGGTGATTCAACGTAACATGCCGGCCGTGTTTACGTCAACAGGGAGTTGTCATTATTTGAGCATTTGGTATCAATTTTGAACACATGAAATAACATTATCAACGAATAATACATAATAAACACAACGCCAATATGAAAATCGCATCATGATCATAACTATTTACTACATGAATCGATTAAAACTATTAAGTTTCCTCACCTACGACGAAAGATACTGACAAATTACTGGTTCATAGACTAGTACAGCTGAACGAAACAACGTACGTGCAAGATCTTATCTATGATCTAAAACGTGGTCTCCATTCATCACTCTCGCGACTTAAAATCATCATCTTTTATCGATCATACATTGTGCACAATTTCGGAGCTGTTACCAACGATTTATGTTATGCATCCATTACACGTGAAACAAACCCTAGCATACGTGTCTGCTCTCAGTACAGCAACCAACGAGCCTATTGAATTTTTTTTTAAGCACGTGTAGTTCTTGTTTAAATTTAATTCGGTCTGTGTGTGTGTGGGGGGGGGGGGGGGGAGTTGAAGGGGCGTGCTGTCGCGTATTGGTCTCATGTTGCACTTTATATGTATGTCGAGGGCGGGGGGTGGGGGGAGGGGAGGCGCAGGGGCGAGAGTGAGAAAGAGAAAGACGAGAGAGAGCAACTTGGAGTCACTTTGTCATTCATGGCATTAGGTCCGCCTGTCTTACAGGATTTTTTCCCCCCTATTCTACATCTAATAAACAAAACTAAAGTAGAGAAACAGAATTACAAACGTGCAAACAAGAGCAAGAAAAAAAGCATAAACTGAAGACCAAAAATACCATTATAGATTTGGGGGGGGGGGGGGTGGCAGTACAAGGAAGATAGCTACGGAGGATGTGGCAGAGGAATGATGTGAGATGCTGAATGTGCCAACCTAGCGCTAGTTCATTTATATATGCAATGAACTCATAAGATACTAGTTCAACTCGTTCGTTTACTTCAGAGTAAATGTAAAAGGCCATTGCGTATAATTCTATTTCTTAAATCTTGCAATGTTTTGTAACGAAGAATGCATTTAAACTTTTTTTTTTTTAATATCAGTGAACAGCGCTCCCGCGAGTGCATAACATACAGATCGATCGAGATTCACGGCTGGTAAAATAACGAATAACCTTTACTTTCGAGAAAACAGAAAGCGTACGTAATCATTTTGTTTTCATCCAAGAGAAAGAGATGGCCGAGGCCTCCTCCGTAAATCTAAGCTTGCCGTTTTATATTTAATTTCTAAAGATAGCCCACTCCACGCTCCGCACTCCGCAGAATAGATTCTATATCAATGTAGCCTACTGATGCCATGTGATGGAGAAGTTTCAAACTAATCATGACATGAGCCTTAGCCTACGTATTCGCCCTGCACGCTGGCAACTCATTTAAGTCCTACCTGACTTATGAGTCCCACGTCTATCTGTGTACCAATCTGTCATTCAAACAGCTGACAGTATATATTATAATGAAGCGTTGGCCCATCCCTCCATACAGTCTCCATCTACATGTTCCATTGTGTAAAAAAAAATCCCGTGAAAGAACGAAAACACATTCAGACCCTCTCCACGAGCACCTCCCCCAGAACGAATTTTATGGTTCGTCTAGGTCACTAGGCTCTTCTGTTTCGTTTTGCTTTGTTTTTAGTAGTTTTTTTATGTTGTTGTTGTTGTTGGTGGTGGTGGTGGTGGTGTGGTGGTGGTGGTGGTGGTGGTGTGTTTTGTTGTTGTTGTTTGTTTTTGTTTCGTTGCTTTTTGTTTTGTTTTTTGTTGTTGTTGTTTGTTTGTTTGTTTGTTTGTTTGTTTGTTTGTTTGTTTGTTTGTTTGTTTGTTTAGCATGCTTATATGATATGTAGATATAGCACGGGCTAGTTCGTAGAGCCATGGACTCAAAATCTGATATCTTGACAATCTCAGTCCGCAACATCAAAAACTGGCCTGTTCGCTGCCCATCTTAATGTTTCCATCGGTCTGGTGGTGTCAGCTTGGTGTTTGATAGGTCCCTTCTCCCCTTTCCCCATTTCAAGACCTTGCCGGTGCTAAGAGTTTCGTGCTGGATCAGGAAATATGTCAGATAATTTGCTGGCAGATTTGGGTGAAGCACACATGGAGTTGTCCGAGCGCAGTGAATCCGTCTTGAAATAACTCCAATAATTTCAATAATAATGATGTATGTGGATAGGAGCAAGGACTAGCTGTAAGACCGACAGGTCCGTTCGGACCTAATGCTACTATCGTTGAGCAATACTGAAAGTGTTTCTATGTTTTGTTTTGACAGTACTAAAAGCCCTACACAGCCACACCATAGAAACCCATAAACAGTACAATACACAGCCCCACGATCCACTCGCCAACACTGTTTATGGTCTCCATCACCTCTAAACCCTCAGACCATCCTCAGCAACAGATCCTCGATCCACACACACACACACACACACACACCCACACACACACACACACACACACACACACACACACACACACACACACACACACACACACACACACACACACAACACACACACACACACACACACACACACACACACACACACACACACAGTTCACTTCAGTAATCTCATCCCATCACATTATTCCTCACTCTCCCTCCTGGTAGTGTTTAAAATCCATGCAGCTGGTTCCGATTAATTAAGATCAAGCTGTTCCGTTTGGCATAAAACACAACCACGGCTCCCAATGCATGCACAACAAATAGACATTGGTTTGAGCGTCGGATTCACATGCTTATGGTTGTGGGTTCGAATCCCGAGGTGCGCTATATTAAAACTGGCCTTCTCACTGTCCCATCTTAACATCATTGTTGTTCTGGTGGTGTCAGTATAGGATTAGATAAGTCCTCCTTCCCCACTTCCCTGGGATGGTTATCCCCGTCGGCCATATCACCTGAGGTGGGTGTAGACGTAAAAACTGAACCAAACCAACCATTTACCTAGTGTTTAACCCTGTCCATCAATCGCTCGGCGTTTATCTTTCCGACAGGTCATACATTCACACATCTTTCACGCGTGTAATAAAATGGACAGGTCTGTAGATGTACAACTATACTCATACGTGGCATTCCCTCCTCCGACCTATATTGTCTCTCTCTCTGTCTCTGTCTCTCTCTGTCTCTATCTCTCTCTGTCTCTGTCTGTCTCTGTCTGTCTGTCTGTCTGTCTCTCTCTCTCTCTCTCTCTCTCTCTCTCTCTCTCTCTGTATGTATGTATGTATGTGTATGTGTGTGTGCGCGCGCGCGTGCGTGTGTGTGTGTGTATGTGTGTGTGTGTAAGACAGGGGCTGGTTTAACTCAGGAAGCTGGTGAGTTAGGTGATCAGGATGTGTAATGATTAAATTTCGGACCGGTAAATAGTCGCAGATGCTAATGTTTGCATTAGAATATTGAGTTATATCTACATTGCCCGTTTGAACCTACACAACGCCCTTTGCGTTAGCAAAGTCTTGACACCGACAGTCGCCGTGGTGCTGTGGTTAATGCAACGGACTGCCTACTCGAAGGTTGTGGCTTCGAATCCCCATCAGTCCCGTTAACCTTTTGACTCCAGCACTCTATTCCACCATCTGATAAACTTAAACGTTGACTCTCTCACCCTAACCACCAGCTTCCTCCAATCTTTTTACTCCCTCACTCTATCCACCACTTCCTGTGGGAAGCTGGTGTTTAACCCTTTGACTCCTGCAGCCTGTCCAACATCATCCTTCTTTGTCAACCATGCTGGAAGAGCAAAAACTTAACCCTTTGACTCCCTCACCCTATCCACCAGCTTCTTGCAGGAAGCTGGTGGATAGGGTGAGGGAGTAAAAGGGTTAAGTTTTTGCAGTTGGTAGATAGGGTGCAGGATTGACAAAGCAGGATGCTGGTGGACAGCGTGCGGGAGTCAAAAGATTAAAATCATTGTGGGAATTGTGGGATTTTTCGGCCCCAACCCGCTGTTCATACCCAGAGTCAGTGAATGTGATATGGGCTCACTGGAAAGACTGTGTGGGACGACAGGTTCGATTCTCATCAACTTCATAGCTGTGTCATTGAGGATTTTGTTCAAATCTTCTGACCGATAGGCTACCGCAGGTGTCTGTATCTCTCAGATTTGATTGACGCATGGATGATAGTAAGCGTAAAGTATAGTCCCGTCACACACTCTCACTCAATCCTACATGGAACTGCATAGCATCATAATTATCATCTCCACCATCATCACCATCATAGCATTGTAAACATCGTCCCAGCTTCTGTGGTCAATAAGGTCGCGTAGAAAATAGGATGGAAAACAGAAGAAGAAGAAAAAAAGAGAGTGAGAGCGAATGAAACTGCCTGAGTGCGATGATCCTTTAAAAGCAGTTTGCCCCTCCCCCTCAACCCCTGCCCCCCCTCCCCCCTTTTTTTTTCTTTTTTTTTTATTTCTTTTTTTTTTTTAATTTCTTTTTTTTTTTTTTTAGTCTTGAAACATGAAGGACGGGAAGGGGAAAACTAAAAGGATCCTATGAAACACTAAGCTGATACCATGAAAATGACAAGCATAAATTTAACCCTTTGACTCCCGCACACTGCACACAATCTGCAAAAAAATTAACTCCTTGATTCCCTCACCCTATCCACTAACTTCCTGCAGGAAACTGGTGGATAGGGTGAGGGAATCAAAGAGTTAAGATTTCGATTTACTGGTATGGTTGACAATGCGGGATGCTGGCAGACAGGGTGCGGGAGTCAAAGGGTTAAGATGTGTAGCGAACAGAAAGAAGTCTTCACGTTAGGCTGGGATTGACAGCGAAATCAGATCTTGAGTCCACAATTCTATCAACAGAGCCAGTTAGTTATCTGTGCTGTCTGTGGTCTAATAAATTTCTTGATTTCTTGACAAGACAGTCATGTAACCTGTCTCCCCACTGAGACACAGAGTTGCAGATAATACCGAGGTTTTACACACATAACTAAAAATAAAGACCACCTCATAAGCTCTCTTTTCTGATGACAGTACAGCATCACGTACGTGACCACCTAGCCACCACTGCTGTCAGGCGAGTGTGTGTGTATGTGTGTGTGTGCGTGAGTGAGTGTGTGTGTGTGTGTGTGTGTGTGTGTGTGTGTGTGTGTGTGTGTGTGTGTGTGTGTGTGTGTGTGTGTGTGTGTGTGTGCCCTTACTGTCACTCGTTGGTTAACGTTTTAGGGTTTTGTTTTGCTTTATTTTGTTCGTGATGTTGTTATTTGATTATTTGTTTGTTTATTTGTTTGTTTGTTGTTGTTTGTTTGTTTGTTTGTTTGTTTGTTTGTTTGTTTGTTTGTTTGTTTGTTTGTTTTATTTCTAACGTCTTTAAAATTTTTCTTTCAGTATACAACGTCTTTTGAAATATAACAACGAACACATACAGCAATCGACAATTTACAACACCACCAAAGGATGCAAAAACTGGAATCGAAGTAATGAAGAGAAAACAACAATAAACAGGAACAAGATACAGATTAGAGCAGCTCATTCGAGATTATATGATTAAACTCAACGATGTAGTGCGTGTTAGTTAGTTAGTTAGTTAGTTAGTTAGTTAGTTAGTTAGTTAGTTAGTCAGTCAGTCAGTCAGACAGTCAGTCATTCAGTCAGGTAGGTAGGTAGTTAGTTAGTTAGTTAGTTAGTTAGTTAGGTTAGTTAGTTAGTGAGTTAGTTAGTTAATTGGTTGGTTGGTTGGTTAATCGGTTGGTTGGTTGGTTGGTTAGTTAGGTGGTTAGTTACTTAATTAGTTAGTAGGTAGGTAGGTAGGTAGGCAGGTAGGTAGGTAGGTCAGTAGGTAGGTTGCTAGATAGGTAGGTAAGTAGATATGCAGGTAGGTAGGAAGGTAGGTATGTAGATAGGTAGGTAGGTCGTTAGTTATAATTTGTTGATTGGTTGTTGGTTGGCAGGTTGATGGTTATTCTGGTGGGTTGACTACTCATTGGCATATCATTTCGTTTCTGTGCCTGCTTGTTTGTTTGTTCTTTCGTTCGTTCGTTCGTTCGTTCTTTTGCTTGTTGGTTGGTTGGTTGGTTGGTTGGTTGGTTGGTTGGTTGGTTGGTTGGTTGGTTGGTTGGTTGGTTAATTTGGTTGTTTGTTTGGTTGTTTGTTAACGCTGGTCTACCAGTTACTATTCGCCTCACCTGAGTGCACAGCAGACCTGTCCTTGATCTTGTGAGGGTAGAAGTAGTAGAAGTCTCCATCAGAGTCAGAGTCACAGGGGCCATGGTCCGTTGTAGGGTCGTAGGGTTGTTGGTGACGTCTTTTCAGATTTCCACACAGTACCGCCATTGTCAGGCTGTTCTTGCGTTTCTGCCACTGCGTCCTGCCTCCAAAAGCGGCCGCAGTTGCAGCAGCTCTCGGCAGGACGATCGGAGGGGGTGGCTCCTCAAAGGGGGAGGATGGAGAGAAGGGATCACAAGCAGGCTCCTCCTCCCGCCTGTGTCTTTGCTTGTGCTGGTAGAAAGTGACGATCATATATGATGATGGATAGCCACTACGGATGAATATCGATGAAGGGGTTAGAGTCGTTGGACGTGATGAGGAAGAAAAGTGTTCTGTTAGTCAAGGAATTTGATGAGCAACGTTCTCCTGTAGGGCTAATTTCAGCATGTCAGTTCTTGTTTAGGAGTAATCTGAAGAATAATCCGTCACTGCCAGACTGCGTGACCTGGTACAGTTTAAGACTTGTGTTAAAAGATTCTAAAGCTTCATTAGCTATTGAGAACTTAGACTAATTTGAAACTTTCTCGACAGACTCAATGGCTGGCTGACTGATGATATATTATTCTATTTCTTTCAGGATATCTTTCTTCATTGTCTGTTGTTCATGTTGTTGTTGTTGTTGTTTCATAAATTGTGTTTGTTTTCATGCATTCAACTGATTACTGACAACCCCAGATAGTCTAATGTTGTTTTGGTTTTGTTTTGTTGTTTCTTTGTTGTCGTTTTTTAAAGTTTGTTGACTAGATTTAATTACATTTGGAATACATCAAACCAATATCTCAGAACTATTTCAATTTTTCATAAAGAATCATATGCAAAGAAGTTCAACGAATATGAAACATTCCACTGTCATTTGCATAAATCCTTCATGATGGAAATGTGATATTCATTAGCACTCATATAATGAAACAATCTTAATATAACAATGTCTTATGGTACATGGTTTATTTATTGTACACTACAACTCATCATAGTTGTTATCAAAACCTGCAGTGATAGAGAATGAGATCTTGTATCTGTACCCAACGTTTGGTAACAGAGTTTCCAGTTGTTTGTTTGTTTGCTTGTTGCTGTTTTTGTTTTTGTTTTGGTTGTTGTTTGTTTTGTTTTGTTTTTGTTTTGTCTATACATGATATAATTTATACAGGTGACCGTGACTAACTGACAAGTAAACATAAAGCAAAGACAGAAAACAAAACCAATCAGTTAACTGTACTATTTATAGCGTAAGACCACGAAGATCATCTTGACTAACTCTACCATAAATCAGACAGATGAATAAGAATACTGGTCCTTTATCGCCTGGTATGGACTTTCATGTGGGATACAAGACCGATTCCAGAAGGCACATGTTCTTCCACACGGAAAAGGTACTGCAGCCACGTTTTCTGCTTTGACTAGCAGAGTGCTGAGCTGTTCAAACGTGACTGAGCAAAACTGATGCGCAATGTTGTCGCCAACTTACTCAATTGCGGGTGTTTCTTTCCAGCGGATGGTGTTGATGCCACAGCTGAGATAAGGGCGGCCCTCAGAATACCGTTGTGTCGCTTTTGGTGGTCTTCCCTGGTCACGGTATCATTGCTTCAGTTTTCCATATAGGAGCATCTCTGGCACGCAGATGTCTTCTATAAGGACAACATACTCTGCTCTACGAAGCTGGAATTCGATGAGCAGAAATTCTATGCATGACAACAATACGTTTTCAGAACTTGAAGGTTGGACACTCCATCTTGCCATGTCATGCTGCAGATTACATCTTTGGTGGAACCGTTCAAGGTGTCGAATGTGTTGTCGATTGGTAATCCAGGTCTCACGGCAGCATAGCACGTCGTTTAGGGTTACTGCTCCGTCCACGGCAATACTTGTGACGAGTCTGAAGCCATGGTCTTGCCACAAACGCTTGGTTAATCTTCCAAAACCAGAGCTAACAATGATGCCGAGCGCAACTCCAATATCAAGAGATTCATTTTTGTTCACTGTACCGTCTAAGAAACAGAATTTATCTTTTGGTCGTTGATATCAATCGGAAGGTGGTGAAGTATCAGAAGTAAGAGACGATGTTGGCTGAAACTTAGCCTTTGACTTGCTAAGGCTAAATGTAAGGCCGAATCGTTTGCATGCCACAATATATTGGTCAATGATGCATTGGATGTTTTCGTGGGAGTGTGCAGTCATTGCAGTCATCTGTGAAGAAAACATTCTGCGGGACTGGGACAGCTTTGAACACTTTGGTTTGGTTCAGAGTATCTGTCTGAGCAGAACTTGGTATGCACGCCACTGTCATTCTGTTCTTTCAATGCACCAATCAGCATTGCCGCAAAGAAGATGGAGGAGAGTATAGGCGCTAAAACGTATCCCTGTTTTAATCCGTTGTGCTCTGGGAAAGGTTTGTATATATTTCCTCATTCTCTTGCACTCTGACTGCCATGCATTTCTGGAAGGAAGCAATCAGCGCTTCAAGCTTCTGAGGGCAACCAAATTTTCGTAGTATCCCCTAGAAACTTTTCTGATGAAAGGTATCAAATGCTTTGATCAAATCTGAAAATACTCATGAAGCTTTTGGTTTTGTTCACGACACTTCTCGTGCAGCTGGCGTATGGAAACATCATGTCACAGGTGTCTCTATTCCACAACGAAAACCACATTAATGCTAATATCCTGAGGCTCGGAAAACAAGGAAACAAACAAACAACAATTTTATGACTCAGAAAACAAAAAGTCAAAGCGAGAGGGAAGCTGTGGATAGAATGGTGCGATAAACCGTTTGTTGCAAATTATGCAATGTTAAAATTCAACAGATTTGGTGATATTCCAACGTTAATCTAACGTAAATTTGCACCAGATGTATGACCTCCATTTGGGCTGCTGGAGGATTTCCTTTTTCTTCTATGATAAATAACAGCCCCGTCTTTAGATACACCATAAGAACGTCCCTTTTTTTCTATTATAAATATCAGCTCTCTTCTTATCATTATATGTCATACGAACATCCTCTTTTCTATCAATTTATTTGTTTTCCCGGTCGTCTCTGAAAGGTAACTCTTTCTGTACAAGCCTTACGATGATTGCTGTACGTGGTTATGCAACGGGCTACTAATTGGAAGGTCATGGGTTTGAAACCCCTTTAGTCCAAAAATAGTCTTGTGGACATGTTTCTGCCCTAACCGGCTTCTAGCCAGACTTAAGCGTGATACGGGGTCATCGGGAAAACTGATTATACAGTCAAGTTCCATCTATTTTATACATGTGTCACTGAAAGTGTTCCTCAAATTTCCTTACTAGCATTGCAGGTGTAGGCTATGTATCTCTCGGGCCTGGTTGACCAAAGATATATTATGACAGTAAGCATAAAGTACAGCCCTGTCGGTGTCACGCAGCCTCAGTCCTAGATGGCACTCCATAGCATCGTGATCATCATCACCAATTTCGTGGAATTATCAGTCATCATAGCATCGTGAAAATTGTCTCTGATTATGTAGCTCCTTATGCCCTGATCACGTGTTCATCTGAGTGTCAGTTTCCACTACGGCTTCCGTGCGTGTTTTTTCCCATCTGGTGTGTGTGTGTGTGTGTGTGTGTGTGTGGCGTGCGTGCGTGCGTGCGTGTGTGTGTGTGTGTGTGCATGTGCGTGTGTGTGTGTGTGTGTGTGTGCGTGCGTGCGTGTGTGTGTGTGTGCATGTGCGTGTGTGTGTGTGTGTGTGTGTGTGTGTGTGTGTGTGTGTGTGTGTGTGTGTGTGTGTGTCTGTGTGTGTCTGTGTGTGTGTGTGTCTCATGGAGGCTATTGTTGGAGAGCCGAGGTTGGGGTTGGTCACTTACCGGGGGCTCTCTTACTGAGCCTGGCTCCGCAACTGAACAATTACCGGATTCAGTAGGCAGTGTCCCTAGTAAGCTGGATCAGAATAGGTATTATTGAACTCAACCGAAGTGACCCAAATAATCTATGTGATTTTTTTTTCTTACTGTCTATTTATATATTCGTTTATTTATTTTATATACGGCCTGAAATGGCCCCAAAGAGATGGGCGGGGCTGTAACGTAGCCAGTGCACAGTACCGGTAAGTGATGTGTACACAGCATGGTGTTGCCATCTGTTCTCTGGCGTTAAGCCAGCATTGATTTTCATCAGCTGTACACATCTGTTGATATGTACCTGTGTGTACACGTACATTCCAATGACGTTTAGTATTAGTTTTTCTGAATGAACTTCCATAACTTTAGCTGTACACATGTATCTGTGTACCTATGTGTACACGTACATTCCAGTGACGTTTAATGTAGTTTTTCTTGATGAACTTCTATAACTTTGCTGCTGAGGTGTTCCCAGTGGGTTTGTTGTCAACTTAAATTGAGTTTAAGGTGAGACTGATAATAGTTTAAACTGACATTTTCATGTAAACTGGTAGATTATATTTGCAATGAAATAAATTTGCGATGTAGGACATAGAACATAAATATAATGACTTGTTTTCTGAGATATTAGTTCTGTGGTGACGTGCTCTGATCAACGCAAACACGTATTCTGTCACTGACAGTCGGTGTTTGTTTGTTTAATTGTTATATTTTTTTGATCTGTAATAACCTCCTCTTCCTTCTGTTCTTGTGTATTTTAAATGTTTGTAAAGTGTTGTCTTTATCTCCAGTTTATTACATATTTTCACTATAATATTCAGAATCACTAAAATGTAATACAAAGTATTGTTGTAGATTATTTGCTAAATACTACTTGAAGCGATGATAATAGGGTTACTTGTTTTAGGTTGCATACATTTTCAAACATTCATTATCTCAACAGCAGAGTAAGTTGAAATCTATGAGAATTTAAACTCCTAAATCATTAACACGTGTTGATATGAATTGTAATATATAAAACAAAACAAAAAAAAACAACAACAAAAACCCCAAAACAAACAAAACAAAACAAAAAACCGCGTTGATCACTTAAAAGTTATAAAGAGAACTCTTCTGCGTTCATCTGTCAGAATTAACGATGTAAACTTTTACATTATCTAGAGGTTTAGAGTCTGCAATTTGTTCAAGAGGGATTAGTCGCTCTCGGGCAATTCCATATACGCTCCACCCAAATGTACCAGCAGCTATCTGAGCATGCGCAAAACGCTACGTGCTGGCCAGATCTTAAAATATGGAGGGGAACAAGACCTATGAAACACTAACCCCACCAGAATAATTCGAGTATTAAAACGGGCGGCTAACAAACTAAGTGTAATGTTGCAAGGTGAAACTGAACTCGAGACTTTAGATCCTGATAAACCCATGGTTCTATCTAGAGAGCCAGTTGGCGCAGGTTATAGTTTATAAAAGATTCCAGCACCGATGATAATGACTGATAAGCAAGACAACAACCAGCGCACATAATATGTGATTCCTATCAGCTTGCCTGACACTAAGCATAACATAAGCCTACCCATAGATGTACCTAAGATTCCAGCACTGATGATAACGACTGATAAGCAAGACAACAACCAGCGCACATAATACGTGATTCCTATCAGCTTTGCCTAACTGACACTAAGCATAACACAAGCCTACCCATAGATGTACCTAAGATTCCAGCACTGATGATAACTACTGATAAGCAAGACAACAACCAGCGCACATAAAATGTGATTCCTATCAGCTTTGCCTAACTGACACTAAGCATGACACAAGCCCATCCATAGATGTACCTAAAAGAATATCCATGTCTATGACCCCTTGGTACACAGATCGACGTAGTCATACATGGTGCCGATGAATATTGAATGAATCACCACTCCACATGAAGAAAATACATGGGCAAATAGTACAAAGGGAAGTATGCAAGTAATAATGTGAGCGCAATATTAAATACTGTTTGTTGTCTATAGTTGGTACCATTTACAATCAATATCCAGTTTGTGAAGAGAGCTCACACAACAGTAAGTATAGTTCAACCACGTTGGAGAACTCTCACTCGGTGACAACACTTACAAGCACTGCAGTACACTATTATAGGTCGAAATAGTCACACTCCTGCGATGGCAAATCCGCAATGCCGGTAACATTGTTTCTATGCCCATCACACCTGTATCCACTGTGTTCAATGCTGGCAGACTAAAACAAAGGCGACATCATTCATAAAACATAGCACAGGCACTCTGAATAACAAGGCACTGCATCTGGGAAATATACAACCAGAAAACCTACCTCAGCAACCGAGCTGTATTCAACATGCGTGTTTATGAGCTGTATAGTGTAGAGCTGTCAGCGTTGCCCGTTAACTGGAGGAAGGACCATTATTTTTGACATTTTCTGTTATCCTTCGTTGCTGCATGTAACAGCTTGCTGTTATTGCCAACGAACAGCGGGTGTCAGGGGAGGATGTTGTGCCATGTATAATGTCAGCTAGACAAACAGATCTATAAGCAAATCGCTGTCTACAAATAGCGTCATTGACACACACTTAACAAATACCCACCAGATATAAATCTCTCAGACCAAGAATTCTGAGTGGTTACATTTTTACATCCTAGGTTACACCTGGTTTATAAGAAGTTGCAGACCATATGTGCTGTGAGCAAGTCGGCTGAAATTGGATGTGTCAGCTTCTCTGTGCTTGTTACGTTACGTATAACAGGATGGTTCAGACATATGTAAAAACCTTTCGTTCTGTTCTTTCTGTCGTACTTGTAATGTTGGGTCATTGTGATCTTTCATTTTATGGTTAATTAAGGAAGAGGTAAAAGTTTTCGCATAACTCTGAAGGCAAATTGAACGAGGTGGTAGAAACTACAACGTTGTTTTTTTTTTTTTTTTTTTTTTGGGGGGGGGCTAGCATTATGAGGGTGGTGCCTCTAGTATCTACGCTCCCTGGCAGCTTTACCTTCCCCAGCTTTGAAGAACTGAAATCAGGTACCCATTCACAGCTGGATGGACCGAGAACGGCATCAGGTTTGAAGACGAGTGCCATACCTCTACGTCAACCATACAGTTACCGTTACCTTTTGATTTGTTTTTATGATGATACTGAATGAAACTTTGAATATATGAGGGTGTCGGATCACGAGTTTGACCTCTGGAACTCACTTCCAGTTAATCTGATGGATCTGCCGACCCTTTCTCACTTCATGTCATACTTAAAAACTTCCATGCTCATCCAGGCCGTCCATTATTGATATTAGAATTATTCCTCCATCAACAATTACTGTCTCTTCTGTCATGTGGCAATATGCCACTATTCATATCTGTTTTAGGTTATGTCCATGTATATGACGATTAGACGCTGTTAGTATATATTCATCAGTGTATGTGTATATGAATATGTG
>CM060305.1:40901319-40943819 GCA_030674185.1 Monoplex corrugatus | reverse complement strand
GGTATAGACCATGTCACACGTGCGTTCGCATATTCGTTGATTAGAATATCAGGTTGTCACGCGTTACTTGATAAACATTACGTCTTATCGATCCGTCAGTCTGGGAGCTGATGACAAAACTAAAGCTCATGTCGCATGACATAGCATGTAACAGCTGCTCAAGTCGAGCCTATATACTGGTGATGTATTTAGAGGATGGATACTGATCTCTGAGGCCTGGTTGGAGTTTAGGCAGGGTTCACACATTGGAGTTTAAACAGCACGAGTTTGATCCTCTCTCAGAAAACTGTGCGGTGGCCCTCCGGTCTGTCCGGTTGTCAGTGAATGCTTAACCCTGTTCAAGTTTGGGAAGGTAAAACAGCGAGGGATACCAGTGGGATCCACCATCACAAAGCCGATCATGCTTTGTGAGGTCTCTGTCACGTCATTCACCTACGATCTAGCCTAGGGCGATGGGACTAACTTTACCTCCCCCCCTCCCCTGTTTCTTTGAAAACTGATCTATCTCCTTAGTAGGACTAATTTTACCTTTTTTCCTTTGTCCCTATTTCTTTGAAAACTGATATATCTCATTAGTAGGACTAACTTTACCTTTTTCCCTATTTCTTTGAAAACTGATATATCTCCCCAGTTTATTATATTTATTACAAAACTGCTTATTACTATCCTCACTGGATCATCATCATCATCATCATGTACCCTGCCACATGGCGTTGGTGATCATGGCCCTCCATACAAATCTATCCCATGTCGCTGCAAGTTCATCTCCCACCCTCTCTGTCCTCAGCCGCCCTGCAATTCCGCCCAACGTTTTCTCCCTGGGTCTACTTGGTGTTCTTTCCCTCCAGCTTTCCTGTTGTGACCAGGTGCTTTAATTCCCCTTTCCTCATAAAATGTCCTATAAATGTTGCTTGTCTTTTCCTAATCTTCTTTATTAATGATCTTCTTGTGTCTGTATCTTTCAAGACTGTCTCATTGGAAAAAGTTGAAATAACCAATGAAAATTTTCATCAACACCTAAATGAATACGAAGGCCATCCAATAAACAGTGAAAATATGTCTATTTAAAAAAAAAAACAGAAAACAATAAAATAACATAATGAGCAGTCCCTTTCTATATTCATTCCATGTCACGTCCCTTCTCCCGAATGGCCGATTCCTATCGGTTTGGAAGGTCCGAAATAGCCGTTGCCAGGCAATCAGAGTTGATATGTTGCATCTGCTTGGCCATCTCCAAGTCATCTGAATTCGTGGAAACGTACACCATGGAGGGATTCTTTCAACTTCAGGAATAGGCTACCCACACACACACCTGTACAAATGATTATGTAGGCCTATATAAACACATTTATACATGTGTGTGAAGTGTGTGTGTGTGTACACATGTTATAACTTGTGAGAGCATTAATTTTCTGAAATCACGATTAAGACTGCACTTTATCCTAGTCGAGGATTCTGTGACATATACATCTAGATACAGATCAAGACTGGTGACAGCTTGTTGCTCGCATGTTCTGTATTTACACTTTTATGTGGCTGGTGTAATCCATTCCCTGTTTCAACCAACAGTCTTGCACTCAGCTTGCAATGACATACAGGTAATGTGACTGGGCGGTCTAAGGTGCTGGTTTTAAGCATTAACCTCTTCGATGGTGTGGGGTCGAATTCCACAGCTGCTTGGCTTGTTTTTGTTTGTTTGTTTTTAATACTGTTTTTCCAACTTTGCTTTTGAGGATCAACCCGTAGGAAAGGGAAACAATATGTTACAAAAACTTTTATAAAAATTATCATTAGTCCACGTTGTTTGGTTAGGATTGTATGCTTTACGAAACGAACGCACGCACTCACACATATGCACGCTCGAGTGCGAGCAGGCACACACACACATACTTAGTTTGCCAAAACAGATGCATTGCGTTGCCAAGCAGTCTAAGACGCTGGTTTTAGGCAAGTTTCTTCGAATCCCACCATTGCCTTTTCTTTTTTTAAATACTTTGCTTTTATACATATATACATGTATCTATGTGTGTGTGCGTGTGTGTGTGTGTGTGTGTGTGTGTGTGTGTGTGTGTGTGTGTGTGTGTGTGTGTGTGTGTGTGTTGTGTGCGTGTGCGTGTTGTATATGTGTGTGTGTGTGTGTGTGTGTGATACCGATAATCAAGACAGTGGAACGAATTCAAACATCCGTCTATCTCCCCACACACACACACACACACACACACACACACACACACACACACACACACACACACCATATCAAAGCGATGGCTCACCATCTACAAGTATCATTACAGGCTTATCAAAAAGTTCAGAAGTCTAAAGACAAGTTTTTCTATAACTTTAATCAGAAGGCAATGTAATCTTCAAAATGGGCATAGTCTAATTCTGAAATCATTATACATATTCTTCTGGACATGGTTTGTATTTATCTTTCAATGCAACATACGCATTAATAAACCTGCATTTCCCGCATACATACATACATTGACATCCCACCCCATAAAAGGGCCAATGCTCACAAAACAGTCTAACAACCACAATTAAAAAATAAAAGAAAAATGTTTCTCAGTTCAGACCACACAAGAAACACTTCTCTAATCACTTTTTTCCATCACACTTCGTTTACACAATATACGAAAGCTGAAAACAAAGCACAATGCATCTTAGTATGTTCATTAACAAATGTTAGCTTATCTCTACATTTTACTAAAAATGATAAACTAAGTTAAAATAATGCCACCTACAGTTCGGCTGTTAACCTGCATGACTCTTCACTCCTCTATTCTCCTTATGGCTGTCAGTGACAAAACCCACAACAAAAATGGGCACACTGAAGCATGATGCATTTATAGATAGTTAGTGTGTGTGTGTGTGTGTTGTGTGTGTGTGTGTGTGTGTGTGTGTGTGTGTGTGTGTGTGTGTGTGTGTGTGTGTGTGTGTGTATGTGTGTGTGTGTGCGCATGTGCGCATGTACATGTGTATTCATGTGTGAGTGCAAATATATGCTAATGTAGGCTGAATCAGATAAGTTAAGATCTACAAATGAATCTTCAACAATGCTATCAACAATGTTTTCAGCGAGGCAATGAATGATAAGCTGTTCATCACAGGATGTCCAAAGTTTAGAATCTCTTTGAAGCCTCACTTTTTCCATGCTACTAACACTCACCTAAACTCACATTCAAATGAAAATGTGGGCCATAACTAGAAATAAGATCAACTAAATTGGGCATGTAACAACTGGCCAAGAAATGTTCAATACTTCCCACAACAACAAGAAACAGTGAAGTTATAAAAACAAAGTTTTGAGCTATACTTGTCCTGTCTGACAAATTACACGTTGATTTTGATGTAGAATTTTCTTTCTTTCATTTTTAAAAAAAAAAGTCAATGAGAAAAAATGAGACCTAAAGTAATCATCATACTGGGTTTGCGTTCAATCATAAATGTCAATTTTAAGACCAACTATTATTACTTAAACTTGACCCACAGATAATTAACAAAAATCTTGTGAGGTAGGCTTTTTGACATACTGTGATCACTGCTGATTCATACAATCAAAACATCAATTCAAAATGCAGATGACATAACTACCATTACAAATATTTAAAATGATTACAAACTGATAATGATGATAAAGATAGTTTTTGTAATGACATTACTGATAACGTTAATGGGCCTGCTACCCATATGCTCCCACTGGTTATTCTTCAGCATTCAGTTAATCAAAACTTAGTGAGTTACACTTCTGTTCCACTGAAATTCTGTAAATGTTTCTATTGCTATACCTGTGTTTAACTTCTCTGCAAAACAATGTTTTTTAATTAAATACACACACACACACACACACACACACACACAGATATGCACACACACACACACAAACATTATACATATGTATACGTATGATGCACACGGTAGCCAACTGGATGAAGTTGATAAACATCGAACTTCCAACTAGCAGATCCTGGTCTTGATCTGCCTGAACACCTCTGCCTGAGGGTAAAGGAGAGAGATTGCTCCAATCTCCTGGGTCAACATGTGTGCAGAAATGCCAGTGCCTAAGCCCCCTTCGTGTGTATGTGTATATGCATGCAAAATACCAATACGCTCATTAAAGATCCTGGAAGTCATGTCACTGGATGGCTTATGGAAAAATGAGAACACCCAGCATGCACACTCACCAAAGGTAAAGACTGTTCGACTACATAGCGGAGTGTGGTCAGCTTGTTTAAGACACTGAATTCTCCATGCTCCACTAAAGATGAGTCCAAATGCGTTTGAGGAAAAATGCTACACAAGAACAATTTACATTACGTGTATAAAGATGTAACTGAAAAAAAACGAAATATTTCCCATATAAGAAACACATATGCCTGAAATCCAATGGTACAAATCAAAATAGGTTTGACAAATTATGTACTTTCTTTTTTTTTTTCCTCTACTCTTCTCTCAAGGGCATTACTCCTGAGGTACTTATTCTTGCTCCCAAAGACGTCCCCAAATCCCACCACACTTAGACCCATTCCTCTGTAATTTCTATGTAAGAGAGTCCACGATATTATCAATATTAAGCCCCATGAGACCACCAACCTGAGGAGACTCTGTAGTGCTGCCAGGTCACTTCAGATGAATTCAGTAATGACTATTCTGACCCAACATACTTGGAACACATACTAATAAGTCACTAGCCAATGTCAGCCACAGAGCCAAAAAGAACGAGCATCTTATTGATGAGGCCATTACCACATCTGTCTGAAAACATGAATTAGGCCCATGAATTAGTGACAAAAAAGCCCTCGATGTATAGTTTTCCCATGCTACTGAAGACACCAACAGCAACTGTCATTGTGAGCACAGGGCACGATAACCACAGAGTTTGGGGGTGATTTACGAGAATAGGTGTAAAATCATAATAATGTTAAGGGATTTTGGATTTATATATCACGGCATTGTTTTTGTGCTTTATGCTTTCAATCATTAAGTATGTAACACCAAGTAAGGGAGACATCTGCAGTGCTGGCGAGGAATTGTGAGCAACACTTTCAATTACACATCTCTTATATAACATTCACTCATCTATTACCACTCTGATGACCTTAGGAATGTATGCAAAGCAGTGAACAATATGATGAGCTGTGATGTTTTCATCTGCCACTGGTAAATTGAGGAATTTTCTTTTCTTCTTTAGCTTCATCCCATCCATTTCTTGGCATTTTAGTTAAGATTTACTCAAGTGACATTCACGTCATGTTTGTCAATGGTTTCTAAATATACAGCTAAATATTTTATGTAAAGCTTGATCATTCATGACTTCATCAGCAACGGAACTTCAGCAACATTTTTCCACAAAATGTACACATGTCACTTTATTAACACATCATGGGCAGATGGGCAGACCTGACAATGCAATCAGCCAGTTGATCAAAGAGATGCTTCAGCCATTCCTTCTCAAAACACACACTCATCATGACATCATAGCAGTTCTACACAGCAGTTTTTCTACAAGCTTTCTTTGTGGAAGGATCACAGCAGTGCTCAGGCCATGTCAAATGAGAAAAACACAGAGGACAGAAAAGAACAAGAACAAAAGAACAACTGAACAAAAGACAAAGGAACAAAACTCAACACAAAGAGAAAACAACAACTGAAATATAAAAACTGAGGAACAAAAATCAATACAAAGACAAAAGAAGAATTTAACAACACAAAGACCAAGGATAAAAATCAACAAAAAGACGAAAGCACAATTGAACAATACAAAGACCAAGGAACGAAAATTAACACAAAGATGAAAGAATGGTTGAACAAATTCAAGACAAAACAAAGGATTGTCAACATACGAAAGGAACATTTAAACTATACAAAGACAAAGTGATACCTGAACAAGACAAAAGATTATCAACATATGAAGACCGCTTTCCAACTCTGCTATATATGATATTAAGTCAGTATCCCCTGCAACAGTTAACTGCTGTCAATTGCAAGCTTTCAGTCGTCTGTTGGAGCTTTTCACAGGCTGTGTATGGCACCTTAACATTGTTAACTGCCAAAATTCTGGTTCCCCATCATGTGATATGAACAGTGCTGAGCAGTGTGCCAAACCTGATGAAGGCTCCAACAGGGGGCTGTGAGCTAGTGAGTCACAACACCATGACTGCTTTGCATTTTGTCTTTATGTTTTGTTTTAATGGACTTTCCATGCAAAATTTGGGAAAGAAAGTGTCGCTGCAGTGCGGTCAACCTTTTTTTTTAAGTCTGCAAGTATTTCTGTTTATCTATTGTAATGGACTTCCTTTTCTGCATATAATTCCGCCAGGTAGAACTACTTTGTTGTCATTGGTTCTTTTATCAGTGCAGAGTAAATGCTGTCAGTGTCACCTCATTTGAAAGAATGGCAACCCCACCACTACTCAAGACCCTGTGAAGTGGAGATGAAAAATCCCTGTCCAACAAAAAATTCGAACAAGGACTTTCTTGCTTCCCAGACAAGTATTTTAACCCTATGACTCCCACATCCTGTCCACTAGCATCCTGCATTGTCAGCCATGCAAGCAAAGCAAAAACTCAACTCTTTGATTCCCTCACCCTATCCACCAGCTTCCACAGGTTGAGGAGATCAAAGGGTTATGTTTTTGCTGTTGGAGGATAGAGTGTGGAAGCCAAAGGGTTAACCTCTGGGCCACTATGCACCACTCCATTTGGATCTCTGACGGTGAGATTAACATAAAAGGTAAGGTGCAGGTGGTCCCACAACCCTGAGGTCATAAGGTATTGGAGGGACAGAAACCTAACTTTTTCTTGAGTACAACATTATGACTATGACAGTCATTATCATTCTTAGTGTTTAAAGTTGTTATCATTATTAGTATTTAAAGCCCTGCCCACTGCTCATATCAGGGTTACAACCATCTCAAACAAAACAAACATCTACACACATTCATGACCCTGAAAAATCTGGAAAACAAAACGCATTATCAGGGCAGTGCCCATCTTGGCTCCATTACCTTCTCAATCTCTGAACAGGGTTAGGTACCCACGAACAGCTGGGTGAACTGGAGGCTGCATTTATAAATTTTCTTTGGCAGTTTAAACAAAAATCTCAGATTTGGTGGCAGTTCATGCCCTGCTTTCATCGTGACTTCATATTTTGGTGGGTGTGGAGGTGTGCTGGACAGCCGAAATTGGCAGTATGGGGATACTGTCAGTGTCACTATAGTGACTCAGAAAATGTAGCTATGACAACAACAACAACAACAAAAACAACAACAACAAAAATCCCAAATACATAATGAATTATATTCTCAGGTGTAATTCGCACCCAAGCAAACCCGCGCAGTCAGATTGGAAGGTGGGACTCTACGACTTTGTATCAAGGAACATACAAACAATACAAAGAAACATATAGACTTAATACCAAGGAACATATAAACAATACAAGGAAACGTATAATTTAGTCAACAAAATAAAACAAGTAAAAATATGTAAACACAGGTAAAGGAACATGAAAAAATTGCAAGAACCAAGGAACACATAATCAACACATTGAAAACCGATGAGCATGTGAACGAAGAAGATGGAAATGAAAGTAAGCAAGACATTATCAAGGAGGGTCCATTTATCAGGACTTAGGGGCCATCCCCTTCAGGTACCACCACACGTTGCCGTGACTCTCACAAAGCTCCTGAAACACAACCAATTCAATTTAATTAAATAGTCCTTTTTTAATCCACATTTGGAAGTTATATGTGGACACACACTGAACTCACCACATATATAACATTCTCATATCTACCTAAAACACAATCATAAATCTATCACACACAACATACAAAAATGCATGCACACACACACACAACACACACACACACACACACACACACACACAACGCACACACATCACAAAACCTAATGCAAACAATCTGACAAACTTCAAGGCAATGTAACCGTATGCACCAACATAACGTTCCAACAGTGGCACCAACAAATGGCATCAACGATGCACACACACTTACCCTGAGAACTTTTTTGAGTTCATAATCGGAAAACTCATCCCCTATAGTCTCCTTGACCTTGTTGGCAAGGGCACAGCTCTTCACTCTTCCTGAATGCTCCAGCAGTGAACATAGAATCCCTCGGACCTTCCACAAAGAAAAATACCATATAACATATCCCTCGCACCTTGCATAAAGAACAACTACCATATGACATATCCCCTGAACCTTGCACAAAGAACAAACACCATATAACACTATTATGTTGCTGGATAATGTGCTGTACGCTGTTATCAATCCCATTTCAAACATTGTTTTTAAACATGTACAAAACTTCACACAGAAGATCAATAACAGTCAAGTACTTTTTTGTTATAAACTACACAAAATATATAGTCAGGTACAAACTTCTACTGACATGATGTGAGCCAAGTCCTCCTATTTATTGAATAGAGATTTGTCTTTGGGTTTTAAACATTGTTATGATGCATTTCAGTCAGTCAAGTCAGAACTGTGAGAGAGAGAGAGAGGGAGAGAGAGAGAGAGAAAGAGAGAGAGTTCAGGGAGGATGTGGAACAGACAGAACAAAAGGCAAAGGTAAATTTGTTTGAAAAGTGTTACCTTAATCATGATTTAAAAAAGGTTAAAGAAGAAAAAACAGAAAAGAAAATGATACTGAAACAGTGAAGAACAATAGTGCTTAAAAATGTTTAGTTATGTACCTCAAGGAAAACTTTAGAACGCGCACATTTTTTATGGTTGTATCAGACAGATCTCTGTGGAGACATTAAATCAATGACACAGAAAGCATACTTAATGAGAAATAAACATGGCATTAGAACCATCAGAACAGCAATCAAAACATTGAAAACAAACAAGCAGGCAAAAAGTTCTGAGAGCTGTTTTATTCAGGTAACCTCATCCAACTCGACTGCTGTTCTGGAGGAGATGTCTTCAACTTTCAGTCAGTCTTAGTGTACTGATGACTACATTTCAATGTTGGGAGATTCCATATGCACAACACCACATGTGCCATATGATGAAAAGTATAAATCATCATAACAAATGCCATTACTCTCAACATAAACTCTATCTGGAAGGTCTAAAATAATCACAGGAAATGTCACAAAAAAGGTAAAATTCAACCCATTACCCAAAGAGATTGCATGGGATCTAGCTTGTAGAGACCTCAACTTTTCTCAGGACTAGCATTGTGAGCATGATGCCCATTTCCTCTCTCTTGCAGCTTTTCTTTCCCTAATCATGAAAATGGTCAGGTATCCACTCACAGTTAGGCACACAGGAGACTCAATGCACAAAGTTTTTCTCATGTAAGAGTCAAACTCATGTAGTCCACTCGGAAGCAGATGCTCTACTTCTAATCCTATGAACTAATACCAGAACTTGGTATGAATCTGCACATAAACCCTCTCACTGGCTACATACTATTAGCACAGACTCCTGAGTTTAAGTGGACAATAACTAAAGTTTCGACTAGAGCAGTCTAGCACTCAAGTAAATATTCAAACTCACCCTGTCCATTCTGTTGCCTTGGTGTACATAGGCAAACACCACATCTTGTTCTTGCTTGCTGCACACCTGCAAGTAAAAAATGAATCCACTCAAACTTTATTGTTTATGTCTATGTTTCGTTCACCATACATAGATATGATAATTCAAATAGCAATATAAAATGCATAGTACTTATATATATGCACAAAACTGTGACAAATATGAAATGCCCACTTGAACACACAGTTACTACATATAATCCATTGCTATCTTATGGAGTGTGTGTTTTCGTGTGTGTGTATATGTGCTCATGTCAAGTGTGTTGTAATTTCTTAAATTATCAATTTTTTCATGAACATGTTTTTTTTTAACTCCTTCCCACCTTTTGAATAATTTTGTGCATGGAAAGGGGGGTGAACAGGAAGGAAGTCAAGAGCAGGAGTACAAAAAGATTGCATGCTCCCCTTTGATGGGCATGCATGCTGGGTGTTTTCATGTTTTCCAAAAGCCACCCGACACTGGCATGACTTACAGGACTGTCAACCTTCTGCTGCCATATTCAAAGGGTATCAGCGAAGTCATGCACATTTTGCTGCCACAATCGATGCATTAACTCACTGACATATCCAAACATTTCCATGATTTAAGTTTTGGTTTGTTGACCAAACCAACAGTGGCTTTAGAAAGATGAAGGTTTCAAGAATCCATGAATTGCTAGAAACCCCTTCTATGTCATAGGATAGTCCTATTTTCAAGCAATTTCATTGAAGAACTGATCCTCATCACAAACCACTTGCTTACTTAGCAAACTGGCAGCATTAGGCCCAAGCTCCTCAAGTGCAGCACTGAAATGACCAAACCATGTTCAGTGGAAGCTTGTAAAGAATAAGAACATTCACTTAAAGCACAAGAGTATGATAAAATGCTGTCAGGAGATTTGACTAAAAGGGAGGTAAGTGACATACAGATAGACAAGACCAATGATCAAATGATGCAGTTACCAGTTCAGTACACAGCAATGACTGTACAATGCAGCCAATGCTGAAAGGGGGCAATGAAAATGAGTCATCATAAAGAGAAAGACGTGGGTAGACGTAGGGTGGGAGGGGGAGGACATGATGGTAGGCACAGGGAAAAGGACAACGTGAACAGCCTCAAAGAGGGAGAAGAAAGCCTGGTAAGGATAGGAGGCTGGTGGTGTGGCTGAAGCATGTTTAATGGTGCCAACGAAAGGCCTGCAAACAATGTTAAGCCAGTCACTCTGGATTCCACAAGAGACAAAAGATCTATAGAAAACAGACTGTACTGAGTTTTTTATATTTTTTGTAGATACTGTTCTCATTCAAAAACTTAATGATCCAATCTATCACAACAGACACTCCAACAGACAGTTCTGAAAAAATACAAAATATAAATACATCAGCTGCTTGCTGTTCTTCATTTGTTTAGCTTTCAGAAAACACACACTTTTATGGGTGCTCATCCACAAAGAAAGTCAATAGAATATTAAAAAAAATCCATTTTAGCATGAAATCTAGGCAAATAGGATTTCTCATGAATCTTGTTCCTAGGCAGTGAAAGGGTTAATATGCATATATATCAGATGTTCTGAATGTCTATACATACAGACTGGCCAACTTCTGGCTGGTCTTGGGAATAGCATTCCCATTATCTAAGAATAGCAAAATGACAATTAAAAATAGCATCACCAACGTCCACTGTGATCAAAATAAAAAGCAAGAAATATTTGATATTTATCATAAAAAAAGAGGAACTAATGGTTGGCTTGGCTATTTAGTTCTTAACAACAAATGATACATACAGCTACACAATAATACCTTCTTCACACACAAGAGAGCAAAATGAACAAAAGCTGAAATCAAAATGATGTCTTAGTTTGACTCAGCCAACCACTGAAAAAAATACAAAAAAACCAACAAACATAGAAATTTGGTGATGTACGTCTTACAGTAACACTGCCTGGCTGGCCTTTTATTCATTTTTGTTTCATGGTCATCCCTGGCTTTTCATCTGAATGACATGATGGTAGAAAGAAACTCTAGGGAGAGCTAGACAACAGAAGGTCTTCAGAGAAGTAACCCCCTTTAGACAAGTGTTTCGGCCCTGAATTCCTTACACTCTCGGGGGGCCGGGCCACATCCAGGTCATGACTCCTGGATGCCCTTCTGCTGTTGTCTATTTTTTTTTTTTTTTTTTTCCCACGCCGGGGATCGAACCTGGGCGATTCTGCGCTTCAGAACTGCGGTACGCGGTTTTACCAATGTGCTAACGGGGCACACATCATCTGTAGGGAATTTAATCCTTATGAAGTTCACTTTTTTGGTTCCTCCTTGCCCAGATCCAGCTTGAGCTCCTTTCTGCTGCCTCTGCCATCGCTTTAAGGGCTCTAGTCCTCTTCTTCCCAGAAATGGCGAGTTGTTTCATGAGATCATAAGCGGAGGTGCCCACAAACCCTCTTGCCCCGACCTCTATGGCGAAGATTTTGACCCGCAGACCTGCTTTCTTCAGGGTGCTGGCAAGACCGGCGTATTTTTCGGTCTTGTAGATATGTGCTTCTTCCATTCTGCTTTCGTATGGCACAGTGAGTTCTATCAGAATCACTTGTTTCGAGGAGTCAGAGTGGAGAGCGATGTCTGGTCTCATGCCTGTCTTGCTGATGACATCTGGGTAATTTCTCCACTCTGGGAGGTCTGCTGTACACTCCCAGTCGACTGCTCCATCCAGAAGACCCTTTGGCAATGTGCTGGTTGTCATAGCACTTTCGGGCCAGACCTGTTTCCCTCCTGCTTTGTAGAACGTTGTCATAGCAATTGGTGCGTTTGGGGTCATGGTTTTTTCGCTAACCACATCTGTAATCACTTTCAGAACTTGGTTGTGCCTCCATGTATACCTTCCTTGGGCTAGCGCTACTTTGCAAGAGCTTAGGACATGTTCCACTGTTTGTTTCTTCTGACAGAGCGGACATGCTGGGTCGTCTGCTTTCCCCCATTTCACTAAGTTTGCATTCGAGGGGAGCAGGTCATATACAGATCTGAGGAGGAAGCTTATCCTTAGAGGAGCCATGTGCCACATATCGTTCCAGCTGAGACTTCTTTGGAGTGCACTGTCCCATGTTGTCCATTGCCCCTGTTGACCTTGCTGGACTGCCTTCTGCACTCTTTTGACATCTTCTTCTTCCTTCAACTCCTGTATGATCATGTCTCTTTTTTCCTTCCCTTTGGCTTTGGACCACCACTGCATTTTTGTTGCTCCCAGTCCCTGTCTGTTGGTTTGCGTGTGTCCAATTATTTCTTTGATGCTGAGGTTTCTCTTGGCATTGTTTACAGCCTCTTGGACTTTCCACTTTCTGCCAGTTCTCAGCTTTGGATGAACTGATCTCACGATATTGTCTTCCGATTCCTCCAGCATGCTCAACAGTCTTGCTTTTCCAACTTTGTATTCCTCCACTATGGATTTGAGAGGTAGCTTCAGCATTGCTTGACGACAGTAGAATGCAACATCAGTGAGACCAGGTGGGACACCGAGCCATTTTCTTGTGTATTTGTTGATTTTGGCTTCCATTGCTTCCACTGTGCTGGTGCAAATGTCATAGATTAGCAGTGGCCACAGCAGTTTTGGTATCAGCATGAACTGTAGACACCAGACTTTGTATTTGCCTGGCAGTCCGCAGTTATCTATTTTCTTCAGGCCTTCTTCTGCTGTTTGCTTGGTTTCACATCCCCTTTGTGTGTCTTTCAGGGAGTCATCATACCATCTTCCGAGACTTTTTACTGGCTCTTCTGTGACAGTGGGGATGGCTTGGTTGGCTACCATGAATTTGACTGAATCTGCCACTTTTCCTTTTCGCAGTGAGAGACTTCGGGATTTCTTAGGTTTGAACCTCATTCTTGAAGAGGCCACCAGCTCATCCAGCTGCTTTAAGATTCGGTGTGTCTCTTCCTCATCCGTGGACAAGACTGTTGTGTCATCCATGAAAGCTTTCAGAGGAGGCATCTGGTATCCATCTCCCAGATTCACTGGACCTGAACTCTTCATTGCAGCTTTCAAGATGACTTCCATTGCCAACACGAACAGTATGGGAGAGATTGCACAGCCCATTGCAATGCCCACCTCTAGGTCTATCCAGTCCGTGGTGTATTCTTTGGTAGAGAACCGCATTGAGAACCCTTGGAAATACTTCTTCAGCATTGTTCGGATGTTTTCTGGGATGTGATACATTTCAAGAGCCAGCTGGATCATATCGTGTGGAACTGATCCATATGCATTCGCCAGATCAAGCCAAACTACGTCAATGTCTCTCTTCTCTGTTCTTGCTTTTTGGATGGCATCCCAAATCAACGTGGCATGTTCCAAGCATCCAGGCATTCCTGGTATGCCTCCCTTTTGGACTGACATATCCAGATACTTGTTTTCAGTCAGGTATTTTGTCAATCTTGCTGCCATAACAGAGAAGAAGATTTTCCCCTCGACGTTCAGAAGTGATATTGGCCTGAACTGATTGATGCTGCTGGAGTTCTGCTCCTTCGGAATGTACACTCCTTCAGCTCTCATCCATTGGTCGCTGATCTTCTGGTTCCTCCATGCTGATCGAATCATCTTGTGGAGCCACTCGAGCACTTTTGGGCATTTCTTGTAGAGCAGGTATGGTATTCCGTTTGGTCCAGGTGCTGACTTGGCTCTGGCTTTCTTTACTACGTTCTTCACTTCATCCAGTGTTGGTGGTTTGTTATTGAATTTTCCTTCTGGCGCTGCAGGCCAAACCAGATTCTGGATTTCGAGTGGTGCCTTGCGCTGAGAATCGGAATATGTTTCCCTGAGATGCTGCTCTAGGGTTTCCTTGCCCACTGTGAGAGTCCCTGATTTGGGTTGTTCAAACAGCTTTCTTGCAAAGTCAAAGGGATCTTTGAAGAAACGATCTTGAGTCTTCTTCTTTTTGCTCTTTCTTCGCCTTGCTGATTCCACTTTGCTGAGAGCATTGTGTTTGGCCTTCAGATCTTTCCAGAGTTCCAGGAGCCCTTGCTTCTCGAATTCTGAGGCAGTTTTCATTCGCTTTTTAAGCTTCCTTTTCTCCCTCCGGATGCTCTCCATCTGTTGCTGTCTTCTGGATTTCTGGGGAGGCGTTTTTGTCTTTGGCTGCTTCACTCCATAAGTGTCCCTGCAGATAGAGTATATGATGTCTCCATATGTGTCAAGTTTGTGTTCCAGCGTACTGTTCCCTATTAGCGCATTCAGCTTAAGGACAAGTTCCTCATCTAATTTCTCCCATTGTTCTTTTGCACCGGCAGGCGGCAAATTGAGTTTTCCACGTTTGGCGTTAAGAGCTTGTGCAAACTCCGCATCAGAACCGTCAGCGTGGATGTCCTTGGCACTATGGTTTAATTCCTGGCCTTGGTCATCCAACGTCTCACCTGCTATCGCAGTGCGCTGCTGCTGGTTCGTATGTGTCTTCAAACAGCCCATTTTTGTCCTGTGGATCTTCATGCCGCGTTTGGTGGTGAATCTCCTTCCACACGCACACGGAAATTCCAACTGGTCATTAATCATGGTCCGATGTCTTATACTCACACTTGAAATGAACGAATAGACTCAACAGTGATGATGATTGACAATGACAAAGATTCTCAAAGAACAGAAGCAAATCAAGTAAACTAAGCTATGACTGGCTTGATCTGATCACATGTCATGAAACGAAAACTCACACTGGCTGGTAGACAGTTACAAGAGAAAAACATCATAATTGGGGAAACCCCACCTGCCACTTGCTTTTCCTCCACTTTGCTTCAACTCAGTTGGTTTGTGGCATCAATCAGTCTAGAAACAATCACTATTTGATTTTTGCCACTCCAGCACAGCAATTTCATTATGAATGTACCAGTGTAGCATGCTACGCTCAAAACGCAGACGTTGGCAAGTCTGTGTATACACACAAAGGGGATTTAAGCACTAGCTGGGAGCACATGACCTGGGATACTGGAAAAATCTCCACCTTTTATCCTCCAGGCAGGTTGTACACAAGCAGTAATATCAGGTACTCCAAGCACTGTGATAATATAAAATGGTGCTGGATGAATTATCCTATTTATTACTATTATTTCACTAAGAAACATTTCGATACGTTATTTTCATTACATTAGGAGGATCAGATGGAATAATCAAAACTGCAAATTTTTTAACATCACTAAAGGGGTAAGGCAAGGTTGCATCCTGTCTCCACATCTCTTCAGCATATACACTGAACATATCATGAGAGAAGCAGACATAGAAGACATGGGAGTAAATATTGGTGGTAGAAACCTGTCAAATTTACGCTACGCAGATGACACAGGATTACTGGCAGACAACATTACAGGCTCTAGGAGGATCCTGTACAGGGTAGACCGGGTTGGAAAGGCAGCTGGGCTGGACTTAAATTCAAAGAAGACAAAGGTTATGCATGTTGCAGGCAAATATAACACTAGACAGGACCAGATCATGCTAAACCAAGTCCCTCTAGAAAATGTCAAGGACTTTAGATATTTAGGTTCAGTCAAGACACACGATGGAACATGCTCAAAAGACATAAAGATGAGAATTGGAATGGCCAAGAACAGTATGGTTCAATTGAACAATATTTGGAAAGACCACAGCATAACAGCAGACCTTAAGATAAAACTCTTAAAATGTCTTGTCTGGCCAGTGATGTTATACGGCTGCGAGGCATGGACAATGAAGAAAGAGGATGAAAGACGAGTGGAAGCAGCAGAGCTGTGGTTTTACCGAAGACTGCTGAGGGTCAAATGGACGGATAGGCGCTCAAATGAAAGCATACTGAATGAGTTGGGTACTACACGCAAGCTTCTAGTACTCATACAACGGAGGAAACTGAAATATGTTGGACACGCAATCCGTAATGAGAGAACAGACTTGATGTCCACTGTCCTCCAAGGTAAAGTGGAAGGAAAGAGAAACAGAGGACGGCCACCTGCATCACTTGCTAGAAACATCACAAACATCAGTGGCAAGAAACTCCAGGAGGTGGTCAGACTTAGCCAAGATCGAGAGTGCTGGAGGCAACTTGTGAGGACATCATGTGCAGCGGCCAACACTGTTCCCGGTGACGCCGACAGGTGAGACAGGTGAGAGGAGGAAATATTTTAAGACAAAAGTTTTGTATAAAACAACCCATCCTCCCAGTACTTACAATCTTCTGCACTTCAACACCTCCAGCGTCTAGCAGTGCCTCCTTCAGCAGTCTGTCAGATGCATCCAACGATAAAACATGGTCTTTAGGCACTGTATCACGCTTCTTGCGATAGTAATCTTTCACAAGACTAAATTTAACTACTGGCATCTTCACCAACAGCTCACGAGCTAAGGTCACAAGTTCTCTTTTCAGCTGCTCTGATAACTGATTTGTATTACCACTTTTGTTTACAAGGTCAGGAAGGCAAGACTCTCCGTTGCTCAAGGACACCATTTTGACGAGACTGGTGCTGAGTTCTTCTCCACACACTTCTATGTGTTCCAAAGACAAAGATGCTGCTGCTTTTTTCACATCATAACTGTTATGTCTGTCACCAGCCGCATCAGTCTCCATGTCCCACTCGCTCTCAGACATGGAACGACTGCTCAGGGTTCGTTTTCGAGGAGATGACCTTGATGAGGCTCTGCGACGACGTGGCCGCTCTGCGTTTTGCATCCTGAGGATCTGCTGTGCTTCTGCAATGTATGAAAACAATAATGAAACTTGATGTGGGTAGTAGTAGTAATAGTATAGCAATGTATGAAAACAATAATGAAACTTGATGTGGGTAGAAGTAGTAATAGTATAGCATATGTATGAAAACAATAATGAAACTTGATGTGGGTAGTAGTAGTAATAGTATAGCAATGTATGAAAACAATAATGAAACTTGATGTGGGTAGTAGTAGTAATAGTATAGCAATGTATGAAAACAATAATGAAACTTGATGTGGGTAGTAGTAGTAATAGTATAGCAATGTATGAAAACAATAATGAAACTTGATGTGGGTAGAAGTAGTAATAGTATAGCAATGTATGAAAACAATAATGAAACTTGATGTGAGTAGTAGTAATATAGTAGTAGTAGTAGTAGTAGTAGTTATAGTAGTAGTAGTAGTAGCAGCAGCAGCAGCAGCAGTTATAGTAGTAGTATTAGTAGTAGTAGTATAAATCCTTTTTCTATGCAGCTATTCTACAAACACAACTGGACTCACTGTGCATTACAAACAATCAGACTGTTAGCTGACCACTTTTCACTATGTTGCTGCACAGACTACATCTTTGTCAGGCATGCATGCTCATGTTTCCATGTTCCCAAAAGCCAGACACTGACGTACTTACAGGATCTTTTAAGAGCATATTTGATATTCTGCATGTTTGAACACAAGAAGGTGCGTTAGGCATCGGCAGATCTGGGAGATTGGAAAAACAACCAGGCAGAGATGTCTAGGCAAACTGAACCTAAGACCCCCAATTAAAAGTCCAACACTAATTCATAAGGCCACCACAATGGTGAAAAATGAAAACAGAACGTGAAAAACAAAAGAACTTTAATTGATGTTCCTTTTATAAGAGAGAGAGAGAGAGAGAGAGAGGGAGAGGGAGAGGGGGGAGAGAGAGAGAGGGAGAGGGGGAGAGAGAGAGAGAGAGAGAGAGAGAGAGAGAGAGAGAGAGAGAGAGAGAGAGAGAGAGAGAGAGAGAGAGAGAGAGAGAGAGAGACTTGACTCAGACTTATGTCAACACTCATTTGTTACAGAAATAACCATCCTAGGAAAGTGGGGTGTGGAGGGAGGGTTATGTAATTTCTCATTGACTCCCAAGTACAACTATCATATTAAGATGAACAGTAACAAAGTTTAATATAGCACACTCCAAACACACTCCAGGTCCAAACTCACAACCATTAATGTGTGAATCTAATGTTCAACAAACTAAGCTACTGCAAACATGCACACATAAAAGAGAGAAAGAGTGAGTGAATGAGTGCACGTGTGTGTGTGTGTGTGTGAGTGAGTGAGCATGTGCATGTGTGTGAGTGTGCTGCACACAATAAAAGTGAGAAAAAGTGAGCGAAGGAATGAGTGAGTTGTTGACCAGAAAATTTGAGCAACCCTCTTAATGAAACATCTGTAAAGTGAATGTGACTTCACGGCGAGGCTCCAGTTTCCAACAAGACCAAGGCACACTCAAATGGGTAGAAGCTGGTCAGAGCAAAAAAGTCCCTGGATGGTTTCATGGACTGATGGGGGTTTACACCCCAATTTTCCCAGTGACCCTGTCAGTACTGCACTGTGCTAACCAACAAACAAGGAGTTATATGCAGGCTGGGGAACAGGTGATACCAAAAATCTCTGAAAAATAGGCCTGGGTCCAGGGGCCGCCTAAGCCCCGGTGGGGTCCAGGGGCAATGCCCTTGGTGGGGGGCCCAGGGGGGCGAAGCCCCCTGGCCGAAATTGAATTCGAGCATTTTTGAAGACCCTTTTGTGGCCTCTCGTGATAGGCAAATTACCATGTGGCATGCAAAGAAACCAAACTAAAAACATCTTATTTACCATGCAGCATGCAAAGAAATCATACCAAAAAAAAGGAAAAAAACCAACAACTTATTTTTCTCCATTTTCTTGATGTACAGTAGTGCCTTGCTTCAAAAGTTCAATAATTCAGTTTTCACGAACTGAGTCCCCGTAAATGTTCTACTAAATGATGCATCACCCACAGATTTATTCAAAGTCAAATACTGGCATCAGTCTACTGAGTCTAGTATTGTATAGTCAACACTCACTCCACTTTCTTGTATGTGTACTGCAGAGCCTTGGTCAACTGTTCAGTCTTCACAAACTGAGCCCCATAAACAGGTAGTTCCTCTACTAATGATGCATCACCCTCAAACTTATTCAAAGTCAAATTAATGGAAACAGTTTATAGGCCTACTTATCATAGTTAACACGATCTCTTCACACAGCATGGCAAGACAACAGGGGACAAAGAAGGTTATAAGTACACTATTTAAAAAAAACTGGCAAGAGAAGCCTGTTTTGTCTTGGTAGGAGGGGGGGGGGGGGGCAGCCACAGATCCACTTGCACATCTTGGCCTTTCTTGTGGTCCTTTGCTGATTGTTTCCATACTGACTGATGGCCTCTCCAGCCTTGTTCACTTTGCGAATGCAAGTTGAAACTCGCTGATCGTAACCTGCCACTTTTGTTGACTTTTCAGTCCAGTCCCATCTCCATTTGCTGCTAATGATCCTTCGTCAAACGTCTCGCCACGATTTACGATGCGTAATACGCATGACATTTTGCTGATCGTAGACTCTAATGAAGCGTTAGACTCTTGTGAAACATGCAGAAAATTGCTGCGAAAATCGTGCTCACAAATTGATGCGCCCGCCTCGGCAACAGTTTCATAAAACACGCGGAAATACCCTCACAACCCCGGGCGGCACTGCCTTGAAAAATGGTCTGATGAAAATCTGGACTGGAAATACTGGATACGGAACGGTAATGAACTCGGGAGTGATCAAGTCCTTCACGATTTTTTTTTCCTCGGCGGTTTTTTTTTCCTCGGACTCATTTTCTTTTTCTCGGAAGTCGCTTTGAAAAATCTCGGAAATCCTCGGATCCGAGGAGAGTTCCCCAGCCTGTATATGGTAAGATCCCACCAATCAGTAAATCAATACATCAACAAAGACTGCGTTTCACGGGACACTGCTGGCGTAGCAAAGAAGAACTGGTAGGAGATGTTCTACTATGGATACCCAGTCACGGCAAACAAAGACCAGGACGTCCAAAGACCTTCATCGACCAACTGATCAATGATATGGGCTGTCAGTATGATGAACTACCTACTGCAAAGAGGGATGGAGGAAACGTGTCATGGATAGCCGAGCAAGCTCGACATTCAACTGAACTGAACTAACCACTTCACCAAAATGACTGGTGGAAAATAAATACAAAAACCAAGATCTCTTATCCACTGTACAACAAGATCTCTAATCCACATCAGTCATCATGGTGTAGTGGTTAGCACAACGGACTTCAGACTAGAAGATTGTGGGTTCTAATCTCTATCAGTCCTTCCAAAAAACATTGCGGGAAAAACATTGCGGGAGTTTTGGTTCTAACTGGCTCCTACCCAGAGCTGGGCATGCTATAAGCTCATTGGTAAGACTGGGAACACACAGTCCAGTCTCATCAACTTCATGGACGTGTCACTGAGAGTGCTGCTGAAATTTTCTGACCAAAAATGCAGGTATCTGTATCTCTTGGGCATAACTGATGCCTGGAAAAAACTATGCATAACTGATGCCTGGAAAAAACTATGATAGTATGCCTAGAGCACAGTCCTATCATGCAATCTCAATCCTAGATGGAACTCCACAGCATGATTATCCTCCTCCTCATCATCATCGCATTGTAAAAAATCTGTTCCAGATTCTGTAGCCACGATGGTGGTATTGAAAATGGGAGAAAAAAAAGATGAGAACAAACGAAATCTCTGTGAATGGATGGTCTTTTAAATAAAACCTCTCTAATCCATTATAAATATCAGACAAGAAAATATCTGATCTACACAAGTTGCCCTTACATTATATATTACAACCAAACAAGCCAGTGACTGATTTGACCATTGTACAGCTACTTCACCTTTGGCTTTTTTGTGGGCATCCTTGGGCAGTTTGAAATGCTGGCACAGAATTTCAAACTTGGATTCCCACAGCAACTTCTGTCTCTGAGTCACCTCAAGATGTCTGCAAACAGAAAATCAAGAGAACAGAAAAAAATATTGATATTTTAGAGATAAGATGCTGAGAAACTTCACAATTTCCAATAAAGTTCATATACTCATCCGTGTACACAAACACACACACACACACACAACACACACACACACACACACACACACAACCACACACACACACACACAGACCTGCCAACCCCTCTAAGCCTGCAATAGTACCTTTATAAATTTTTTATAGTATTTTTTCAAAAACAGTAGTATTCCAAGTATACAAAGAATTATATACCTCATTATAAAGTAGATTCGTCTCGTCATTTGTGGCTCCAGGAACACATATTTTCACATGTATCACTTCTAATGTCTTTTTTCACATGCATCACAAATTCTGAGTTCAAGTGTCTGTTTTCCACATATATTGATCACTATGAGTTCCAGTGTCTGTCTCCAATGAGGCACAATCACATATGATTCACTCAAAAAACATAAATTCTAATGTCTGCTTCGCTACAAACTGCATTGTCAAAATGACAATTTGAAGCCAACAAGGCACACTTTGAAAGTTACTGAGTTGTGTCGGTAGAGCTTGTTGCACTGTGCTCAGTGTGCTGCCTTTTGGTAGCTGACTTGCACTTTTTCAAGAGCTCATCAGAGAACACTGCTTTGTAGCATGGGCCCCCTTTCTTGGACTTCAGAACCATGAGAGCATCCAATGTCTTTGCCCCTATGGATCCCCGAAAGTCAGTCTTGTTTCTTCGCACTTGACTGAAGATTCTCTCACACCCACAGTTGGACACAGGGATGAGGAGAATTGACAGCTTGAACTGGGACAGATGTTTCAGTCTAGTGGCACCATTGTGATCTTTCATGGCACCAATCTCCTTCCACTGCAGTTCTGCTGATGGCTGGTTCAACACCACAGGTGGAAGTTCTGCTGCCTGGTACTCCAGAAACTCTCCCTCCAGCTCATCAGGGGTTGTGTTAGGTGGCAGAGTGCATGGGAACTTCTTCAAGAAGTATTTCAAAGAAGATGCTTGAACTGACTTCTGCAGGTTCACATCCGCAAGCTCTGCATGTTTCCATAGAGTTTCCTCGGCCGGGTTCAGCTTCTCTTTCATGTACTTGCATGCCTCCTTGTAGAATGTCTTCACATTCTCCATGAAGATCTGCTGCTGCTTACTTTCCACACAGTCCAGGTGTTCTCGGGTGGTGCTACCAATGAAGATGTCTTCATCACGCTTCATGTTGTATGAGGATTTGAAGTCCACATCCATCAGGGCCCCATTGTTCAGAGCAGCTGGCTTCAGATAACTGACAAGCAGGCGTCTGTACAGTCGTTCCATGTCTCTCTTGATCAGATGGATTCTGGCGCTGTCGGTCTGTTCAAGTTTGTTGACTTGGTTGAACACCTCCAAGACTGTTGCATAGAACAAGACATACAATTTGGTGGTCTTGCGCCGGAAGAAATCCCCGAGTTTTTGCCTCATAGTGGGTCAGAACTAGATGTACTTGAAGCATGTGATGTCTTCACACTGCATTCTTCCTTGAAGAATTTGTCCAAAGCGTTCCACTGCTCAACTGCTCTGTCCAAGGCAGCCCCAAGAGAGAGCCATCGGGTGGGAACATGCTCAACAACCTTGTGCTCTGGCAAGCCTAGTTCCTTCTGGATCTGCTTCAGGCGTTGCTGTCTGCCAGTGCTCTTGGAGAAATACCAGGCCAGTTGACGCATTGTGTCATCAAGGTCAAACTTGCTAGACTCCTTCATGGCTTTCTTCACAGTCAGACTAAGGAGATGGCATACACGTCTGGCCAAGGTCTCTGGATGCTTGTCTCTGATGAACGAGATGACACCTTTGTTGACCCCAATCATGACATTGGCATTGTCGGTTACAAATGCCAGGCAGTTCCTCCAGTCTATCTGGTAAGCCCTTAGCTCAGAGTCCAACAACTGAAAGATGTGTTCTCCAGTGGCTGACGTCTCACATGAGGGGACACTGAGCAGTTCAGTTTTGATAGTTCCATGGGGATCCACAGCTCTCACAACAATGGGAAAGAACTTGTCTTCCCCCTCCTGACTACCATCAGTACCTAACACAAAGGGTCCCTTCATGCACTGCACACGTTCAGCCTTACTATCTTCAGCACATTCCTTCACAATGGATGTGGTTTTTGTTCTTGCAGAACTGTAGGTATCTGCTATGTTGCTGTCAGGAAACATCTTCTTAAACAACTGTCCAGCATGGTCAGAGGCTGAAAGTGGCACGTTGTGTTCCACCAAAAACGCCGTGAAATATGCCTCTGCACGAATGGGCTGGAGATCAGTATCTTCAGTTCTTTGAATATAATCAACAAGAGAAGAGGTGTTTCTTAAGGCTGATGCCTTTGCAATGTGCCTCAACGAAGTCACGTGCTTTTTTACATCGTCGATCCCGCCATGCGAAACTAGAAAATCGAACTCACAAGCACTGCACCTTGCATATGTGCTTCCCACTTTCGATGCAGTGATGCATGGGTACTCTTGTGAGTACGACTGGATGAACTTTTGTTCTCTTTTTGCCTTTTTCTGTACACTTTCACTGCCGGTGCCCAAAGCAGCTTCACCACCACGTTTTCCTTTGCCACTACCACGCGGTCTACCTCGTGTCGCCATTTTCTTTTTGCAAAAACGGAAGTCTCACAGTCGGTACGAGACTTTCGTTTGACCCAGTACGAGACTCTCGTTTGACGAGATTCTCATTTATAATAACAAACATGGCTGCGCCCATAGTCCACTTGTTTACCGATCGTGATTGTCTTCTCAGTGGCGCTCTCGGCTCAAAGTCACTACTAGACCTATAATCGTTTTTTTTTTTTTTTTTTTTTTTTGCATCGTATCATTTTTTACTCGATCATAATTTAGTATTATTTAATTATGATCGTAAAATAATACGCCAAAATCGTACTGGTTGGCAGGTCTGCACACACACACACACACACACCACACCACACCACACCACACCACACCACACCACACCACACAACAACACAACACAACACACACACACACACACACACACACACACACACACACACACACACACACACACACACACATAATATCAGCATCATGCTCCATCCAAAAAGTCTCATAATGTATGATCGAAAATGTTGGAAACAGAGGGTAGTGATAAGCCAATAAGAAATGATTAAAATGGCTTACGCCAATGAGGAAAAAGGATATGTGTGTGTGTGTGTGTGTGTGTGTGTGTGTGTGTGTGTGTGTGTGTGTGTGTGTGTGTGTGTGTGTGTGTGTGTGTGTGTGTGTGTGTGTGTGTGTTTGTGTGTGCGCATGCCTGTGTGTGTGTGTGTGTGTATGTATGTGTGTGTGCACGTGTGTGTGCATGTGTGTGTGTGTAAGTGTGCATGCATGCAAAGAGAGGAGCCTCAGGCAAGAGAACTCACCTTTCCTCAAATTCTGTGTCATAGTCATAGATAAATTCCCAGCCTTTGGATGAGCGAAGTGTGGACATCTGCTCTAGGATATCTTTCAGATCCTCAGATGGAAGCTGAAACAACAGTGAACTATACCACTGAATATACTATCATCCAACACATGGCAGAACGCCGAAAGTTACATTTTGATACATTCAGATGACAAACATAACCTGTTCTCACAAACATGGTCATAAGCCACACACTCCCAGTGAGGCGAGATGCCGCCTCAGAAAGGTGGTGTGGGTCAGTCTGGGTGAAATTAAGATTTTTAGCTGCAACTTGTTCTTTGGACTTTAGGTGTGCTGTAAGTTTCATGGTGCAATTCACCCTAAAAAGCATTAGAATTAAATAATTAAGGGCACCTGATGATGATGATGATGATGAAGATGACGACTCTCAGCAATGCTGCAATGAGATTACCCGTAAATGGGCAGATTTCACACCATCATCACAACTCAATCCCTTACAGAACCCAAACATTCCCCACATCATTTTGAAGCATATTTTGTCAACTTCCAACCACTGCACACAGTCAGACAAAATAAGCCAAGCATATCTTTTATCTTATAGAGTGCAATGTAACATCTGTATGTGAATATTCTAGAACTTCCTCCTCCACTTTCTCTAAGCAAGAAATGCTGGACAGCAAAATGTCCTAAGAAAAAAGCTGCTCTCGAGCAAGTCTTACAAGAAAAAATATTTGAAGGAAAAGCCCGTTTAGGCACCTGTTTCAGCCCTAAACCTCCATTTTCTCAAAACAATAATTATGCACATAACATTTCTGTTGTCCAAACTCCTACAGTTTTTGACCTACAGACTTCATTTACTACTCCCTGTGCATCTGTGTTGTCAAATGTAAAACTCCTCCTCGTGTTTGCACTTTCTCCAAACTTTCACACAAATAGTCATGCTGACAAACGTACCGCTCTTTACTTACTTAAAACTACAGAAGAAACATTTTTTTTAAATGTCAGTAGAGCCATAGTTAAGTCCAATAGTCGCTCATAAAAGCTCCTATTCATTCATATACAGATCTCACAAAGAGCATGTGGCAACACTTTCTATCTGCCTGCATGAGTCTGTATAGGTGTGAATCACTCATGAGGAGCTCTGTACATGTGTGTGGCCCCCAATCTACCTAGTTGTGAAAAGGTAACTTTCTTCAAAGTTTAAAAAAGCAAGAGCAGTGAGGGATAGGAGATAAATACCAGCCCCATAATGCTGGCCCTAAGAACAGTTGGGGTCTATAGCACCTCATTTTCCTATGACCTCAGGGTAATGGAATAGATAAACTAAATCGTTTTTCTCTAATTTTGTCAAATCGATAGAATTTTGTGAAAAGGTTTCACTAAATTTCTATATTTATAATTCAAATCATCTGAACAGAGATAACAATAGTTTTCCAACTCCAAATGGTATATGGCTATATAAATCAAGCACTTCAAGTAATAAAGTACATATTCAAAAGACAGTTTGAATATACAATAACTGACAATTATAATGCAGAATCAGTGTATAATTATATTTTTCTTAATCCAAACAACATATTTACAAGAGTATTTGAATATACAACAACTGACAATCTTAATGCCGAATCATTGTATACAACTATACTTTCCTTACTCAAACAATACACTGCTGTATCAATTTGTAAGCATTTTTGGTATACATGTATGTACGTTTGAAATTACAAGATACATAAAAGACAAAATATATCAGTATGTCCAAATAAAACCAAACTAGACATGATCCTTTCTAAATCTAAACAATGTACTGATGTACAATTCATGGAATGTAAAAAATAAAAGTATAAATTATCTGAAATCATTGCTCATCATGTTCTCTTTTCATATATAACATGTGCAATCTAAACTTACCCCTGATGCAATGTCCCTTCTCACAACATGTCTGCAGTGAGTAAATTTCCACATCTGAAACACACATGCACACATAAACACCAGTTACATCATTCATAAAACACACAGAAATTATAAACTAAGAACAAACAAAACATACAAGATTACTTTTATCTCTGCCAGCTACCTCCCATTTTGATACAATGACAAACGTGATGATTATATCAAAATGTCTACAGGAAACTGCTGTTTAACGCTTTGACCCCCGCACCCTGTCTACCAGCACCCTGCACTGTCAATGTTTCTGGTGAAACAAAAACTTAATCCTTTGATTCCCTCACCCTATCCACCAGCTTCAAACTACAAATTTTCTTTAAAAACAAAGAAGAAAGACTGGTATTAGGTACGGCCAATGATTAAACATCAGACTTCCAATCAGAAAGTCCTGGGATGTTATACATGGAGCTTCGCCTTACATAGATGCTATCCAAATTTAAGTCACCGACTCAAAAGTCATCCACTTTGTTGACAGGCAAACTGGAATGTACAGACCGTTACTTTGTTTCCAAAAGAAAGTTGGTGTGTGGACATGACATCATCTGTCATGTCAGCAATGTAGCCAAGTTAAACTTAGGAAAATCTAGGGAAAGCACCCTTTGTGCATGTGTACTCATGTTTTGTTTTTCCTTGTACTGACAGTGTCGGAAAACATCATCTGCCAGATTCTTGATGCCAACATCTGTCTCGCAAGCGGAGTTGCTGGCAATTTATCAAATACACATACTTTCTGTCTTTCAATTCCATTGTCAGAGGATGAGATGGGAGACAGAGGATGTTGCACAGTTATTTGTACTATCAATCTGTAATTTTAGCAATAATAATAATGTGTGTGTGTGTGTGTGTGTGTGTGTGTGTGTGTGTGTGTGTGTGTGTGTGTGTGTGTGTGTGTGTGTGTTGTGTGGTGTATGTGTGTGTGTGTATGTGTGTGTGTGTGTGTGTGTGTGTGTGTGTGTGTGTGTGTGTGTGTGTGTGTGTGTGTGTGTGTGTGTGTGTGTGTGTGGCACTTTCACATGTGTGTAAAATGTGTAGAAATATAGTAATAATTCTCCTTAGATGTATGTACTGTGTACGTAGTTTGTTGTGCTGATGAACAATCTGAATACATATATAATATAGTTTTGAAATCAAGGTATGGATTAGTCTGTCATGGTGTTGACACCAAATCAGAGAAGAATAGAAACTGTCAATTATTGTTAACTGCTTACAGTCAACGCACACACACACACACACACACTCTCTCTCTCTTTCTCTCTCACACACACACAGACCACACACACACACACACACACACACTCTCTCTCTCTAACACAGACATAGACACACAGACACAGACACACACACACCCTAAATAACACTAAATAACATCTTACCACTAAGTCACGGCCAAGAATCAGGAGATCTGCTGGCACACTACTATAAGGACTGCAAGAATCACTGGGGTACAACACCTCACTGAAAATAGAAGAAAATGAGTAAATAAATAAAAGCATCAACAAGTATATCAAATCCAAGGGATGCCTTAAAGACAGCATAAAATGGAAGTATCTTTTGTCAAAACAGCAACCTTCTAATAGCTTAGAGATGTTCCAAAAGGAAATTTTCCTTCTAAAATTACGTTTAATCTAACATACTTACCGTGGCTCACAAATGCAATAAGCGGCAGCGGTTTGCCAATTCTGCCTCGTAACAATAAAGTCCGAAGGGACAGTAACTCTGAGAGTGTCTACGTCTTGCGCATGCGCAGGTGCTCTTCCTCTTTTCGAGGAGACCTTGACCTTGACCCTGACTGTGGCTAGAAGGAACCAGGAAGGCGGGGAGGTCGGGAGGGACTCTGCGTGAGCCACGGTAAGTATGTTAGATTAAACGTAATTTTAGAAGGAAAATTTCCTTTTAATTACACATACTATACCGTGGCTCACAAATGCAGAATAGCACTACCCGGATGGAGGGCTTACCTGGTTAACGCCTGGAGGAATCAGGGCGTGTGGCTGAGATGGGGTGTTGGGCCACCACAGCGGAAGCGATACCCCTGGACCCATCTTCGCGCAGACGGGAGACGTCGCGCAGGTAGAACTGGATGAAAGTGCCCGGGGAACGTCTAGGACGTTTTGGATGCTGGCATTGTGGATGACTGCCAGCGAAGAAGCCCATGCTCTGATCTCATGGGGCCTTGGGGAGAAGACAGCTAGCTCGGCGCTCGACCTGGCATACGCAGCCTTGATGACTTCCCTCAGCCATCGAGAGATGGACGTGCGTCTAATGTCCTTTCTATAGTTTTCGTTGTAAGAGAGAAAAAGGTGGCGCCGCTGCTGGCGAGAAGATTTCGTCCGCTTTCTGTACGCTCGCAGTGCGCGAACCGGGCAGAGAGTGCGATCCTCGTCGTCCGGAGCGAGGATAGACGTGAGGGGATGGATGTGGATGGCCGGCGAAGGAGAACCTGGAGACTGGTTCTTGGCCAAGAATTCCGGGAGTAGGCGGAGAGACATCGAGCCATCAGGTTCGAGATCAACATCTCCGGGGAGACCACTAAGGGCGTGCACTTCGCTGCAGCGCCTCCCCGATGCGAGAGAGACGAGAAAGGCCGTCTTGAAAGAGAGGAACTTCAGGGAACACTCCCTGATGGGTTCGTAAGGGGGGAGTCTAAGGGATGAGAGGACGAGAAAGAGATCCCACGCCGGGGTTCGGCGGGGGTTCCTGGCTTCCTGGAGAGAAGCCCCTCTGACGAGATTCCGCAATAGAGGATCGTGCTCAAAGGACAGACCACCCAACTGACGGATGGTGGTGCAGATGGCCGCCCTGTGGACCTTCACTGAGGATGCGGAAAGCTTTTTCTCTGTGGACAGAAAGCCGAGGTAGTTGGCCAACTGCAAGCGAGAGGGTGAATGGGGTGACACCTCATTTGAGGTGCACCAAGAGACCCAGCCATTCCAGTGGGCATTGTACACCCCCTGTGTGCCCGGCCTGTGAGCTTGCTGCACAAGGCCGATTACGGCCGGGGACAGGCCTAATGAAGACATCGAGTCCCGCACAGCATCCAGGCGTGAAGGTTTAGAACGTCTGGATTGCCGTGCGGAATGCCTGACCTGGGTTGGAGGATGGAGAGGCTCGATACCGCGAGTTTTAGCGGCGGCACATGGGACAGGTGCAGAAGTTCTGGGTACCATGCCTGTGCTGGCCATTTGGGTGCGACAAGGATTAATGTCGCTGCGTCCTCCCTGGCTTTCCTCAGCACTTTCCCCATAATGGGGAACGGGGGAAAGGCATAGCCGATGAGGTTCGACCATGGAATGGATAGGGCATCTACAGCCAAGGCCGCTGGGTCCGGAACTGGAGAGACGTACAAAGGGAGGCGGTGATTGAACCTGGTGGCAAAGAGGTCCACGTGTGGTTTGAACCATGCTGCCCATACTGGCTCCAGGACTGCATGGACCAGTGTCCATTCCGAGGGAAGAATCATGTGGGATCTGCTGAGAGAGTCCGCAAGTATGTTGATCTTCCCCGGGACATGCTTTGCTGAGAGCTGAATCGAGTGTTCCTCGCACCAGATGAGGAGCTGTTCCGCTCTCCGAGACAAGGAGTGGGAGCGGGCGCCCCCTTGCTTGTTGATGTAACAAGCTACTGTGGTGTTGTCCGTGTTGATGCGGACATGTTTTCCCTTCAGAAAGGGGAGAAACTCCCCGAGTGCCAGGCAAACTGCCTCCAGTTCCAACATGTTTATGTGGCAGGGCATGAGGTCGGTCGACCACCGACCTGCGGCTGTCAGCGTGCCGACATGGGCTCCCCACCCGGAGGTGGACGCGTCCGTGAACAAGTGCTCCTGAGGAGGGGGCAGTGTGATGGGGACTCCCTGGGCCAGGCGTGACTGGGAGCGCCATTTGGTCACTGCTGATATGAACCAAGGGCCCAGGTGGACCGGGAGGTCCCATGGCTGAAGCGACTGTGACCAACGCTTCCTGAAGCCGCGTTGGAATTGCCGCTTGAGAAGACGACCCAGTGGCACTAGGGGTGCCAGCGACTCCATAAGGCCCAGTAGGGAGGCCAGCTTCCTTGCTGGCGCTTGGAGTTGGGGGAGCAGTTGGGCTAAGAGGCCCTGAAGGCGCAGTAAGCGCTGGGGAGACGGGGTGACCCTCCACTTGGAGGTGTCGAAGGACATGCCCAGGAACTGGAATTGTTTGGAGGGAGTTAGGTCCGACTTCTCCTCGTTGCAGACAAAGCCCAGGTTGTGACAGAGTTGCAGGACCTGGGATGCTTGTTGCACACTGTTCTTTGGAGGAGGCGAGTAGAAGCCAATCGTCTAGATAGGCCTTGAGGCGGATGCCCTTCTCCCGAACATGCATGCAGAGTTCCCTCGCCACCTTCGTGAAGAGCCAAGGGGCGGGTGCCAGACCGAAGGGCAGTGCCCTGAATTGGAAGATCCGGTTCCTCCAGACGAATCTGAGGTACTTCCTGTCCCTGGGGTGAATGAGGAGATGGAAGTATGCATCCTTGAGGTCGATGGATATCCCCCAGTCGCCCGGGTGCAAGGCCTCGCGGATGGACATAGGGGTCTCCATACGGAAATGGAGGACGCGGAGGAACCGGTTTAGGGAGGAGAGGTCCAGGACGGGCCTCCAGCCCCCCGAAGTTTTGGGGACCACAAAGATGCGTCCATAGAATCCCGGGGACGCAGCGAAGGAAACTTCCTCCGTAGCCCCCTTGGCTAACATCGAAAGAACCTCCTGATCCAGGGCCTGCGAGGCCGAGCGATCTTGAGGAAGTGCGAAAGCAGGGGGAGAGAGCGTGAGAGGAGCCTTCCTTGGGCCCCAAGGAAGGCGGAACCCCGACCTGATCACCCGCAGGGCCCACGGGCTGGCGGGCAGCCTCTCCCACGCGTCGATGTGTCTGGAGAGACTGCCCACAGGATCGCCCGTGGGGGGTGATGGCCTCAGGCCGGGGGTGAGTCATTGGGGGTTGGCCGGCTGAGAGGGAGCCGGCCTGCGGGCCTTAGGCCGGGCCACCGGCCTGCCCGAATGCTGTTGCGGTCTCCTGTGCCCTTGGGGCCTGGGATCGGCCCGAAACTTGGTGTGGGTGGGCCTGTTTGGCGGGTAGGCCGCTGGAGCCGGGCGCTTCACGGCAGGGCGAGAGGGCCTCGAATGGAGGGCGAGGTCCCTTTTTATGTCCGCCTGGTGCTTCAGGACGGCCTGAACATGGTTCCCGAAGAGGGAGCCCGGCTGGACGGGCACCGCGCGCAAGGAGGCCCTTGCGACGGTGAGGTGGCAACCGAGGATGCCGCGAGAATGGCATCCCGCCTCGCCATGACGGCGTTCAGATACGTGCGTGCTTGCGATTCGGCCACGGATCTGAGCCCCTGCGCCATGGCCTGGATAAAGGCCACGATGGTTGCCTGGTCAGGCGCCTGGCGGAGCGTGAAGGACTGCTGGTTGGGGTCCTTCAGGGCTTCCCCTAGGCCGCCCAAGAATGAGTCCAGGGCGGAGGTTGCCACCAGCCCCCGTCTCGCGTTCTCCTCCCATTCCGTCAAGCATTTCTCCGTGATGGAGATATGCTGCGGCTGGGCCCGAGATCGATCGTTCACAAGGAGGAGGTTCTCCTGTGTGAGCGAGAGGGGAGCGTCAGGGATAGGCCCATGGGCCATGAAGGGCTTCCGCTGGAAGGGGAGCGGTGCCGGCTTCAGGAATTTCCTGAAGGGCAAGGCTCCCGGGAAGTCAGGCACAGATCCTGGAACGAAATCTTGTGCCTCTTTCCCCCTGGCGGTGTCCTGGGCTTGCCTGAGGCAGTCAGCCACCATGTCGGACTGTTTTAGCAAGGAGGCCCGTGGGGCTGAGGTAGGGTGAGCGCTGAAAAGGCGCTCGGCCGAGCCAAGCTTGGGAGCCTTGGACACCGCCTCCGGTGTGAGTTGTGCCATCCGGTCCATGGCATCCTGGAAGCAGAATGCCATGTGGGCAGGGGCCTCATCCTCTGAGGCCGAGGCCGAGTCCGAGTCCTCTGGCCCGCCTATGGAGGGGGCGAGAGTCTGCGGAGAGTCTGACCGGGGTGCCACGGTTGTGGGACCCGGGTCAGAGCCCCCAGGAGGCAGCCCCGGTGTTGTGTCCAACACGGGTGGTGCCGGGGGGGCTGGGCAGGGTGAGTCCTGCGCTGGTGGGGCGCCGGGCCACCACGTGCATCCCGTGGCCGAGGCCGGGGGAAATCCCAAGGATGGGTGCCACGGTACCATGTGCGGTGCCATGGGATGCGGCATGGGCTGAGCCCAAGGGGCATCAGGACCCTGACCCCATGAAGGGTAGGGCCTGGCCCGGTCCCCAGTGCCCAAAGGGCCAGCCTGCTGGGGGCGGCTAGGCATGTGCCAAGGCGCCCAAGTGCTCTGTCCGGAATGGGGCAGAGATGTGGCAGCCCGCCATGGGTCGCTTGGTAGTTGCCAAGGCGCCCAAGTGCTCTGTCCGGAATGGGACAGAGAGGTTGTGGCGGGTGCAGCAGCAGGCTGTGGGGGAGGAAGGGAGACAACCGGGGCGGATCGACGATCTGACGCCCGTAAGGGTGGGGTTGTCTCCCTTGGCCCACCTGGCGAACCAGGGGGTGTCCCGCCTGGCGAACCAGGGGGTGAGCCGGTTCCGTTCACATTACGGTCCATCTTGCCTCCCGAAGGAGACCCATGCCCAATGCGCCCATCAGCCATGGAGGCTGAAACAGTACCAGCAGAACCGGAGTTAAGCTGTACGAAGGGGGCGAGCACAGAATCGACAGAACCGGAGTTGAGTCGATCACCGTGCCGGGCAGTGTGAGGGCCGTAAAATGACGAAAGTTCAACTGAGCCGGAGCTGAGTTGAGGGCTCGTGGTCACCGCAACCGAACCGTAGCTGGGTTGCGATGACTTGTCGATAGTGTGAAAGAGAGAAGACGTAAAAGGGAGAGACGAAGTTGAAGAGAGAGCGGTTTGTGCACCGGTGGAACCACCCCTTTGTGGGTTTGAGAATTCGGCGGACGAAATCTTCTTAACCCTCGCTTTGCCACCCAATCGCTTCACATAAGTTTCTCCCTTAAACGAAAACATAGGCAAGACACAAAAACAACAACGACAATCGATCGATCGCGTAGCGAAATCGAAAAATACTTAGCTGCTCAGAGCGTACGAGGCGAGCTGGAAGATGGCTGCCGAGAAAAGAGGAAGAGCACCTGCGCATGCGCAAGACATAGACACTCTCAGAGTTACTGTCCCTTCGGACTTTATTGTTACGAGGCAGAATTGGCAAACCGCTGCCGCTTATTGCATTTGTGAGCCACGGTATAGTATGTGTAATTAAACACTGATTAGCTGCTGAATAATTATTTTCCCAAAACATGACCTGGTAGACAAAGGTTTAAATCTACTCTGAGCCTAATGTTGTTCCTTTTCCTGTGCAGGGGCTCAGTAGGAAGACAGGAATTTTTACTCTAAAATCTATTAAATTTCAAGGTGTGACATACCTAACAGGTATGACTGTGAACATTTAGTCATATGTAGTTTGATTTCAGTGCATATATGTGGAAGCCATGGACAGGCAACAAATATAATTTCATTCTCAGTTTTAACATGTGGTTTCAAGCAACAGTCGTGCAACAATTTCTTTCCATACTTGCTATCCTCAGTCATGGAAGAACGACAGTCTGTTAGTGTTCTCATAAAATCATCATCTCTGCCTGCTTCCTTCGTTACTGAAGTTCATTCGGGCCACAAGCTACATATGTCAAAGCGTTCAGCAGAAAAGAACAGGTTTCTACTAATCCTTAAAGAACTCACCTCTTGACCACCCAGCAGCCTTGAACCATCACAGCTACCTGTTGAAGTATGCGTAGTGTTGCTGCAGGGTCTGTTTCTTCCGGCAACATCTCCATTAACTTTGAAAACTGTATCACCTTTACTGAAACACACACAATGACACACAAATCACAATCACACATGCACATAACTTTGAAAACTGTATCACCTTTACTGAAACACACACAATGACACACAAATCACAATCACACATGCACATAAACGCAAAAATGTTAGAGGTGATGCATGATGGGTATTTTTCTGTATCCATGAGCCAAAGAACCCTGAATGGCTAACGGGATCTTAAACATGTGTATTTGATGTTCTGCATGTGCATAAAAAAACAAGATCTTAAACATGTGTATTTGATGTTCTGCATGTGCATAAAAAAAGCAGGATCTTAAACTTGTGTATTTGATGTTCTGCATGTGCATAAGTACTAAAGCTGAGCGACAAACGCAGAGAACTAAAGCAAAAGAAGAGTACGGATGAAGGTGCTAAACTATACAGAAAAGCCAACCAACAAGTTAAAGAAGGCATGAGGAAAGCAAAGGAAACATGGATTGAAGAACAATGCCAAGATATCGAAGCAAACCTGCAGAAAAATAACAGCAAAAAAGCCTACCAGCTTGTGAAAGAACTAGCAAGCTCAAAACAAGGCAGAACCACTACCATACAGAACAAAGCAGGGAAATGTCTCACAGAAGATCAAGAGATTCTGCAGAGGTGGACAGAGTACTGCTCCGAATTATACACACACACAACAACAGGAGATCCCAAGGTGCTAGACGTTCCTCCACCAACCAACAACGACAGCTACCCCATCTTGCGAGAAGAAGTTGAAGCTGCAGTAAAATCATTGAAGAAAGGCAAGTCGGCAGGAATGGACAACATTCCCTCAGAACTGGTCCAGGCAGGAGGAGAGGCCATGATAGATATGTTACTCATCATCTGCAATAAGATCTGGCGGACAGGTGAGTGGCCAACACCTTGGACCCAGTCCCTGATCATCACTCTCCCGAAGAAAGGCAACCTACAACTATGCCAAAACTACCGTACCATCAGCCTGATCAGCCATCCAAGTAAGGTCATGCTAAAAATCCTTCTGAGTAGACTGAAGCCACAAGCTGAGGAGATAATAAAAGAAGAGCAGGCAGGTTTCAGACCAGGAAGAAGTACCACAGAGCAAATTTTCAACCTCAGATTGCTCTGTGAGAAATACCTGCAACACCAACAAGGCCTTTACCACGTCTTCGTGGACTTCAAGAAGGCATTCGACAGAGTTTGGCACGCAGCCTTGTGGGCAACCATGAGGCTGTACAACATCAATGCCAACCTGATCAGAACCATAGAATGCCTCTACGAAAAGGCGACCAGTGCAGTCTACCATGACAACAACATAGGCGAATGGTTCCGAACCACAGTTGGAGTACGCCAAGGATGCCTGCTCTCCCCCACTCTCTTCAACATCTTCTTAGAGAGAATAATGGCTGACGCACTTGAAGACCACGAGGGAACAGTCAGCATCGGAGGTAGAACAATCACAAACTTGCGTTTTGCCGACGACATTGACGGACTAGCTGGGCAAGAGCAAGAGCTAGTCAGCTTGATAAAACATCTTGATGAGGCCTCCACATCATATGGCATGCAGATCAGTGCAGAGAAAACCCAGTTGATGACAAATAATACGAATGGCATCAGCACTGACATTACCATAGACAACAAGAAACTTGAGACCGTCCATAGATTTAAATATCTGGGAGCTATAGTATCAGATGAAGGATCAAAGCCCGAGGTACTTTCCAGGATTGCACAGACCACAGCTGCAATGACCAAGCTAAAAGTCATCTGGAACGACAAGAATATCGCAATCGGCTCCAAGATCAGACTGATGCGTTCCCTGGTCATGTCAATATTTTTGTATGCATGCGAAACATGGACCATAACAGCAGACATTGAAAGAAGGATACAGGCAATGGAGATGAGATGCTTCCGCAAACTCCTTGGTATCTCGTACATAGATCATATAACCAATAAAGAAGCGAAAACCCGAATCGAAAACGCCATCGGGCCGTATGAAGACCTCCTGACCTCAGTGAAAAGACGCAAACTGAGGTGGTACGGGCACGTCACACGATCATCTGGACTGGCCAAGACCGTCTTGCAGGGAACAGTTCAGGGAGGGAGACGAAGAGGCAGACAGAGAAAAAGATGGGAAGACAATATCAGAGAGTGGACTGGCCTTGAATGGAATATCATTCTGCGGAAAGCTGAGGACCGTGAGGAGTGGAGGAAGTTGGTTGCAAAATCTTCAATGGTGCCCCAACGGTCAACCAGACTACGGGACTGATGATGATGATGATGATGTGCATAAACATGAAGCAGGTTTGGGCACTAGCAGCTCTGCATATATGTTGACCTTGGATATAAGAAAAATCTCTGTCATTTACCAGAGGTAGCCAATGTCCTAACCAACTCAGCCACCATTCCCATCAAAAACAGTTTAAACCTGCATTCCAACGTATCATCATGTGACCTGCCACATGGCATTGGCAATCATGGTCCTCCGTACAAATCTATACCTTGTCGCTGCAAGTACATCTCACCCCCTCTTTGTCCTCAGCCACTCTGCAAGTCCATCCAATATTTCCTCCCTGGGTCTACCTCCAGCCTTCCTGTTGTGACTAGGTACTCCAAAACCCATTCTTTCCCTCCAGCCTTCCTGTTGTGACTAGATGCTCTAATTTCTCTTGCATCATAAACCTCATAAATTGTCCTATAAATGTTCTTTGTGTTTTCCTAATTTTCTTTATTAACTCACTCGGTACGACGGAACGCTATAGCGGTCGTGATGAAAGGCACAGTTGCGTACGACGGAACGCTATAGCGGTTTCGATAATTAAACATTTTTCAACGCTCCCCTTTTGAGCCTGCATGCCTACCATAGCCACAGTGGTCACTGCAAACATGTCAAGGGTCAAGTGGAAAGTTACTTCGTGAGATTCCGTAACACTACACTCGTCGGGAAGCGATTGTCTTCGGCACCCCGAATGACTTGCTAATCTGCATTCGTGTCGAAAATGGCGTCGCAGGCGAGTACGAGTTTTCGAACAAAGTAGATCGCGTCTGCGGCGTTTTACTGCTGCTAAAGTGATTGAAGTGCTTCAGACTGAAGGATTGGACTCGAGGAGTATGCTGAAGATAATGGTGAAAGTGTATCAAGTGATGGAAGCTGCCAGCAAGAAGGTACTGACAGTGACCCAGTTTCAGACGACAGTGAAGTGGGAAAGGGAGGTGGGCGTACACGTCACGAGAGGCGAGCAGTCAGCAGGCCAAGTACAGCGAGTCGCATGCCTGATGGAGTTTTCATTCACTTTATGAAAGCATGACTGGCACGAGGATTTTAGTTTTTCTCCCACTTTGCGTCCTTCTCTGGCTCTTGTGGCCTGCATGTCTCATTTGAGTGCCACGCCCCTATAACTCTCCTGTGTAACAATTTGTAACATTTATTCATATAATATCACTAATAATCTTTTTTTTTTTACCCTGAGCAAAGTCTACTTTATTCATGTTGTTTTGTGCATACAAAGACCTCACCTTTGACTGTGTGTTCATGGAGCTGATCAAAGTGTGTGACTGTACGGTGATCCTGACCACAAAATTTGGGGCATTTTCAACGTGGCACATGAAGAAGAAATATTCAAGGAAGAGCTTCAATATTTTGGCATGAAATAACCCAACATGTAAATATTCAGATCTGAAAGTTTCATTTTGTTCCTTTATGTTTTGTATTTTTTGTGATTTTTTTCCTAACCCTTCAAAATGGGCCGTACCAGGGGAAACGCAAGGGAAAAAACTCTCCGTACCGAGTGAGTTAATGTTCTTCTTGTGTACGTCTCCTTCAAGACAGTCTCATTTGTTTTCTCTGTTGTCCATGGAACTCTCAACATTTTTCATAGAGACCACATTTCAGTATTCCAACATACTACAAAAAGATAAACACGGCAAACCAAAATTCCAACATATACTCATTACAAAACAATAAAACATTATAATAAATTGTACAAATACATCACTAACCACTGGTCAGCAAAGCTCTGACTGATTCAGCCAATGGCATCTGTTTCAGCTGCTGACGGGTCAATATATTATCCGGCATAGCTGGTTTGTTTCTGAAAGCATTCAAAATAAAATATATAACAGGAAGCTTATGGTGAAAGTAACGAAACCAACATCTTCCAAAAGATATGCCAATAACTCTTTTCTGGCATCACACAGACATTCTATGCAACAAACGAAATAAATTTTAAGCTCTTCAAATTCATGTCACAGCAAAGGGTAAAGTACCCATCAGAATGAGAAATTACATAGCAACACAATATAACAAAGCGAGGTATTTCACACTTTTTAGGTTTTCTTACTCTTTGTCCGACAGCTTTTCAGAAGTTTGGATGTATACAAGGTTTTCTGCTTATCAGTTCAGTTAAGTTAAGTTCATACTGCTTACAGCCCAGCCGACTACTACAGCCATATCAGGGCTAACACCACGTCAAAAAAAAAACAAAAACAAAAAACATTAAGATAAAAGACAACAGTTAAAAATCATGCTCACCGTCAAGTCATCTAATCAGGAAAGATCTTTAGTATGTTGGGTGAAAAAAACACCACGCTTTTCCACCGCTGATGCATATTACACTGAAGACCAAAACCCACTCCTCAAAGATTTCCTGGACTTATTAACTCCTTCAGTTTTACACATGCTTAGCTAGATGTAAGGTGAGGTGAGGTGAGCCAGATGTAAGTAGTAACAAATGCGAAACATGACCAAGTTCGTAAAAAATATCTTAAAAGGGGGAACAAATTACTGTTGGTTAACTGACCAGCAAACTATTGCTGATCACTTGACCTAAAAAAAAACTGAATAAACAAATAAACAACAACAACAACAAAAATTATATGTGTGCTGATGACTTTATACACTGACATGATGGATATGTTCACACAAACATGCCAACATGACAGTAATCCAGATCAAAGCATAAACAAAACCAATTAAAATAAAAAATGTGTAATCGAGACAACACTCAAAACTGCTATCCCAGAAACTTACATTTCATCATTATCAGTCTTGGGCAACATTGCATCAAGATATTCACTGGAAGTGCTCAAGAACTGTTCATGCTTATCACCATCATGGTCTGCATACAGTAGCTGAAACTCAGCTTCCACTGCACGTTTATCCTGTGAATAGAAAGAAAAGGGGAACTGACACATACACAAGAAATAAAAAAAAAAAAAACGAATAAATAAATACATATATACATACATACCTACATGCATGCATCCATCCATCCATCAATCCATACATACATACATACATACACACACATATACACACACACACATACATACATACATACATACATACATATAAATTTACGCTGTTGGACGTAAGTATAAAACAGGGAAACTCTTCAAACTCTAAGTCTGATGTATACACAAGCAAGTTATGAATGATTACAGAAAACCAGTACGCAACCAACCAAACTGACCGACTTTACATTATCAGACATGTTATTATTTTTACAAATAAATGTTTACCATCACTCTTTTTACATTCAACGAAATAGAAACATGCAAAATTTTACAGACTAATAAATTAAATGACAATTGTTTCATAAACTCAGCGTATTTAGTATCTGGCAATAATTGCTTTTTGTCATTTTGGATTTATCGTGCAATATTTGGGCTGCTCTCAGTAAGGAGAACATAATGCACAGTGCAGCACCACCTGATTCTTTTTTCTTTTTCTGTCCATCCAGACATGTGTTTCTGCTTACCTATGGAGTGGGGGGGGGGGGGGGTTTCACCCTTTGACTCCTTCAGCCTATTCACCAGCATCCTGTGGAATGGGTGAGGGAATCAGAAGGTTACTATGTATGAAGTATATGCGGCACATGGGATCTCGGTTTATTGTCTCAACTGAAGGACCAGCACTTAGACCATCACCTATGGCCTCATGGAGGGAGAAGAAAAATCCCTGTCCAGTCAGAAATCAAACCAGGTTTCTCACATCCTAAGCAAGATCTTTTATCCCCACAGCTCAAGGTTATACATTCCAAATGTCCATACACACACTGATTAAAAAGAAAAACAGCAACCAAACAGCATAACAGACAAATCTTAAAACAGGTACTAACCACCATGAAATAATGATATAAATCATACAAATGTTCTTACATCTAATGGGTGATACTCTACTGGACACCAATGCTCCTCCTCCACTTTTTTGTGAATATACTGACAGGATGCCATGCGACGAGCTTTTGCCTCCTCAGACTCTCGGGCGGCAAATCTTACAGTCACCGCTTCTACTTCTTCATCTTCATCCTGGGATGAGTCACCTACAGAATCATTCAAAATATATATTGTAAGCATAATATACAATTCATGTATATACTAATTAACAGCACTTACAAACAAAACTCTTCTGATTTACGAAACAATTTTATGATATGAAGTTCAACAAATGACAAAACATTCTGAAGTCTATCTTAATCAAACAAATGCAACAGCACAGTATTTTCCATGCCTTTGTTATAAGATTATGAATGATACTCATATTCAAATTCTGTTGAAATCAACCAATATTGTGTTTTCTTTTGTCTTCCTTTTTATTTAATATTTTTTACAGTCTCAAACAATGTTGTGTCAGATTCATATAGCATGTCGTTCCGGCTTTTTGGTCAACACTGCACTGGAGCTCTATTTCTGCACAATCTGCATATTCCATCTTCAGTGATATGCATGCTGGGTATTTTTCACATTACTATAAGCCACCAAAAAATTCTTTAACCTGTATATCTAGTCTTCTGCATACACACACACACACACACACACACACACACACACACACACACACATACACACACACACACACACACACACACAAAGGAGATTCATGCACTAGCTCTACACATATGCTGATCCATTTTACTTGAGAAGAACAAATGCTTGCATCAGTAAACATCAGACTCAAATTATGACAGTACATACCACCAGCAGCTGCAGCTCTTGCAGCAGCCTCTGCCTTTTGTCTGGCTTCAGCCTTGTCCAGGTAGTCAAACGTAGGGTACATCTGAGCCATTGCATGCACAGGGGTCAAGTGCAGTTCACCTACAGAAAAAAAGTTAAATACACATGCACGCATTAACTCCATCACACTTGGACAATTCACTATGCCCTCCACCAAATCTGCCATCCGTTATTTGGTAAACCCCTCAAGCCCTACACAAAATCCTATGTGCAGACAAGATCTTGAAATTGACTGGGGAGAGGGGTGGACAGGATCTAGGAAACATTAAGCTGATACCACTAGAATGATTGGAGCATGAAGAGGATGACCAAACGGACTGATTTTTATGTTGTAGGTGGAACTGAACAAGAAATATCAGATCTTCAGCCCACGACTCTAAAAGGTACAACCTAAACAAAATTATTTAACTGATTTTACAGATGTCTCAGCTCACTGATCATATAAAGTAATATATCACTTTAAAGGCCAAACCTTTAATCTTTACTGCTATAAGAAATGACATTAGACTGTTATGTCATGATACGACAAGGAGTCAAAATATGGTACACTTCCATATGCATCAAAATGAAGTCTTTCAAAAAGCTCTCTGAAAAGTTCTAGGTCTTTGTAAGACTGTAGCTGGGTGATGACACATCAAAAATTGCTACAGATCTAAAGAAAATTACAGGATCAAACCTGCTTCATATTCTACAATCTGACAACAGAAGTGAGAATGAGAATTCAAAATTGACATTTAACAAACATTTTGTCAAAAAAAAAAAACAAAAAAAAAAAAAAGAACAACAATTTGGCAATCTGATACTGAAGCATTATCATATTTTCTTGCCAACATGGCTGAATAGAGGTATACCTCTATAGGTCTTTCTTGATCCTTCTTTTCCCATATGGGCACAATAACAATCTTTTTAATCTATACTTTAAAATACGAGTATTTTTCTGACACATTTTGCCAATCATAAC
>CM060305.1:40863819-40896319 GCA_030674185.1 Monoplex corrugatus | reverse complement strand
TTACAACATCCATTCTAATAGACCATCGAAGCTGTCATGCACTCTTTAAAATAGTTACTAAATTAGCTTCTTCAGATAATGAGGTTAAAACTAATCAAACTTTATCCTGACAAGACTCTATGTTCTTACTTCAAAAAAGTGGAAAGTTGAGTAGGAACCCAGGACTGGCATGAAGCAACAAGCAATATCAATCAGCAAAAGCTCACATAGATCTTCTGCCCTGGACACATTCGTTTGAATGAAAATGAACATGGTAACAAACTTGCAGGTAAAGCCACTAAGTCGAGCATTCTGGTCTTGGAAGGTTCTCTTGGAAAATCCAAGGTCTTTAAGAACATTCATACTTTCATGATAAAAATCTGGGTCATCATACCATCAATCATCTTTCTCAAAAAGGAAAACCATGTCATCATGATTATAACAACCTTACAGTTACACCTACCTGCAGGATATACAAATTTTCAGCCAAACTTTTGGAGAGGTAAACATTAATCTGCAAAAAAACAAAACAAAACAAAAAATATATATAACAATAGACATTTTCACTGATTCATTTCTGGGCTATATCTATAGACTAAGATCCATTTTCCAAACACACATTTAATTACATCACATGTTCAATGATGTCATACAGTTAGTGTAGTGTGTGTGTGTGTGGTGTGTGTGTGTGTGTGTGTGTGTGTGTGCGTGTGTGTGCAAGATAGTGTATTTCTATAGAGGAGCTACATGGCAGAATGGACAAGTGTGTGAGAAAGAGATGATGGTTTGGTGTTCAACAGTGAGACTGGAGATGAGAAGGGCAGAGGGAAGTCAACTGAGACAAAGATCTCATGGATATGAAAAAACTGCTTTGTGAGCATTTTTCATTAAAAAGGTTAGTGATTTATGTTCACTCCTAAATAAACAGTCCCCTGAGAACAGTCACACAGGCTAAGTACTCACAGAAAAATATCTACTTTGATCAAGTAAACAGGATGTCTCCAAGTGGATGAGTGAAAACAAGCTGAAGATGAATGATGATAAAACTGAGCTTATTGTTACTGGTACTAAGTCAAAGGTCAATCAGGTTACTCATGCCCCCCATGTCTATCTCTGGTTGTGATGTATCTTTCTCACAAACTGTTAGAAACCTTGGCTTCTACCTGGATGAAACACTGTCTGTGGAAGCCCATGTCAAACAGTTGTGCCGTACTCTGTACTATCAGCTACGCAGAATAGGTAAGATTCGCTCCTTCTTTTCCACTGATGCTACCAACAAGCTTGCTGTCTCTTTCATACTATCTAGACTGGACTATTGTAACTCTCTATTCGCAGGTCTCCATGACAATCAACTATTTAAACTTCAGCGCATACAGAACCCCGCGGCTCGCCTTGTTCTCCGCAAGCCTAGGCGTGAGAGTGCAAAATCTCTGCTTAGAACACTTCATTGGCTCCCGGTAAAGACTAGGATTCAATATAAAGTTGCCTGTCTCTGCTTTCAGTGTATCTATCACAAGAACATGCCATCCTATCTTGTCAACCTCCTGCAGGGTTACAAACCTTCTCGAACGCTCCGCTCATCTGACACCTCACTGTTGACTGTTCCTCGCTTCTCTCTAGACACCTTTGGTAAAAAATCTTTCTCTGTCTTTGGCCCAAATGTATGGAACTCTCTACCACTGTCTCTCAGAAAAACTAAGTGTTTCTCAACCTTCAAACGGCACCTGAAAACCCACCTCTTTCAAACTCATCTAACCTGAAGAGCCTTAGTTTGCAAGTCTGTCATCAGACTAATCTCTCCTGCCTGTATAACAGTATTTTGTATAAGGGCCTATAGAGCAAGGTGTGTGTGTGCGTGCATGTGTGTGTGTGTGTGTGTGTGTGTGTGTGTGTGTGTGTGTGTGTGTGTGTGTGTGTGTGTGTGTGTGTGTGTGTGCTTGAGTGAGCATGTGTGTGTATCACTGTATGTGTACAGCTGAGGAGGGGATATGGGGAGAAATTGAGTGGGAAAGAGACTGAAATACTTTAAGAAACTCTTTTAAATCTTTGTTTGTACGTAAATTGTGATGTATGATATGCGAATAGTTTATAATTTGTGAGGTAATTTTGATTGTCAAGGTGTTAATGCTGTAATACTGAAGTTATAATGTTTTTCCTGTATATGGATTAGAATTTTTCTGTTTTTATCTTCATTCAAAATATTGATTATAATTTTATGTACAACTATTGCATGCATAAACACACACAAACGCATGCAAACATAGCACATGCACACACACCTCTCTCTCTCTCTCACACACACACACACATAACACACACATTCTTACAAACACACAGGCGCACGCACGCACGCACACACACACACACGTACGCAAGCACATACACGCAGCAAAATATAAACACAGTATGCCTCTTTATTCATATGAAAAATCTGTTTTAAAATCTTTCTTCATTACATAAGTCAGTGTTTAAATTTTAATATTCTGTCGTTTCTTATGTGTCTTCTTATTTGTATAGCTTTAATGTTTGTTGTTACTTATTGTGTATGTAAATTGTAATTGTGAACATTTTTTATCACCTTTTGTCTTTCTTGCGAAATGTAAAGCGCTGGTGAGTATGTTTTTATATGGAATATGCGCTATACAAATAAACATTATTATTATTATTATCAAGTCTTGGTTTTTTGTTTTGTTTTGTTTCGTTTGTATATTGAGTAGGCCTCCTATGTTATTACTATGGCCTAATTATTAGTAAGTTACTAATTGTAATACTGCTTAGAAATAATAATTGTAATACTGCTGTGTAGCCTACCTAACTGAGTAACTCGCCTGAAAAATTACATTACCATTTTAATGACTTTTGATACCATTTTAATGACTTTTCACGGATAAATAATTCCACTGTTCAGTTCAATTACAAAATGAAAATCCACAAATGGTTACGACTACTTTCATGCAAAAGTTTGTATGCTAGAATTTTTCCTAATTGTTACCCTACCCATGGAGAAATCATTTGGCAAACGGCCTACAGTAGCAAAACAATCTACTTGGCACTGAAAGGGTAGTAACAGATGATTTCCAAGCCTGTCATCATCATGATCATCGTGATTATAGTCACTATCTGATCACTATAATCACGATGATCATGATGATGACAGGCTTGGAAATCATCTTAGTAAGTTAGTGGTACTGCCTACTGGTAGTCATAGTGTTCATAAAACTAACAACGTTAAAATGAAATCAAGAAGTCTGGGTCACTCGCTCACACTTTCTCTTTTCATAATTGTTTAATTCATTGTATACTATTTAGTATATTTGATCTGCATCATTTTCCATATCAAGAAATACCTCGTGCTCAACAGGATCGTCCATGGCCTCATCTTTCTCCATTTTCGCATGTACGGTGATTGGGCCTTATGTCCCTTGGAAGTCGTTTCACTGAAACGTTAATTTGTCTTTATACGGCAATTTCTGCAATAAATCTCTCTCTCTCTCTCTCTCTCTCTCTCTCTCTCTCTCTCTTTCCCTCACACACGTACGCACGCACGCACACACACACACACACACACACACACACACACACACACACACACACACACACACACACACACACAGAGTCTTTCTGCGATAACGACATTAAATGTCTATAAAAAAAAAATTTTTTTTTAAAGAAAATGTGTGGAAATTACTACACTCAAGTGTTAGATGGGCCTTTCAATCCTGAAAACGATGACAGCTATAGGCATTGAACAATGTCATCTCTTTCATCTATGCTAAGCTGTAATCATCATCATCATCATGTGCCCTGCCACATGGCATTGGCGATCATGGCCCTTCATATGCATCTATCCCTTGTCGCCGCAAGCACATCTTCCACCCTCTCTGACCTCAGCCACCCTGCAAGTCCGTCCAATATTTTCTCCCTGGTTCTACCTGGTGCTCTCTTTCCCTCCAGTCAACACGCAAAGTCAGAACAAGATTGAGGCAGCCGAGGCGTGGTTTCTAAGAAGATTGTTGGGAGTTCCATGGACAGCAAAGAAAACAAACAAGACAATCTTGAAGGAGGCAGACACAAGAAGATCATTAATGAAGAAAATTAGGAAAAGACAAGCAACATTTATAGGACACTTTTTGCGGAAAGGAGAATTAGAGCACCTGGTCACAACAGGAAAGCTGGAGGGAAACTAGGTAGGCCCAGGAAGAAAATATTCGATGGACTTGCAGGATGGCTGTGGACAGAGAGGGTGGGAGATGTACATGCAGTGACAGGGGATAGATTCGTGTGGGGGGCCAAGATCGCCAACGCCATGCGGCAGGGCACATGATGATGATGATGATGACTTGTTCCCAGCACTGTCACTACATACCGTAATGTTAAAAGCACCTACATTGCTGAATCAATGAGTTTGTCACGGCAGGTGTTGACGCTACCAAACTGTGACTGTTCGGGTCTTCACAGAGTGTTATCGATCAGGGTCCCGAAAAAACGTCTCCTTTTCTTCATTATTGCTGCATTTGACCTTCATTCTTTAGATCGTGAAAATACAGAGCACTCTAAGAGGGTACCTAGGCTGCTTTCCAACCCAAGCTGGTGGATAGGGTGAGGAAATCAAAGTATCAAGTTTTCGTTTTGCTAGCATGGTTGACAATGCAGCATGTTGGTGGACTGGGTGCGGAAGTCAAAGGGTTAATTTTTTTTTTTATCTCTCTTTGAGGGGGGGGGGGGAGAGGCACTTAGCGTTGCAAGGGAGACAACCCTACTGTCCCTTTCTCGGGGCTGTAACGACATGCCTCTATTTATAATTCGTTGTTACTGGTGAGGTATGGGGGCGTAATCACTGATGACATGTGGTGCCAGTGCCAAACAGAGGGTGGTGAAGCGTCGAGAGTGGTCTAGTGTAGTTTAGGCCTAGTGGTCAGAGCATTCACGTTGGATGAGAGAAACCTTGGTTCAATTCCTGGTTGGATAAGGACTTTTCCGTAGATGCTAGTCTTCTGGTGAGATGATAAACTCCTGTGTGAAACATCCATTTATCGTGTGTTAAAGATCCGAAGAGTTGTCTGTAAAAAAAATTTATAGAAAATTCCACTTTCATAGATTAAAACAATCAAACACACACACACACACACACACACACACACACACACACACACACACACACACACACACATAATACACACACACGCACACACACATAGTACACCCCCACACCCACCCACACACCCACACAAAGACAATAGAAAAGAAATAGAAAAGAAAAGAAAGGAACTGGGTGGCGTTATACTATGGCGACATGATTTGTCTTGAGGGTGTGGCCCAAATTTCACTGGGAAAATGTTTGCATTGTGACAATAAAAATGAATCCAGTCTTCATGAACTCTGTAGGAGGCTCAGACAGTTTCAGGACCCCCGTTCTGATCACCAGTCCAATTCTCATAGAACTTCTCCTCTGTTCCTTCTTAATGTAAAGGAAAACATGTATCTATCTTCTGGTTTCCGTGTACATTCTTTATCTGTGAATTGTAGTATAAGAAACTGAAACTTGTGTTCGGATCGTATGCGCGTGTGTACACATACACACTTACACACACATACACACGCACGCACGCACGCCCGTACACACATACGTACACACACACACACACACACACACACACAATACACACACACACAAACACACCAGCGCGTGCGCGTGCACGTACTGGCATTTAGTAGTGTCTATTTGGGAAAATGTGCGTTTTGTGGGGAAAATGTCGTTAAGAGATAGATTGCTTCCCCTGGGCCTATCAGAAATCGGCACGGCCAGTTGTAGTATTATCGTGCAGTGAACACATCGAATAGTCAAGTGTGAAATAATAGTGTTTGAGGTAATGTGTTATGTTTTTGCAAACAGTGTATCAAAACATAAACACAAAACTAGTTGATAGTTTCACTGGGAAATACATTTGTGTGTTAAACAGGATCGTGATCGTGAACTTGGCTTTTTCAAGTTTTGTTGTCTTTTTAATTTTAATTTTTTAAAATTTAAGCGTTCCGATTTCTACAGACGCGTTTATCATATTTGTAATCATGCACTATGATACAGCATGCACGTTGTTTACCCGCATTGTGCAACACTATAGTCTGCATACTTTATCTGTACATGCTGGGGTTTTAATTTTTCCAAAATTATCCATTCCATGAAATGATGAACCACCATTGACCAAACTAAAGTCTTAGTCTACTCTATTTGTATTTGATTATTTTGTAGGCCTATATAGTATTATCAGTGTGCGTACTCACTAGACACTAGATTTTTGGGCACTGGCAGGTCTGTGCACATAAGAATCATCTGCAGCCATTTCATATCAGATGAAAGATACAGGCATGAATGAACACCAGCCTTCTGACTGGAACTGAGTGGAAGTCTGATTTATAGACCAACCCAGTTGAGTATCAATATGCCCATCATAACTACTAAACTAGTTGGAATAATCAGTGACCATGACCAGATGAGGGGTGTATGGATAATATCAATAGAAGGATAGTTTGATGGAGTTCAGAGTTTGGTAGTCTGCTGTTGTCTTAATATGGTGAAAATCTTAGAAGGAAGACTTGGTGCTTCCTGAGTCTGACACTGTGACAGTAGAGTAGACTAAGCAATTGAGTTCATAAAGATGTGCCTTAGTATGGGATGTGTGCAGTTAGACAAATTATCGGGAGTTCCTTCCCTTCCCTACAGCAAGCGACGGCTGTAGGCATCGACGCCACAGAGCAAACGCAAGCACGCCGGCACTAAATTACACAAAAAAACTCAATGAAAAGGAGAAACATAGGTATCATTTAAAAATTTTGGATAGCCTATAGATGGAGTTGATCCTTATAATATTCCAAAACAGTCATGATATGCGCATCCAGATAATCTCCCTGATATAAACTATATCACTTTTTTATCAGCATCGTTAATTATTTTGTTTATGGGATCAGCGCCTACACAACGGACGAATTCAGGGCTTTTGAAAATCTGAAGGCATATCAATTATCAGCTGTTCATTTCCAGCTGCATCCGTGATATTTGGACATAGAGACCTGATGGATGTCAGAATGTGGTCGTCTCAGCTAAGATTAAAGATATGCTTCATGGAGTGTGCATACTATCAAGCTCCGTTCTTCTTTTCATTTTTGCTTTCGGTGTTTTCTGCATGAGTCATATATACATATGTGTGTGTGTGTGTGCGCGCGCATACTTGGGTATATGTGTGAGTGTGTGTGTGTGCGCACACGTACTTGTATGCATGTATATTGTGTTGTGTGTGTGTGTGCGGGCATGTGCGCTTGTGTGTGAGAGAAAGAGAGAGCCCATACATGTGTGAAACAGTGTGTGTATGTGGTTTTACTGTAGCTAAATTTTGTTACCGGTTTCCAGTTATGTCAAGGTTTAAGTGCTGCTAGAGCTGCAGGAGTATGTAAGCTGCTTGATAACACACACACACACACACACACACACACACACACACACACACACACACATACACACACATACACACACTTGGATCACTGGATTTATTGATTTATTGTTTTTCACCCATTTCTGGATCAAATGAAAGATTGTAGTTAAGCACACAAATGCACAAATGATCTCCCTGCCCACCCCCCAAAAAAAAAAAAAAAAGTCACGAGTTGCGATTGTATTTTGCAGGCGTGGGATATATGTGATGATAGAGGGGAAAAATGTCAGGTCTTGGTAACTCTGGAAACATTTTAGTTCACACACACACATAAACACTTGCACACAAACATGCATGCGCACACACACACACACTTGAAATAGAAGCAAAATAGTTCAGTGTTCTGCATACAGAATAGCATCTAGTCAAACAACTGAAAGCTAGGATACAAATCTGCAGATAAAAATCATTCTTTGTTTATATCAATAATTTACATGCCCCATTCATTCATCAGTGACTGAAAACAAGATGAAACTATGATACATAAAGTGATAAACAGATTTACATCTCAAATGCTATGCCCACAGCCAGCCGTCTTTACATCTCAAATGCTATGCCCACAGCCAGCCGTCTTTACATCTCAAATGCTATGCCCACAGCCAGCCATCTGTGGCAGACACAGAAGGTTCGCGGGGAACAGCTCAAAAGCGAAAGTAGATCTATCTCTCAAGACTATGCATGCATCGAAAAGAAACAGGCTTAAATATAACGCACCATTTACAAAGTGGTCCAAACACACAAATGTGTGGGTTGTGTTTGAATCAGATATCAGACCTTTGAGCTGAAGCTGTGACAGCCATTATCTCCATCTTCTCAATGTCAGCTCCTCCACATCCATTCCCCTCGTTGTCATAAACACTTGGTATTCTGTAGCATTGCCTCTCTTTTTCCTGATCTTGTCTGTTGTGACATCCTTTCACACAACAGCTGTTTGCCATCCCCAGCTTTTTAATTCCACTCTTCATTTATGAATTTTTTCTTGTTGGCCCTAACGTGATAAACCGAACAGATGTATGGAACCGACTCGGAACGTTTCGCGGACTCTCAGATGCAACAAATACCGAAGGAATGGAAAGATAACTCATCCCAGTGAGGAGTGATGTCATATGCGCAAAGCCCATAGATCTACACATGCAGGTTTTTAAAACTTATTAGTGATTTTTTAGGAAGAAAGTTTTACTTAGTTTTAGTTTCTGTTGCTTGCACCTGCAAGACCTTGGATGCCATATTATTACTACTTTACAAAAGCCTTAATGGTCTTGAAGTAAACAGCTCACTGTGTTTGTTCACAAACACAGTGTGTGGCCTGTTCTTGTTTTGACAGAGGGATCAACAAGTTGTGCAGAATTTTCCATGGCGGCCTCTGGTGTCACTTGGGGATGATGTCAGTTTTGAATTTTTAGCATTTCCTGTGTAGAATTGTTTTTCAACCATATAAGTTATAACCTAAGATGATTGCTTTAAAAATCTAAAAATGCTGGCTTTATATGTTAGGGTAGGCTACTATAATTAACTTTATGGCTTGCCGTGTATGGATTATTGTCATTTTCTTTATATAGCATCTCTCATAATGGATAGAATTATCACATCCTTCACTAGCACTTGTTGAAGGCAGTACCACATCTGTTTCGTCCTCTTCTGAATCACTTTCTTCCTCAAAAACAATTTTTTTTGCCATTTTTTTGTTTTCATATCAGCTACTTTTCAGCTGATAAGTTGTTCTCACAGCATGTAAAATGTCAACCAACATTAACAGAAGTAAGCAAACATGGGAGATAATCCCAGCTTAATTTACCTGTGGAGAATTAGAGCCAGTTTTGTACCTTTAACTGGTGCAACTACGATCGATGCTTCCCATCTACAGAGGTTGCTGGCGTTAAACAATTATCAGTGCTTCCTGTGGTGAACGCGTTATTATTGAAAATAACTGAATTTTATGCTCTAGCCTTTAGCAAATAAAACAATAGTCATCAGTGTAAGTTTGCATCTGAAGTGAACAAAAAAACAAACCAAAAAAACCAAGATAGTAAAGAGCATTGTTGCAAAGTATCATCTCTCAGTAAAAGGATTTGAAGCTCAGTGCTTAGGGTTTGGTAATTTCTGATCACTCAACTTTAAAAAAGAAGATGGCTTTTCCAACAATTTCTAAATTTAAATTTTCTTCACCTCAACATAACATCAGGGATGATCTGTTTTTGTTGGTTTTGTCCTAAGTTTTGTACAGTTCTTTTGTTTTCTTTTGTATTCACTTGACAAAGACCAGTAGGCTGCAGATTTTTGCCTGTCCTGTTTTGTGAATTAAATACACACATCCTGTTCTCATTGTGTATTTGTGTTTTTCTACTTGAAATGCTTTTGGTTGACTTGAATGTGAATTATGTTTGGTAAAAGCTGCAATGAAATGATTATAAATGAATTGGAAGAAGCTAGTTTTCAGTGATAATGAAATTTTAAAACAATCAGATTAGATTTATTCACAGTATTGATTTTTGTGTGAGAGTGAGTCATACATAATGAAGAATTGGTATTTTTTTTCATGGAATTATATTGACAGTAAATTCTCATCAAACAAAATGCTTTTGATAACAGTAAGGTGCTATAGCTGTGTGTAATCTAAACATGAATAAATGAATAAACAGTAAATATATTAAAACAAAATCATGTTGGATGGTACATCATGTTGGTGGCACTAACTAGTAACAGCAATGCATGAAGCTAATTGTGGGTGAAATTTGGAATGGACATTGTGTATTTGTGTCTGTGGAAGGATATTGTATGTATACTTATTAAGAAAATTGCATAAATGCTAAAAGGAAGTGCTGAATTTTCTGTAACTGAAGTTTAAACCAATTCAAAACTTTTGCACACCTTGAAGTTATTCATGTTTGTGTTTTTCTTGTTTTAATTGGGTCTGGAAGTAAACGCTTTGATTGGTAAGAGAAAATAACAATCACTTACTCCTTCTGGTTGTTGGTTTGTTTTTTTTTTAGGTTTCCAATCCTGCAATCGGTATTGGGCAAATCAGGTGGAATCTAGACCATAGATTTCAAAATGACTCTGGAACTGGACCCACTGTTTATCAAGGCACTGAAATTGCTTCATTCAAAAGGTTCAGATTCTGCATCTCAGCTCCATACCATGTTGGATGAAGCGATTTCTGCACGAAAATCACATAAGGTAACAGATGCAAATGTTACTCATACTCAGAATTATAGATCAAACATTTAAACTTTTTAATGTTTGCTTTTAGTTTTAGTTATGCATTTAGTTGTTCATTACACATAACTGACAAGTTGATTGTAAATTGTTCGCTTTGTGTTTTAATAACAATTAATGACTTTAATGACGAACTCTTTTTAGAGGGTGTTCATTTCCTTTTAAATATTATTTCTTTAGTTTTTTTACTAACAAGTGTTTTTCTGATGTATAATGATATTTGAACTGTAAGAAAGTTAACATTTCCCTGTAACAGTGTAAGTGAATGAATAGACAAGACAGTATGAATGTGATCTTGAGCATACAGAAAAGAGTATATTAATATGTGTACCTGACTAAATTAGTTTAATATGAATGCAGTCTAGTAGTTCTATATCAGTGCAAAAACACATCACTTGATACAAGTAACAGTGATGTAATATGTATGCATACACGTGCACTTCTACGCACACATCTACATGCATGTACAATATACTCACTGTTTTTGTTACAATAGCACACACTAGGCACAAGTTTGATACACCATCATAGTGATAAAGTAATGTCAGATTAACGTGCATGTATACACACTTGTACACTCAGTCACACGCGTACCATACGCATGCGCATGTGCACACAGACACACAGACAGTGTGTGGGTATGCACACTTCAATACTCATTCACACACACACACACACACACACACACACACACACACACACACACACACACACACACACACACACACACACACTCTCTCTCTCTCTCTCTCTCTCTCTCTCTTGTCTCTCTTTCTCTAGGACTACCGACTTGGTTTATGAGTAACATCTGGGTAGTACTCTGTAGGCATATATAGTTTCAAAATGTTAAATATAGTATAAAAGCCAAAAAGGACAAGATAATGATCATTTGATTGGTGTTCAGGTGTGTTTTTGTGAACATGAAATTAGTCCATTCAACTGTATAAATGGTTAAGTTAGTTATGTGATTCTCATCACTTAACTAAATCAAAACAGTATAAAAAAAAAATCGTCTTCCTTATGTGCCTTTACCAAATGTTATTGAGTAAATATGCTGGGTTTATAAAACAGTCACACTGACGTTGTAGGTTAGTTGACATCTTAAGGTGTTAGAAAATGTTGGTTTCCCTTTTCACCTTGTTGTTAATTCAAACTTCTCAGCAAGTGTGCGTTTTCTTGTTTTGTTTCCCTGTTCATGTGAGAAAATGTCCCCATGCAGAGGGATGTTTCTCATAAATTTCAGCATTACTTCATACATATTTTTTAAAAGAAACTTTACCTTTAGCAGGGTTCTGCTCAGTTTGATTTGCCAAGCTGATAATGCAGGGGTTGTGGATTTGTGCTTCAGTTGGGGTTCATTTTTACCATGGGCTGGTTGGTTCTTTTGATAGAGCCTCGAACTCAAGATCTGATATCTTGAGTTCAGTCCCAGCTTGCAGCATGAAAAATTGGCCTGTTTGCTGCTCATCGTTATGTTTTCACCATTTTTTGATGATGTTGTCATGTTTTCACCATTTTTTGATGATGTCAGCATGGTGTTTCATAGGTCCTGTCTCTTCCTCATCATTTCAAGACCTGGCTGGCACATAGGATTTTGCACAGGCTCAGTGAGACTGCCAGGTAATTGCTGGCAGTTTTGGGTAGAGTGCATATGGATTTGTCCAAGTGCAATGAATCCCTCTTGAACAAACTCTAAAAAAACTTGAGTAATGTTAATAATGAAAATAATGACAACATCATGAAAATAATGATGATAATAATGTCTGTTTGTTTTGACACATTTTTCGGAACAATTGTGCAAAATAATTTATTAACGTGTGGTTAATTTGTCATAATTTATTCATCATTGCTTAATGGTCAATGTGATATTTGAACTGTATATCATTCAGTGTGTAAAGACGCACTGACATTATGATAGGCTTGGTTTAGATAGTGTTTCAACCAAGCCTTCAGTGCCTCATTGAAGAACATAACATTTAAATTCAAAAGTATCCATGCAAAGCAGTACAAATCCTCCCCTCACAAACACGAAAGACCTCAATGACCTCAGTCTCCAGAGACGCTTACACCCATGATACATATGTCTAAGGGGATTTATGTAATAAGTGTGATTTCAAAGTGATGTGTAAAGTGCTGTCATTGGGCAGACATCTGATGGAGACGGCAAGCCTTTGAACAAAGTGTCAAAGGAAGAGGAAGGCAGGAAAAAGGAGGCGGAAAAGAGAAAGTTTAATAAAGTGAGTTAGGAGCAAGAAAGAAGTGACTGTATCTTTGGTGGCCTATGGAAACCTTTTAACTCCTTATTCGGAGATTGTTCAATAGGGATTTACCTCTGTCAGACAGTTCTGTATTATATGCTCCACCTTAACCTGCCAGTGAGATGACAAACTTCTCAAGCTGCACAAAATCCTACAACTAGTATAAAACATAGAGGTGTTCATGCTGGGTATGTTTACATGACCATAAGCCACCAGACACCTATATGGTTTACAGGAACTTTGACATGCATATTTACTGTTCTGTGAACAAATTGAACAACACACGAAAGGGATGAAGGCATTAGCAGGTCTGTACACAGGTTGATGTGGGAAATCTTAACAGTCTTCATCCTTTACCCACCAGGCATTATCCAGCAAGGTTGAAGTCAGACCTTCCACTTGGAAATAGAAGTACTAACCAGCTTGGTTAGTTATCATTCCTATTATTCCTCAATTGTATTGTCAGTTACAATGAGTTATGAGGTTTTGTTATCATTCCTGTTACTGCTCAGTCACATAGTCAGATACAATGAGTTATAAGGTTTCCATCAGCCTCTGATGATATGTTGGTGTGAGGTGATTGTGAGTATGTACTATACTATATGGTATAGGTTATTAAATTACAAGTGAAGCGTGTTGTTTTTTATTGCCAAGAATTCTGCAAAAGGCTGTCTTGCATTGCAACCTACAAGTTTTTTGTTTTTGTTTTTTGTTTTTATACAGGAGTGATTTATATGCTGTAACTTTCGTTACTTGCCTGTGTAGAATTAGAAGACAAGGTCATCTGTTCTTGCAAATCTATACAATGTCATCATTGATGTTGCAGTATAATCCATGTTTTGTTCACAGACAGCGTGACACTGTTAGAAACACATCCCTTCAGATAGTGTTATTAAATATTTTTTTCCCATTTTCGAAGTGGGATCAGAAAGTTGCTGTCATGGGTTAGAAGTCATATGGATACAGCAGGCCTTTGAATATAATGTGCAAAAAAGGAAAGACTGCACTGTGGGAGAGAGCAGCCTGAACTTTTACTCAGCAAGTCTGTACGCAGACAATGTGACTAGCTAAGATTATCGATAGGCTGTAGTATGAAATAAACATAACACTTGGAGAGAGACAGACTCAAGCTTTAACTTGATATTACTCACCAGTAACAACACTGTCCTCTTAATCAAATGCTGTAACTTTTAAGTTGCCTAAGGGTTTTGTTTTAACAGTTTATCAGTTTAATATGAAAGTCTTTGTGCGTAACATATTCCACATGCTTTCACAGTCAGATTGGAATGACACGGGGACATAAAAACAACCATCATGTTGGAATGACACGGGGACATAAAAACAACCATCATGTTGGAATGACACGGGGACATAAAAACAACCATCATGTTGGAATGACACGGGGACATAAAAACAACCATCATGTTGGAATGACACGGGGACATAAAAACAACCATCATGTTGGAATGACATAAGGACATAAAAATAACCATCATGTTGGAATGACATAAGGACATAAAAACAACCATCATGTTGGAATGACATAAGGACATAAAAACAACCATCATGTTGGAATGACATAAGGACATAAAAACAACCATCATGTTGGAATGACATAAGGACATGAAAATAACCATCATGTTGGAATGACATAAGGACATAAAAATAACCATCATGTTGGAATGACATAAGGACATAAAAATAACCATCATGTTGGAATGACATAAGGACATAAAAACAACCATCATGTTGGAATGACATAAGGACATAAAAATAACCATCATGTTGGAATGACATAAGGACATAAAAACAACCATCATGTTGGAATGACATAAGGACATAAAAACAACCATCATGTTGGAATGACATAAGGACATAAAAATAACCATCATGTTGGAATGACATAAGGACATAAAAACAACCATCATGTTGGAATGACATAAGGACATAAAAACAACCATCATGTTGGAATGACATAAGGACATGAAAATAACCATTACAGGAAGAAAGAAAAATGTATGCAAAAAATAGATGTTCATCATTCATAGATATAACATCCTCAATGTTTGTAGCCTATGCATGAACCTGATTCGCAAGGCACATCATACATATTGGGTTTCAAAGAAGAAAGGAAACAGATGACTTCATTGATGAACAAGCAAGGTCAGAATAAAGGTAAAAGTTGTCCATAATCCTGAGGTCACAAGAGAGACTTCACCTTCTCTTGGACATCTGAGAGTGGTCCCCATGTTCTCTCTCTTGTTTCTTCACCTTTCCCAACCTTAAAAGGGTTAGGTACCCATTTGCTGCTAAGTAAATTTTGAAGTTTTCTCAGCCTTTATTTATTTATTGTTTTTAGTGAAATTTGCACCTGTGGTGGCTCTATATTTAAGTCAGTCAAGCCTCAAAATCAAACGAGCATACAAACAAGGAAACAAAGGAACAAACCAATTTTAATAAACTTGTGAGAGAATACTCAACAGATGGCAATTTGAAATATAAAAAAAAAGTTTGATTAGAGAAACACATTTTTTTAGTCTTTCACCTTCCCTATAGTTGGGTATTCGACCATCTGTTCATACACACAAGCCACATGAAGTTAAAGAATTGGTCTGTAATTTGTGTTTTTTCAGTTAAATCAGCTTGATGGAATGCAGCACAACATTGATCTCTGTTGGTACCTGTTGTTGCTTGTTTTAGTTTAGCCTTTCCCAGAGAAGTTCAGAAGTTCATACTTGCAATATTTCAGTATATATATATATAATCACAATTACAGGTTTTGAGTTATTGCATCCTTAAACATTTGGTATTTTGGTGCAGTATGTATTAGGATTCAAATACGTATGGATCTTGGAATGAAACAAGTTGATGAAATCATGTGTCATTTTCAGACTAGCATTTAATGAGGTACAGCTATTGTTTTCCCATGATTTTGCAATTTAGATATCATGAATATTTTGCATTTTGAGAATTATAGTTCATCAATAATTTCAATGGTGTCTTAAAATCTTGTGTCAACGTTTATGTATATTATGTTTGTGGTACTGTTTTTCACCTACTTGTTACATTTTTTATTATAACTAATATAAGCACCTGGTTCTCATGATTTCATTGATAGTGATTATTAGTTTATGCATTTTCCGTTGTGTATATTGATATGTTTCTAACACCATTCATCCTGTGTGTATTGGTATTTCTAACCTTACTAGTCAGTACATTGAGGAGATTTTTAATCCTGTTTGTCATGTGTAGTACGTTTCTTATTCTTACCTGTATTGTATAATGCTGATGTTTTTACTTCCATTTATTTTGTTTGTTTCTATTCCCATTTATGGTGTATATCATCTTTCTGATCCTGTGTGCAGTAATGTAAATGATGTTTCTTATCTCATTTGTCATGTACTATATAGTGTCATTAATACTGTATCAGATATGTATAATGGTTTCAGTCCTGTTTGCCATATGTAATTATATATTTCTAATCCCATGTGTTGTTGCATTTTGTTTATGATTCCACTTGTCATGTGTATTAATTGTTATGTTTGCAATCCCATTTGTCTTGTATATTGATGAAGTTTCTAATAGCATTTGTTATATACAGTGATTATGTTTTTTATTGTATTAGTGTAATGATTATTGATTATATTTCTAATTCCATTTGCCTTTAATATTAAGTATGTTTAGCACCTGTTTGTTACTTTTGTTGATGGTGTATTTTAAAACTTGTTTCAGCATTTATCATGTGTGGTATGTTTTTATACGCATTTGTCGTATTTGTGCTATTTTGTAACTTAAGGCTATGGAAAACATTCTTTGCGGTAATTTGTATTTCTGCTGTAGTAAATATGTCCCAGTCTGATTACCTAAGTGTACCTTAAAGAAAACAGCTTGTGATGCATTTGATTAGGTGTTGGATGTAAAAGTCATCAATTGAAGTTGTTGATTTGCTTTTTTAGTTGAAACTGGAAACGGGGGAACCAGAATGTTCAGAACCCAAGAAATCCAAGTATGACACCTTCAAAGATGACAAGAAAGAGAGAGAAAGAGAAAAGGACAGGTTGTACAGGAAGGAGAAGGAGAAAAGAGAGCAGGAGAAGGAGAGGGAGCGGCAAGAGAAGGAAAGGCAGAAGGAGCATGAGCGGCAAGAGAAAGAACTAGCCCAGCTGAAGGAGGATTTGGAGTCTGATGATAGCACTGAAGAGGATGATAAGTCCATGAATGCTGATGACTTTGCCTTTGATCTGGGTGTCTGCTGCCAAGCTTGCAGGTAAAAGTAGTGGTAGAAAATTTTTTTTTTTCTTCAAATCATGTTTGTTTTCTTGAACCATTTCCTGTTAGGTTAACCAGTCGCCGTTGTGTATTGGTTAGTGCAGTGGCTACCGACTGGGTTCGAATCCCCATCAATCCCTTCAAAAATATAGCATTGTGGGATTTTTCGGCTCTAATCCAGAGTTGGGCATGCTATGGGCTCATTGGGAAGACTGGGACCACACAGTCAAATCTCATCCACTTCACAGATGCGCCATTGAGGGTGTTGCTCAAATCTTCTGACCAGCACTGCAGGTATCTGTATCTGTTGAGCCTGGTTGATGCCAGGATATATTATGATAGTAAGCGCAGAGTGCAGCCCTGTCACGCAGTCTGAATCCTGAATGAAACTCCATAGCATCATGATCATCTCCCTCATCGTCACCATCATCATATTGTAAAGTGTTCCAGCTTCCAGTGGCCATTAAGGTGGTGTAGAAGATGGGCCTTAAATTAAAAAAGAAGAGAAAGGTGAGCACAAAGGTAACCTCCCTCCCTAAGTGTAATGATCCTAAGAAATGAAAAGAAAAAATAAAGAATTCCTGTTAGGTTTTTTATTGTTGTTTTTTTGGGGGGTGGGTATGTGGGAGGATTGGGAGATCATGGAATATGAAGAAAAATAATTATGCTGATGAAAACTTATTCAGAGCTTTTCATCAAAGTGAGCTCAGAATGTTTGTCATCTGCAAAATGGTTTATGTAAGTAATGAAAGAAATAAAAGTGTGGGGAACAGAAAGTCAGAATTTTGTTTGGTGTTATTATTTGAGTGATTGATGTACTGTCAGAGTTAAGGAAATATGGAAAAAAACTGAATTATTTTTTCTTCTAAAGGAAGGGAAGTAAGGAGAAAAAAGCAATTTTTTTTACTTCTAATGTGTTGATTGAAACTGAAAAACATAACAAACAGAAATTATCACTGACAATGAAATAGTTCCCTAATTCAGGTACAGAAAGCATATTTGATAAAATGATATCTGTGCTTTACTATTGGTAGCTTAGATATTATTTTCAGACAAGGAATATTTTAGCCTTCTGTTCTAATAGCTCTATTCACAAAAAACAATGATGTGTATATGAATATGTGTGCTTGCCTGTTCTTAAATAGATGTTCTAAACTTAACTTTCAGCCAGATCAGATATCTAGTGACATTTATTTGAGCAGCAAATTGTGATGAATGCATAATGATTTTTGTGTTTTTCAGCAAATTTGATATTACACCAAAAAATCAGCTGGTGGAATGCCAAGAATGCCATGCCCTTTATCATCAGGTAATGTCACTTTTTGAATCTCTGACATAGGTAAGATATTTTGATAATAACGATAACAAACAAACAAAATTCTTTATAGCGCTATTTTCCAAACTGAATTGAACTCACTGTGCATTGTGTATTGACAAGACACACTATGTGATAAATACAGAAGCACTGATACATCACAAATCAGAATGCTATTGATACACCTGCGCAAATAAATCTGCACAAACAATGTCTAGCCATACTTGTGGTTGGAAACAAAAAATGATTACATGATGTCACTTGATTGGTAGTTAGAAGTGGAAGTACATGGTGCATGAACAGTTGGCATAATGATCTCAACAGTTGTAGGGCTGTTGAACAGGTAAGTATGTCACTGTGAAGCATGAATGGGTGGGCAGGTCTGTCTGATCAGCCAGCAGTGTCTTCCAGGCAAATGGTGCATTGAAACTTAAAGCGCTTACTTTGGATTACCGTACTTTGATAGGTGTGTTGTGCTGATAGATTTACTCATATCCCCCTTTATCCCATGTATTAATTTTTTGTGACATTGACCTCATTTACAAAAAGCATAATCTTTCTTTGAGAAAAAAAACATCAGTTTAATAAAAGAAGATGGTCAAGTCAACTGTTAAATCCACATACATATACGCATACACATATATGATTGTGTAGATTGTTTTTAAGACACTTTGGCTGCCCATACCTGTAAAAAGTCCAAAAATTCTAAAGTAAGCAAAGATTGACTTCTCATTGCAGTAGCCATATTTGGCTTGAGCGTATTGTAGACACAGAAACACAAAGAACTCTGCTTTTGTATTCCAACTGGTTGATGTTTTTTGCTCCAGTCTGTGAATTATTGGATTCATAGGTCTGGCTATGTATGGTATGTGGGCAATATATTTGGAATGGTACATACACGCAGCCTCCAGTCCTTCAACTGCAAATGGGTAGCGTAATCTGTTCAGAGTCAGGGAAGAAAAACAGCAGGTGAGAGGAGGTGGGCACTGCCCTCATAAATGCTGATCCAGAGAAAAGTCTCTACCACCTAAGTCCCCTACGGCAACAGGGTTAGCCCTTAAACTCCCGCACCATGTCCACCAATTACAAAAACTTAACCATAGTGGATAGGATGAGGGAGTCAAAGAGTTACTTTTTGCTTTGCTAGCATGGTTGACAGTGCAGGTAGCTAGTGGATAAGGTGAGGGAGTCAAAGGGTTGTAGAAGAGTCATTACCTTAATAACATCTATGTGCATGTTGGTATGTGCAACTGGTCTAGCACTGATTCACTAAAGCAGAAACTTTGCTGTTGCTAAAACTTGGATTGAACCAGGGCCCCCTTACATAGGTGATCAGAAGTGGCACACATCCCGTAGGAGAATTGCAGAAATTCATCCTGACATTTTAGTAAGTTTCTCTTTTTCTGTTTTAATTTTCTGTTAATTTTTTTTCATTGAATTGCCAACACGCACAGTTTAAATCTTTTTCAGCATTATGAAATATGTAAATTTAGGACATGTCTGTTCAAGTTTTATTGTAAAAATGTGTGTACAGGATCAGAGGTGCTGGGATGGAAGGGAGGTTTGTTACGGGACCTTTACATAAGGTGTTTTAGCGCAAGGTACAAAGAATTTGTCAGCAGAATATTATGAATCAGGGCTTCTTGTATGTGTATTTAAAAGCAAGAGGAGGGAAAGTAGAAGGAGGGTGGGGCGATATAAGAGCAAATGTAAAGATCTGTACATCAGTTATTACTGCTTCAAATGTGTCGATAGTACCTGTACCTGAAATTGCATTGTTTGGTTATGTTTTGATATCAGTGTATTGTCTTTTCAAGGAATGCCACAAGCCACCTGTTGTAGGTGACATCAGTGACCCTCGCTTTGTGTGGTATTGTAACAAGTGCGCCAAAGTCATGAAGAAAATGGTAAATTGAATGTCTTGTGTTGTCTTGTTTGTTACTTGTCTTGTATTCTTTACTTCTTTGTCTGCATTTTGATTGTTTTCAAAATAAATTACTAGCACATTTTGACAAAATCATTGCATATAGATTTAGGATAGCCCATATTTTGTGGGGCATGCATTTAGATGTAGAGGGATCTAGCATCTGGATGCACATCTGGGTGTAAAAATGATGAAACACTGGCTTGTGTGTGTGTGTGTGTGTGTGTCTGTGCATAAGTGTGAGTGTGTGTGTGTATGTGCATGCATGCACACATACATGGTGTTTTTTTTGTGTCAGCTCTCTGATGATTAGCATAGGCTATTATTATCATGTAAGAGATTATGAAAATGTATTTCTTTTCATCATTATATGCTATTACATTACATCTTTCCCCACACTATTTTCTTACTCTAAATGCCTTGGATTTCTCAAGATAGGGCACACTACAAGTCTTCAGATGAAATCACTTTAAATGAAATATAATTCCAGAGCTTCAGAGCACTTGTGCAAGTCTTCTAATGAAATCAGTTTTGATTCAGTGCATAAGTTAAATGTCCGTTCTGTTAATTGATTGTGAAGTGAAATTTTTTATCTGACTAAACTTTGCTTTTACAAATGGGAATGTTGGAAAGTGTAAAGTAAAACTGCGATGTAAGGTGGTCTTGTTTCAGCATACTGCACAGAGCCAGAAGCAGGTAAAGTCCAAACCATCAGTATCTTCTGCTTCAAGCAAGGAGTCTTCTACCTCCAAAAGCAGTAAATCATCTGACCCTCTTGCCACTGCTCAACCATTTAAACGTGTGGAGCTCAAAGTAAGTGTTGTTGATGATTTGATTTTGTTTTTTGTGCCTTGTTAGACTGAACATATACGGGTGCTGGTAGGTAGCCCTGTCTCGGCCTGAATTCAGGAATGGCTGATGCTGGTATGAACTGAAAGTAGCCAACGTAGGGGCATCATGGTCTGAACCCCAGCGGCCCCTAAGTGCATGCATGACCGGAAAAAGCCCCATTCCTGTCATTTTTCAGGCCTCCATCATCACGAACAGACATGTTTCAGCTGACTACCTTAACCCTGCATCCCACTAAATGGATTTTCTGCTTTATGAGTCTCTGGCGTCCAGCAGTTTGATTTTAGGCATCTGGGGAAAACAGTCTGTGTGCCAGGTCTTCGGAACTGAAGCTGTCATTTAACATGAAAATCAAATTCAAAGTGGTGTAGAATTTGATTTTTTTTTCAAATAAGTCCTGCATTGGAATAAATACCCATAGATGTCTCTGTATATATATATATATAAACATATGTTGGGAAATTTGTTTTATTTCTTTGTTTTCTGAAGAATAATAATGGTAACAGTAATAGTAATAATAATGATGATGATTCCATTTATAAAAAGTGCAAACAATTCATGTCAGAGAATGCTTGTTACACCTTTGCAAACAGCATAAACGTTGCCATGTTAATATATCAGTACAGTTCAAACACAGATACATCAGTATATCAGTGCAACATGAACATTGCCATGTCAGTACAGAATGCAATGTAAATGTGAAAAATAAATACATGTTTATACCAATGAAATCAGCATAAACATAGTTTATATAAAATCAACAAATATGGTTTTCAATTTATCAGTGACACACATTTGAAAATACACAGACCTATAAGCACGCCTGCATGCAGACACAGACACGTTGTGCATACACACACACATGCACACATACACACTCATGTGTATATATGGACAAACTGCAACAACACTGAAGCTAGAAGAGCCACAAGCATTAATTTATGAATTTTTGAGATATTTCTTAATACCTGAAAAATTTGTAATGTGACATTTAAAGGAAGTATTCTTTGTTGTTCCCCGTAGTAGGTAAAAAGTATGTTTCATGGGAGGGCCAGTGTGTTTGTGATAATGGTTGAAATGATAAGTGAGACAGTGAACATGGTGACTAACTGAGGAAACAGGTTATTGCTGTTTTCTGTTTTTCACTCTAGGTTGAATGCATCAGTCACTTTGTACATATATGTTACAAATGTAAGATTTCTTCAGTTAGGAATTTTTAGGACATCAGTGTTATCAGTATGAGCAATTAGGCAGCAGTACATTGTATAAAGTTATATCCATTTTAAAGAGAATGCTGTAATGCAAGGACTATTATGTGAAAAAAGTCGCCATGTAAATAACATTGCCAGAGGTTGTTACTTTTGTCCATGCTGGTATCAGTATACTATGACAGCCTCCAGTCATTGTACTCATTGAATTAACTAACAGCTGGCTTTTACAGGATACAGATAATAAGACTAACATCGCTGTATTATTATTTATATATTTTTCAGCTGCCTTCAAGCTCACCTAGTTCCAAAGACACGAGTTCCTCCTCCAACCAACCACTGAAGGGTCTGGCAGGTTTGGCTGCCAATCTAACAAAGGCGGGCTCCTCCAAGGCAGAGACGAAGAGTTTACTTGCTGGATGGAAAACTGAACCCATGAAGCTAGGCTCCAAAGACAGTGACAGGTCTTCTCGTTCAGATGGTTCCAAGTCCTCCAGAGAGTCAAAAGGAGACAAATCCAGTTCATCATTGGCATCAGCAAGCTCCTCATCTTCCGGTTCAAAGAGTGGAACTGGGAATGGAGGAAAGCAGCTGTCCATGTCCAGTAGTGTCATGGCCACTGCTAACAAGAGACTGCAGTTGATGAAAAAGAGTGCTGCAGCTAAGCAGCAGGAGAAAAGAGTTCATATAAAATAATTACAGATTGTCCATTCATAAACCCTTTACCTGTGCTGGCGACTTTTTTTTTGTATGTTGTAATTCAAGGCTGCATTCTTGTGCATACATATACTATACATGTACATCCGCATACCACTTACTGAATGTTTCACTGTTTGAAAAGATATCGTTACAGAACAAATCTTTGGTCATATTTCTTTCATTTCACACATACTTTTAAGATGTTATGTCAGAAAGTTTTGGTGATATAAATAAACTAAGAGACCAGGCATAATGTTGCGGCCTATCCTGAAATTTTATCATCATAATTTAATAAAGTATGTTATCAGCAAAGGGGTAAGTGTAAACAGTTACATTAATCTAGATGGCACACTTAGATTGTTCTTTATATTTATTTGCATTCATGGTTTCATGCTGTTTCATGTAAGTCCATTCACTTTGTTTTCCATGCAGCCTCTCAGTGAAAGTAATCCATGACATGCTTGTTAATTTAAGAAGGGCATGGACAATTAACCGCCAGTAAATTACTTGTGGCCTCAGTTGGTAAGTGTGTCATGTTGATATTGCAGAGGTCGTGGTTTGAACTTTCAGTCAGGCAAGACTTTATTTTTTGTAACCAGTGCTGACTTACGGCTTATGCTGTGATCTTTTTGGATATTTTCCATTATATGATATCTGTGGCATTGGTGCATATGGAATTCATTCCTAGTGCAGAAGTGCTGTCTTGAGAAGAATAGAAACAGAAACTGTTCAGCGCACATTTGAACATTGAAAATTGATCACAGCCTTATGCGCATACATAAATGCAAACTCGTGTACACAAGCACATACACAGACACACAGACAGACACACACACACACACACACACACACACACACACACCACACACACACACACACACACACACACACACACACACACACACACACACACACACACACACACACACACACACACACATTCTTTCTTACAATGAAGGAATGGCAGTTTACGACAAGTGCTATTGTATTCACTTTTCAATCTTCTAGTACAAACAGATTTTTATTAATATAAAGTTAAAATAACAAATTTTCTCCCTTGAACTCCTGGTAATGTCCAGCATTGGATAAATGTTTAATGGTTTACCAAAAATCAAGTGTGAAGTAAGTCTTTAGTTATCTGAGTTTGTATCCTAAAGATAAGTACGTATTCTATATACTTACAGTGTGGAGAGGATCAGTTACGATCTGACACAACATATGTCAACTCCTCGAGAATAAGAATTATATGCCTCACGCAAAAATTAAAGGCTGTGGCAGAAGCAGACATAGCTGCACCAGTATTCGTAGAAGACTTCCTGATCAATAGAAATGAATTTGTAACACCGCTGAAAGCTCTTTTTCAGTATTGTCTGTAGTCATTGGAGAACCAGTAGGACATTCAAGGTGTCCGTGAAGGACACAAAGGCTAAATAACAACAGACTAAATTAGTAAATAAATTGTAAAGGTAGTATTCCTCAACAGGAAACAGAAGGGTATTGTCCTTGTCTTTGCTATAGTATAAAGTATGGTGTCAGCTGACAATTAAAGGGCATCAATGTTTGCTGATTTTTATTGTAGTGATTTTTTTTCCAGAAAGCTGCATCTGTTGTATTGCATCACAAAGTTTTTCAATAAAATGTGTGGAATCAGCCTGAACACTTGTTTTATATTGGATGTATATTTCTGCCTCCTTTGTCTTTGAATGCTTGCTTGTCTTTTGTTTCATTGTGTTTTCTTTTTCTATGTATGCTTCCTGTCGCACCTGTCCATCCTGTTTGAATCTTTCTGTAGAAAATGAACAGGACAGTACATGTGAGTTGTGTGAGCAAACTGTGAAAATGTGGTGGAAATAATTATTTGGCTGGCTACAGATGGGTCTTCAGTTGAGTTGCATGTCTAGCCAGTGGACATTGAGTGAACTATGTGATGGACATCTGGTGTTTTTGCCTTGAAAATTGAAGATAAAATGAAACTATGCCAGGAAGCATTTCTATAACATTATGATGATGAAATGTCAAGAGTAACAGTCGCCAGAATGAAAACGAAATTTTAAGCCTTAGTAGCTCATCATAGTAATGAGAGAATAGTGCAAAGATACTACACACAAAATACAGCAAAACAACCCCTGACAGTAACGCCTCCAGAAGAAAAAATGAAACTCTGGATCTGGTGAAAAGGAATCCCTTTTGATGAGAAGCGTTAAGATACACACACTCTGTCTAGCAGTACATCAGATCATGTGATATGGGACATTGTTCTGATCGACGATCTTGGTTCAGAATTGTATTTGAAAATTGACAGCCAATGCCCAGCAGTGGATTTTGCTGGTAAATATTAAATAACAGTATAATAATCCATAAAGAGGAAGGGCGTATACACACAACCATACAAAACTGTGCATTAGTTTTTAGAGATGTCAGCCACGGAACATGAAAACATGAATTTTTTAGGGAGAACCTTAAAACACGTTTTCTAACATTTTTAAACAAATGGAGTAAATATTACCTGAGTTTCCTGATTCACAATATGGAACTCCCAGTAAAACTTCACATAAAGTATGAAATGTTCTCAAAAACACGATGATTTGGCCTGAGTTCATTAAGCCATGTTCTTGAAGATATACTTGTGGCATGTTAAGATTTTGAGGTTCAGGTCTCAGGGTATGCAGCCCTTGTTGATGCCCCAAAGAAACTTGCACTTTTACATAAATTTCGAACTTACTTTTGATCCGTTTCAAATAAACTTGCAGAATAAGACAGTCTTTCAGCAACACACACCGTCGTCAAACTGGATTAAAATCTGCGCTCGAGTCGCCAAGTAATGTTGTTTTTTTCACATTTCAGATCATCCTAGTGTCAATATTATATCATGCTGGTCCTTGATCATAATCATAATTCATGCCTACTCATGAAACGGACTTGTGAATGAAATTAAATGACACGTTTTCTTCAGAACACGCACACAGATGGATGCACCCAATCCCCATGGTCAATATTGGATACAGGTACTCTCCCTTTTCTTGTTTAAAAAAAAAAAAGGGAAAATTATAAAGGAAAGGGAAATTTATACAGGATGAGAAGACACATAGAAAAAGCACACGTATGCTGAGATTGCTCAATTCACAAACATTTATCATAAAACTGAACCTCGATCATAGTTTCCATTTAGATTACTCTGGAAGGTGGTCTTTGGATTGGGAGTCATGACACATGATGTCGACCATCTATATTTGCATGTGTGCATTTGTGACTTCTTACCTGGCGAATCTTTGACTCAGTTCTGATGAAGATCCGTCCTTAAACTGTTAAGCACAGTTTTTTATGCTTTTTGTTCACATACACATTGCAGACATTCCTTCCAGTCTTCCAGTTGATACAAATCAACCTTGCTTTTTCCTGTTAAAAATATTTTTAAAAAATGGTTAACGCTAGAGATTTGAAAAAAAGGTAAGCCTAGCGTTCGTTTTGTTTTAAGTTAGAACTTTATGGATGGATCTAACGCTTAAAGCATTTACACAGGCGTGCATCTTAATCATGCCATGCTTGTTTTGTGTGTTTAGTTGTTTTTTTCTTCTTCTCTCACATGGTGTTTGCTGCTGTAATGGCATATGGAATCATCCTACATGTGAATAGACTATTTTGACAAAACTGAAACTTGTTTTTTGAAGGTGATGCATGCAAAGTTTAAATGCCAATTAATTCATGTACCGGTACTCAGTGAATCATAGGAATCAAGCTACTCTTCTTCTTCCTGCCACACTTGAAACTGCAGATGACTCATCACTTCATGTGTGAGCACGTAAGGATGGCTTACAGGTCTGAGTTGTTTTCATAAGACATCACACTTCTATTTCTGATATCAATGGGGCATATATTTGACAGAGGGATTCTTCAAACTGGGACTTTCTTTCATGAGAGTATATATCATTCTCAGCCAGTTTCTTCTGTCTTACACCCAAACAATTCTGTGATTAATATTTAAACTTTAACAGAAACGCGTACGCTCCCAAGAGATGTAAAGACAAAGGGATCTGCGGTATTTTATGAAATCTAGTATTGGTACTACTAGAATGAATGATCTGTACGTGTAAGCTGAGCTGGACAGTTTGTGTGTATGAGTTCATTCGTTCGTTCTTTGATTTAGCGTCTTTTCGCTATGAGTGATATTAGACGAATGTGTGTGTGTGCGCGTGTGCGCTACAATTAGTCTTATTTCGAATTCCTTTGCTTTGTATCTGTTCTTATCCCCCGTATGTCTTCCTGTCTGTCTCCTCGTCCGTCCACCCATCTGTCTGTCCGTCCATTTGTCTATCTGCTTGTGTCTTTTCATCTGTATCTTTCTGTCTGTCAGTGTGTGTGTGCGCGCGCGCGCGCGTGTGTGTGTGTGTGTGTGTGTGTGCGTGTGTGTGTGAAAATAAAATCGTATGAAGAGAAATAGAAAAGCCCCAAAACAATACTTTTGGCTTGACTTTAGTTCTGGTTATATTCCATTACAACGTCGTAGAAAAAAACAACAAAAAAAACCCTAACCTTAAAATGAGCCCGTCTAACTATGGGAATGCCCTTTTAATTCACGTACAGCTGCAACGGACGACTCCATGCGTAGAAAGGGGTGGCAAACCAAATAACGCAAAACAGCTGCAAATCCTCGGCACACGCAAACAAGCTCTTTTGTTTGGGAGGCTGAACCCGCGTGTGTTGCAGACGACAGGCAGATGAAACTCGAGAATCGATTTGTCGAACGTGTTTTTTTTAAGAGAGAGGGGGAAAAAAAACCCAGTGTTTGACGACCGCTGTCACCAGGCCCTGTTGGTTTGAATGGAAAGATTTTGTGGACACACTAACAAACATTTCTTTGGACAACACGTGCCATTTAATATCCGTGCCCGGGTACTATTTTGAAAACTGGAGAAGCAGACGAGAAGTTGAAAAAAGAAATGACTTTATCAGCAAATATTGATACAACTTACAAGTCTGATTCATGTATAGACATGCAAAACATGCGGTTTTTTGTCTGTCAAGCATGCGAAAAAGAAGGTTGACGTAGTTTCGTCTGTCACACAGTGGAGTGTCGCGGGCTGTAGGCGTGGTTTTCCGTGAACGATGGAAATCTCGAGACGATAGCCTATTTGCACCGTCAGCCAGATCAGTGTGTGTGTGTGTGTGTGAGCCAAAAGGTGATTCTTAAGTTTTGTACAGGTAAAAGCCCGTTCAGTGGTATCTGACACACGAGCTCAGATTTGTTGTCTGTCCATGTGGACTGAATGATGTTTTGTGTGGACTGGGATTTGTGCTGATTGTGACATACCGGTACAGTCATGGATGCAGATTGATTCATAACCCACACATGGACTACGCAGTATCAGCTTCATCTTTAGACTGCATCAGTGTATGTGATGTAGCAACCGTACACCGATTGAACTTGCCAATGACTCATACAACTTGTATTACAAGGTTTGTGTATGATATGTTTTGGACAGCAAGTGTTTATGCTGATAATCTGATTCGAATTTCAAGGATGGTCAGCGAAATTGCGCGTTGTGATTTTTGTTGTTGTTATTGTTTTGTTGTTGTTGTTAGTGGTAGTGATGGTGTTCTGTTTTGTGCTGTTGTTAGTATTGTTGGCATTGGTGGTGTTGCTGATGGTGGTGGTGGTGCATGTCACTATATAGTGTAGTGTGCTGGTTTGTTCATGAAGAGAATGAGCGGGGAGGGGGGATGGGGGCGGGGAGTTGTTTTCGTTAAGAATGATAGATATTCAACTTTAGAACTTTATTTATATCGGTAGAATTTGGTTTTGTGTGTGTGTGTGTGTGTGTGTGTGTGTGTGTGTGTGTGTGTGTGTGTGTGTGTGTGTGTGTGTGAGAGAGAGAGAGAGAGAGAGAGAGAGAGAGTAAAGTTGCCCATTAAAGAACAAACTAACAACTTGCAGAAAACAGCAGCAAAGTTCTTTCTCTTTGTACGCACATCATTACATGTTCAAAATCAAAATTCAGTAACAGTCACACAAATAAGTCTTATTTGTTCGTCATTACATAGATGATCCCATGACCTTGACTAAAACATAAGCAAAATAAAAATCTCGCGTCAGTCTTGTTTGGTGTCAAACGTTAGTAAAACCTTCGTCGCATGTGGTGGGTGTAAAACCACCCATACGTTTAATAAAATGTGTGTAACTTGACTGGTAACTGATGACTGGGTCCGAATGGGTCATGCAACGCATAAACAGCCCCCCCCCCCCTCCCCCCTTTGCTTGATGAAATTTAATAACTATCGACTAGGGTGACTGTTCGGAGAGTGGCGAGGCATCGGTGCTCCGGGTCACATTCGCACTTTCGTGATGTTTCTTGTCAACATGTTGTTAAATGTGTAATTAGATCAGTTTTTATTGCATCGCCGCGAATTTTTATGACTTTGTCAATGAATTTTATTGAGTGTTGGCATATGCTCACTAAAAATGGTGCAGTTTGCTTTTTAAACAAACAAATAAATAAACAGCAAAGTCGTGGTATATTAGTTCTTTGGAATTATAGGTTATTTAATACTTCTTTGGTGTCAAACATTTAAAATTAATACTATTTTGGTGTTGTACATTAGTATTACTTATTTTGTGTCATACTAATTCTATGGCGTCACATATTATTAAATCTTCATAGGTGTTACACATTGTTAATAGTTGTTTGATGTCAAACAGGCTTATCTACGGTATAATAGTCACTATTAGAAGGGCTTAGTCACCTCGAACCAGTTCAATGGTGACTAAACTATAGTGACCACAAAACCAGTGGAACAGTGACTAAACCAGTCACCACAAAACCAGTGGAACGGTGACGAAAACAATCACCACAAAAAAACAGAGGAACAATGACTGAACCAGTCTACACTAAACCAGTCGAACAGTGACTAAACCAGCCACCACAAAAACAGTGGAACAGTGACGAAAACAGTCACCACAAAACCAGCGGAACAGCGACGAAGAGTCACCACACACACACACACACACACACACACCACACACACACACACACACACATACACACACACCACACACACACACACACACACACACACACACACACACACACACACACACACACACACACACACACACAACAGTGGAACAGTGACGAAAACAGTCACCACAAAAACAGTGGAACAGTGACGAAACCAGTCACCACAAAACCAGCGGAACAGTGACTAAACCAGTCACCACAAAAACAGTGGAACAGTGACTAAACCAGTCACCACAAAACCAGTGGAACAGCGACGAAGAGTCACCTCACACAAAAAAAACAAACCCAGTGGAACAGCGACGAAACCAGTCACCACAAAACCAGTGGAACAGTGACGAAAACTCACCACAAAAAAACAGTTGAACAGTGACGAAACCAGTCACCACAAAACCAGAGGAACAGTGACTAAACCAGTTGGGACAGTGACTAAACCAGTGACCATAAAACAGATGACGAAATGCAGTTTTTCTCATTAGCCAACTGGGCTAGCTCACAGAAAAATATTGTAGCCAAATCTAAACTCTTCTGGTCAGAGTTTGATTTATGCTCTGCGGTGCAGCCAGGCAAACATACATACTTATCACACACACGCACACACGCACGCACGCACGCACACACGCACACACACACACACACACACACACATGCACGCACGCACGCACGCACGCACACACACACACACACACACACACACACACACACACACACACACACACACACAACACACACATACACACACGCACACACACGCACACGCACCACACACACACACACACACACACACACACACACTGGAAGTTTTCACGGGTTACAGGTATTGCAAAACGGTGATAGTAACAAGTTGCAAATTGTAGAGCAAGAGCAAGATAAAATGTCCGAAATTGACTAGAACAAATGTTAACAAGATTCCATGACAGGAATACGAACGAAAAGTTTTAAGAAGCACAGGAAAAAAGTGGAGTCAAGGGGTCCGAGTGAGTGCAGTTTGTTAGGTGGAAGAGGGGTGGTGGTGGTGGTTGGCGGTGGAGTGGGGGAGGTAGAGGCGAACTTATGGAAGATGTTGCTAGCCCGACAGCATTTTTGCCTTTTTTTCCATCGCTTTTGGCCACCAGACTCTTTCCTCACCCCTGAAAAACCTGTGTTTCAGTCACTAAAATAGTTCTCTTTCCTCACCCTTGAAAAACCAGTGTGACATCAGTGGAGCAGTGACTAAACTAATGGAGAATGACATCAGGACCCGATATTGACAGAGGACTTCCCACCCGTCTGCTATATATACAACCTGCTGTCTGGAACTTAACCTACGCTTCCAGCTACGGACGCCAGTGTAATACTTTCATCCTGAAATTGTGAAAAAAAGCAAAAACCGTAAATGAATACTGCAGATAAGACGCAAAAAGAGTTAATACTCAAACTGAAATTGTAGAGATTTTAGAAGAGCGAGTGATTGCGATAAAAAAAAATACAAAGATACCGTCAGGCATGTTGACTTTTTCTGCAGATAATATTGAACAGCAAGCTAAGTGACTGAAATTGTGAGTTTTATTTAATATCTTGTGACGCACTTTTATCGTATTGTGGTCTTCTTTTTTGATAAATATATATTTCGTCTGTTGTGAAATTTTAAATAGAATGCTAAAATGATATATTCACGAAGTTCGAACAGCAATAGGTAGACACTTCCATTTTCCAAAAGCATGAAATAGTTTAACGTGTGTTTACTGCTCATTCCTATTGTATATGACATGTATGCTACATTCTCTGTTTACGAGGTAATAGATAATCACTTGTACGCTTTTTTTACATGTAGGCCTCGTCCAAAATGGAACCAAACTACACATTATAAGCAGTTAACAGAAATGTAGCATGTAGATGTCGTAAATGTACGTTTATTTGCCTTTGTTCAAAATCTTGATCTCAAATAAGTAAATTTCTGTCGTTTATTTCTTTCGTTCGACCATAATTTTTGGCATTATGAATTCATACCAGTATCACTATACGTTGATTTCTTTTTTTTTTCAACGTTTCTGTGTTTGCCTCTCTCTCTCTCTTCCCTCTCTTTCTGTGCGTGTGTATGTGCGTGTGTGTGTGCGTGTGTGTTATAAAGTTGACATTATTGTCGGACATTTAATCAGTCAGCCAGTATCTGTGCACATCAGAAGGTTATTTGAAGAGAAGATGGGCGCCACCAAGTTTGCACTAAGCCTACTAAAAAATTTCATTTAAAGCTTTAAACCAGATAGGTAGAGCTCTTTAGTCCTGTCAAGGCAGTCCGTCTAGGAG